>SJYT01038544.1:311710-390526 GCA_006410635.1 Cephalophus harveyi | reverse complement strand
CCCCCCCCCCCCCCCCCCACTTTGTTCAGCTTCAGACTCACTTAACTCCTCACTTTCTGAAGCTTAATACATGGTCTCAAATCTTGCATGGCGACATGCCCCCTCCCCCGCCTGCACACGTGATCTGCCTCTGGTTTCAAATGCTGCCTTCCTGCTTTCTGGTCCTCAATTTCGGTGGCGCTACATGGAGGAAATCTTCCCTGAGAGCCACAGACGAGGAGAGGTGTTCTTGCTAACATCCCAGTGTAGGCATTCCATCTTTTCATGGCGCTTTTTAGTTCTTCATCGCTGTTGCCTATTTACTTCTCTATACCTCCCAATAGACTATAAATGAAAGTGTTAGCTGCTCAGTTGTGTCTGACGCTTTGTGACCCCATGGACTGTAGCCCTGCAGGCTCCTCAGTCTGTGGAATTCTCCAGGCAAGAATACTGGAGTGGGTTGCTATTTCCTATTGCAGGGGATCTTCCCGACCCAGGAACTGAACCTGCGTCTCCTGCATTGCAGGCAGATTCTTTACTGTCTGAGCCACTAGGGAAGTCCTAATGGACTGTAAGGGATGGCATGGAATGGGACCATATCTGTTGTTCTGTGTATCTATTGTTACATGTTTTAGGTTTGTTAGAGTGGTACTCTGCTTACAGGTATCAAAATCTGTTCCTGTTACCATTTTTTTTTTTTAAACCCTCAAAGCTTAGTGATAGAAAACAGTCATCATTTGTATGCTCATTGAATCCATAGCTCAGAAATTTGGAAAGGACATAATGCAAATGTGGGTATGTTTTTCTCTGCTCCATGGTGTTGGATGTCTTAACTAGAAAGATGAGACATACAGGGGCTATTTTAATGGCTAGAAAATGGAATCCTTTGAAGGCTTCCTACTTCTTTATTTTTAATCAAGTCCAATTGATTTTGTTTTTCCTATTGTCACTGTATTGTACTAGTACCTTTGGTGTTGAGAGGTCATTGTCTAGCTCAAGATCATGGAAATTTAACTCATCGGTAGTAAATGTGGTAGTTCCCACACGTGCTGTGCTTGGTGTCTCAGTCGTGTCCGACTCTTTGCACCCCCATGAACTGTAGTCCACCGGGCTTCTCTGTCCATGGGATCCTCCAGGCAAGAATACCGCAGTGGGTTGCCATTTCCTTCTCCAGAGGATCTTCCTAACCCAGGGATCAAAGCTGGGTCTTCTGCATTGCAGGTGAATTCTTTACCATCTGAGCCACTTGGGACTCAATTTGCCTTACACATAGTATAAAAAAGGATAACAAATATACGGTCCTATCTCCTGACCATTCCTCAAAAGAAGCAAAAGACAAAACAATGAAAACAGCAACAAAAAACCCACGACCAAGTAACAAACAAAACAATCATAGGGCAGCCCGGTAATGTGAAATAGTATCATATACCAGCTAAACCGCTAGGGAAGCCCAACAAAATTTAATTTGTAAGGAAGCAGCAAATAAAGAGAAATAAGTTACTCATAAGGCAGAATGTCACATTGCGATTAAACGTCCCCGGATCTGTCGGTACACACCTGCGTTGACATACACAGCCAACACTCCCGGGTAGGAAAAGTTTCTTTAGTTTAACTAAAACCTCTTCAAAACAGTACACAACTTTTCCAAGTTGCCACATACTGAAACTTTATCCATAATATTTTGGCAGGAAAAAAAAAGTCTTAAAACCCACCAATTTTCTTATCTTTAAATTAAAGATATATGCCAAAACTGTTTTCCTATTTTTGGTATCTGCTATTCTCTGATAGCTCAGTTGGCAAAGAATCTGCCTGCAATGCAGGAGACCCCGGTTCGATTCCTGGGCTGAAAAATTCCGTTGGAGAAGGGATAGGCTACCCACTCCAGTATTCTTGGGTTTCCCTTGTGGCTCAGCTGGTAAAGAATCCGCCTGCATTGTGGAGACCTGGGTTCGATCCCTGGGTTGGGAGGATCCCTTGGATCTTCAGGGAATCTCCTTCCTGGAGAAAGGAAGGGCTACCCACTCCAGTATTCTGGCCTGGGGAATTCCATGGATTGTATAGTCCATGGGGTCACAAAGAGTCAGACATGACTGAGCGACTTCACTTTCATTAATTAACATTGCCTTGTAAAGTACTTGGAAAGCAGCGTGGCTAACTTAAGTCAGCACCATCTAAGGAATATATACATGCACAAAGCTCTGTGCAAGTTAATGGGATGGTGTTTCCCAGACAAGGAGACAAGCTATGACATTAAGGATTCCAGAAACCACCTGCTCAAACAAGCTCATTAAATCAAGCAATTGTGTAATTTGTGTTGACCCAGCTATTAAACAGACTCTCTAAGAAAGCGTTATCAGTTTTTATTCATGAAGAAATCATATTAGAAAATAAGATTACAATCTCTAGTGATATCTTTGGAATTGACTATGTAAAGTAAAGGTTCTTTCTTTCAATCAATGAATTATGATTGGCTTAAACCAATAAATGAATTTATTTGAAGTTTATGGTGTAGTTTCCATTATTGAAAGGAATAATACAAACCAAGCTTCAGATAGACCAGGACTGGGTATATTAATATGGCTTTTGGGAGTAGAGACACTTTAATCATCTTGCTCTGGCAGCTCCCTGGGATTTGTGAGTTCATGCTTGCTCTGTCCTTGCATTACCTTTCTTGAATTTTGTATTTCAGGTTGTTCCCACAGCTTAACCTTATATGGATGGAAAAAGAAAAAGACCCATGATGGGAGACCTTTAGGCACTCCTTGGGAGGGTCTGTAGTGGGAACATGTAGCACCTTGACTTACTGCTCCAGCAAGATACCCTGTAGAGAAGGAAAAGTTGTTTCCTGAAATGAAACTGGATATTGTTAGCAAAGCAGGGGTCTATCAGGCACTCGAAGGCAAGAGCTCTCCTCCACACTGGCTGTTTCAGGAAATTTAAGGGCAGTTTGGCTTTGCATAATTAGTCCTGCTTCTGCTCACAGTTCTTCTTTAAAAGAGTGAATGACCATAGCTTAAAAGTAAATAAATATGTGTTCTGGAACTTTCTTCACAATGTTGTCCTGAAGGCTCACTGTGATACTATACTATGCTTAGCACAATACACCTAGAAAATAGAGTTTAGATATTAAAACAAGTACTGTCTTTCGAATGAAAAAAAAAATTGGTTTGCTACCAGTTTAAACAGAATTTGAGGATAGAACCACAAGAAAATCATATAAAAATGAACTGCAGCCTTAAATCTAATGGGAGAGCAATTAGAAACTTTTGTAACTGTCTAAAAGATAAATATTTGCCTTTAAGAAGCTACAGAGCATTCAACAAGCTTGCTAAGATAATTCAATAGGGAAAGAAGAGTCTTTTCAACAAATAGTGCTGGGCTAATTGGATGTGAACGTGTTAGTCGCTCAGTTATGTCCGCCTCTTTGCAACCTTATGGACTGTAGCCTGCCAGGCTCCTCTCTCCATGCAACTGGACAGAGGCAAGAACACTGGAATGGGTAGCCATTCCTTTCTCTGAGGGATCTTCCTGACCCAGATAGCCACATGTGAAAGAATGAATTTGGTAAACTTCATACCATATAAAAAGTTAACTCAGAATGGATCACAGACATAAATGTAAGAGCTATAACTATAAATTTTTTTAAAGAAAATGTAGGAGTAAATTTTTATGATCTTGGATTAGGAAATGGTATGACATCAAAAGTATAAGCAATGAAAGGAAAAATAGATTAGACTTTATTAATATTAAAAACTGTTGTTCTTAAAGGGATACCATCAAGAAAGTGAATCAAAACCCCATAGAATAGGAGAAAATACTTGAAATTCATTTGTCTGATAAGAAACTACTATCCATACTATGTAAAGAACTCTTACAATTCAATGGTTAAGACAATTCAACTAAAAATAGGTAAAATATATATGAGTATGTTTTTCTAAAGAAGATATCACAAATGTTAAGTGCCTGAAAACATTATTAGTCATCAGAGAAATGCAAGTTAAAACAACATTGAGATACCATTTCATACCCAGTGGAATGGCTAATCAGAAAGACAATAACAGATGTTGTTTGGATATGGAGATCTTAAATGTTGTTGTAATTGTAAAATGGTGCAGTCACTTTAGCAAGCAGGTTAGCAGTTCCTTCACATGTTAAGGACATAGTTACGCAATTCTTCTCCTAAAGAATTCCCCACCAAGAGAAATGAAAACCTATGTCCCATGAAGACTTGTATACATAAGTTTGTAGCAGCATTATTTATAGTAGCCAAAAAATCAGAACAACCCTCATATTGATCAGTCGATTAGTGAGTAAATAAAATGTAATAATTTATGCAATAGAAGGCAGTGTGGCAATGAAAAGGAATGAAGTAGTGATATATATTACAATACAGATAAGCCTTGAAAACGTGCTTAGTGAAAGAAGTCAGTGACAAATGGCCACATATTGTATGATTATTTATATGAAATGTTCAGATTAAGCAAATCCCCAGAAATGGAAAGTAGATTAGTGGTTGCCAGAGACTGGAGGGATGAGGAAATGGAGAATGGCTGTTAGTGACTCTACGGTTTCTTTTTGAGGTGAAAAGATTTTCTGAAATTATGTCATGCTGATTGTTGTACAACTCCATGATTTTTAAAAACCTCTGAACCTTATCCTTTAAAAGGATGAATTTACTGTTACATGAACTATGGACCAATTTAAAAAAAAAACCCAAAAAGAGTGAAGTCAGGATCAAGACTTGGTACCCGTGTATTTGTAAGAGGAGTGCATCTTTGGCCTTGATTTTCAAGAGTGATGTGTGCTCCTGGTATGTAGAATGACTTTAACCCTTCACTGGCTGTGGGTGCAGGGTGGAAGATCTGGGCCTTCCTTCTCTTTCTGGAGCTGTGACCAAAAGAAGGGAATATAAATTATCCTTCAGTAAAAGTTTCATTGGTTCCAGTCAGTGAGCATTTATTAGGTACCTAGAGAATGGCAACCCATGTGCTAGACAAATTAGCAAAGATCACTTGATGCATTTTTGTTATTCGTGAATTAGAGCATTAGTTTCCACCTCTGCTGACAAAATTGCTAGAGGTCAGAGGAGAGGAGAAAGTCCTGAGTTGAAATTGGATGGCATTTCAAAAGAGATAATAAAATGTATAAAGCCCAGCCATTAATTTCAATATTAAGAATACATTTATTCACTTAATTTTGTGATTTAATGCTATGCTGTTTAAAGCTCCAGTAACTGGTAGCTTGTTTTCTGTTTACAGTAATGCAATGAAAATAGTAAAGACCTTTTATTGTGTTGTATTGTTTATTTGTTAATAATAGAAGTTATTTCTAGGAAATTAAATGATATTAAAGGTTAAAATCTGTTTTTAATCTGTATGTTTAAAATAGTTCAAAGATAATTGTATGTTTGGATTGTTTGCTTTTTATTGTCTTATTTTCATTTTTTTTTTGGAAAAAATACACACATTATTCTCAACACAGAAAAAAGATGAAGAACGAGATACGAGTAAATTATTTTGACACATGTATTCATTAAATAAAATACAATTGTCTAGGAAGGGAGTTTAAAGTAAGCAATGTAAATAAATTAGTGACAAAGTAGGAAGAATGAGTTAAGATAAATGTAGAACAGGTTTGAGGGGCACTCTGGTATGTTTTCATATGCTTAGTTGCTTTCTGTCAGTATTTCTTCTAGTGGAATTTGGTAGTTTTGAATTTTATGTATCTACTATTCAGTAACTTTTTAGTAAAGGTAAAGAGTATACTCTTTAATATTATAATTGTGAAAGCACCTTTTTGTTTGTATGGTGGTGCTAGCGGTAAAGAATCTGCCTGCCAACACTGAAGATGAAGGTTTGAATTCCTGGGTCAGAAAGATCCCCTGGAAGAGGAAATGGCAACCCACTCCAGTGTTCTTGCCTGGAGAATCCCATGGACAGAGGAGGCTGGCGGGCTGCAGACCATGGGACTGCAAAGAGTCGGACACGACCTAGTGACTGAACACACGCACACATACTCACACACACACACAGTTATTAAGTATAATGGCTAATGTTGTATATAAGCAGTCTTATTTGAGAAAAATAGGAACCCTTAGAGTAATTTCATTGCTTAATATAATCACATATCTGATTCTGTTGGCAAAAGAAAAAAAATTTGCAAACAATCTAAGATGACTAAAATCTATTTTATGTTAGTAATTTCATTGACCAAGAATATAAATGTACTCAAAGATACAAAATTTACCTTTTTTTCTGTGGCTATACCGATGATATGTCCTATACTAATATTAGAAAATTGCTGTTTTCGTCTTTATAATGAGGCATAAGATCCTTTAGAGGTTTTTCTGGTAAGAGTGGTAAAAGGAAGGCCTTGGTGTTAGTACACTATTCATGCTGTGTGATATTTTGTTATATATGTTGAGTGTTTACAACTCCATAATTTATAGCAAATGTTATGAAATGCATACATAACAGATTCTCACTTCTAGATTTGGCACTTACCACACTTTTTTACATAGACAAAAGCTTTATCAAGTATACTTTTAATTTTGTTTTTAACATCACGGTTTTAGCCCTTGTTAATGATAATACATGAAAGGTGGGTTTAGCCAATAATAGAGTCTCCATGCTTGATATTCTGTTCAAGGAGCGTTTGATATATCTGAGCATTTTGAAAAGGATGCAGGTGTTACTCTAAGTAGTTTTAAATTCACGTGTTGTATAATTTCTTGGATTCTGGTCACGGCTATAAAATATCACAAAATGTTTTTATAGTGGGTAGTTAGGCTCAAAAGTATATTTGATATTTTCAACATCAATGTATATACATATAAGTGAGATGAAGGAGAAGCAGACACACAGAAGGAGGTGGAGGAGAATAAAAAGGATGAGGAGGAAATAGAGAAAGGAGGAGAGTGATTAGTGTTGACAAGAAATATGTTTCAGAGTTTAATATGTATTTATTGAACATAACACTATAAGTTTTGATATATGTTTTAAAATTTAACTTTATCTTTCAATTTGCATTCTTTTTTCTTTCATTATCGTTAGTTTATAGAGTTACATGTTTCAGGTATACAGCATAATGATGCACTATTTTTGAAGGTTATGCTCCATTTATAGTTATTAGAAATATTGATTATATTCCCTGTGTGCAGTATCTCCTTGTAGCTTGTTGATTTTTTATATCACAGCTTTTATCTCTTACTCCCCTGCCCCCTTCCCTCTCCCCACTAGGAACCACTAGTCAGTTCTCTATATCTGTGAGATATATGTCTGCATATTTTTTTCTTATATTCACTAGTTTGTTTTCCTTCTTGGATTCCATATGATAAGTGGTATTGTACAATATTTGTCTTTTTGTTACTTTGCTAGATTTAATACCCTCCATGTCCATCCATTTTGCTGCAAACTGAGTTATTTTATTCTTTATTCTATATCTGTGAGATATATGTCTGCATATTTTTTTCTTATATTCACTAGTTTGTTTTCCTTCTTGGATTCCATATGATAAGTGGTATTGTACAATATTTGTCTTTTTGTTACTTTGCTAGATTTAATACCCTCCATGTCCATCCATTTTGCTGCAAACTGAGTTATTTTATTCTTTACTATGGATGGGTAGCATTACATTGTGTGGATATGTGTGCGTGCATGTGTGTCTATCACATCTTTATCCATTTATCTGTTGATGGACATTTAGGTTGCTTCCATATTAGCTATTGTAAATAATGCAGCCATAAACATTGGGGTGTATATATCTGTTAAATTCATTTCTTTGGATATATATCCAGGAGTGGAATTTCTTTTTTTTTTTTACTCTTTATTTTTTATTATTATTATTTTTTAAATTTTATTTTACTTTACAATACTGTATTGGTTTTGTCATACATTGACATGAATTCACCACAGGTGTACATGAATTCCCAACCCTGAACCCCCCTCCCACCACCCTCCCCATATCATCTCTCTGGGTCATTCCAGTGCACCAGCCCCAAGCATTATGATGCTAAAGCTGAAACTCCAGTACTTTGGCCACCTCATGCAAAGAGTTGACTCTTTGGAAAAGACCCTGATGCTGGAAAGATTGAGGGCAGGAGGAGAAGGGGATAACAGAGGATGAGATGATTGGATGGCATCACCAACTCAATGGACATGGGTTTGGGTGGACTCCGTGAGTTGGTGATGGACAGGGAGGCCTGGCATGCTGCAGTCCATGGGATCACAAAGAGTCGGACACGACTGAGCGACTAAGCTGAACTGAATGATTAACAAAGTTGAGCATCTTTTCATGTGTCTTTCGCTCATCTGTATGACTTCCTTGGGAAAATGTCTGTTCTGATCTTTTGTGCATTTTTCAGTTTTTTTTTTTTTTTTTTTTTTTTTATGTTCAGTTGTTTGTATGAGCTGTTTGAATATTTTGGATATTACCCCTTATTGATCATATAATTTTCGAATGTTTTCTCCTATTCAGTAGGTTGTCTTTTAATTTTGTTGATCACTTCCTTTGCCCTGAAAAAGCATTTTGGTTTAATTAGGTCCCTCTTTTTTTTTTTTCTTTCTTCAGTAGGAATTTTTCTGTGGCTCATACTTTTAAAGAGACAGACCCAAAAAGATGTTGTTCTGATTAATGTCAAAGAATGTTCTGTTTATGTTTTCTTCTGTAAGTTTTATTGTTTCTGGTCATATATATAGGTCTTTAATCCATTTTTGGTTTATTTTTTATATGGTGCTAAAAATGTTCTAACAACTTCATTTTTTACCATGTGGCTCTCTAGTTTTCCCAGCACCACTTATTAAAAAGACTCTTTTCTTTGTTATGCCTTCTTGCATCTTTTCTAATAGATTAATTTCTGTGTGGGTTTATTTCTGGGCTCTGTTTGGTTCCATTTATCTATATAACTGTTTCTGTGCCAGCAGCATAGTGTTTTGATTACTGTAGCTTTGTAGTATAGTCTAAAGTCAGGGAAAATGCTATTTCAGGCTCTATTGTTTTTAAAGATTGTTTTAGCTCTCTAGAGTCTTTGTGTTTCCTTACATATTAAAAAATTATTTTGTTCTAGTTCTTTGAAAAATGCCACTGGTATTTTTGATAGGGATTGTTTTATCCTTTTTCTGATTCATTTTTGCATGTGGAGCTCCATGGTGATCCTGGTACTATGGGTACTTTTGGTACAAACTACATTGCTTTGCCTCCTTTTTCAAGCAAGATTTTGACCCTCTCACCCCTTGGCCTCCAGCTACCATGACTCCATATTTTATATAATCCAACCTAGTGGATGGGCTACTCCATCTTGATTAAGGTGGTCACCACACTTATAGCTCCTCTAGCGTGGGAAACAAATGTCTAAATAAATAATAATGATTGCAGTCAGTGCTTGGAGAGCTTAGATAGAGATGTGGAGTTGGAGCCCAGCGGATGGAGTGACTGCCAACCAAAGGTAGACAGAGGATGACCTGGGTCAGGGATGAGCCGTCACTTCCATGGCAAAGGAGGATAAATGCCTTTAGGGATGAGAAGGAGCACAGTTAAAGCTCTGGAGTTGTGAAGAAGAACATGGCTTGAGAATGAGGAGAAGTGAAGCAGGTCTGGAGTTTGCGTTGCAGAAGTGAGAACATTGGGAGCCAGATTTTAATGCTCTCCAGTGGGAATTTTTATGTGGTTCATACTTTATTCTCAGGGTAATGAGGAGCTGTGCTAAGAGTGATGATAGCAACCACCATTTATTGAGGGCTAACCGTGGGCGGTGGGTTGCTTAAGTTATTTGCATGTATTATCTTCTTCCTAATTGGTAGATAAAGAAACTAAGAGGTTAAGTAACTTAACCAGAGTCACCTAGTAGGTGACCTGCATAGCTGCATTTGGAGCCACACAGGCTCAGATTCCAAAGGTTTTGCTCTTAATGTAGTACTTCACTGCCTTCTGTTAACAGTTTTTTTAAAGAGAGGAGATATCGATTGATGCGAGATCTGTTTAAGGATGATAGTTTAGAAATAATGTGGAGGAAGCCTCTGGAGGAAAAGGTAGGCTTCAGCAGTAGTGCAGGTGAAAAATCCTGAGTCCAAATAAAAACACTGGTGGGAAATTGTTGAGTCTGTTACTGAAGAAGCTTTCTCTCTGCCTGTGATTCCTCTCTTTACTCCTAGAACTCACCCTGCCTCCCCTTGGAATCAGAATGGCTGTCATCAAAAAGAACACAAATAACAAAAGGTAACCAGGATATGGAGAACAGGGAACCTTAGTACACTATTGATGGGAATGTAAATTGGTACAGCCACTGGAAAAACAGTAAGGAAGTTTCTCAAAAAGCTAAAAATAGAACTACCATGTGACCCAGCAATTCCATTCCTGAGTATATATCCAAAGATAATGAAAACACTGATTTGAAAAGATATATGCACCCCAGTGTTCATAACAGCATTGTTTATAGTAGCCATGAGATGGAAGCAAGATATGCATACACACACAGACACACACACACACACACACACACACAGAGGTTAACACAGTGGCATAGTGAAAGTGAAGTTGCTCAGTCATGTACAACTCTTTGTGACCCCATGGACTGTAGTCCACCAGCTTCCTCTGTCCATTGGATTTTCTAGGCAAAAATACTGGAGTAGGTTGCCGTTTCCTTCTCCAGGGGATCTTCCTGACCCAGGGATCAAACCTGTGTGTTTTGAGTCTCTTGCATTGGCAGGCAGGTTCTTTACCAGCTAAGCCACCAGGGAAGCCACATTGCCAACATCTTATAATAACTGTAAATGGAGCATACCTTTAAAAATTGGGAATCACTTTAGTATGAAGGTGAAGGTGAAGTCGCTCAGTCGTGTCCGACTCTTTGCGACCCCGTGGACTGTAGGCTTCTCTGTCTGTGGGATTCTCCAGGCAAGAATACTGGAGTGGATTGCCATTTCCTTCTCCAGGGGATCTTCCCGACCCAGGGATCGAACCCGGGTCTCCCGCATTGGAGGCAGATGCTTTAACCTCTGAGCCACCAGGGAAGCCCAGCAACCTGGGTTAAAAGATGATTGAATGGAAGTTATGTGGACTAGACACATCTGTGCATGCAGAGACCAGAGACTGCACCGAGGGAGAGGAACCCCTAAATTATGAAACTCAGAGTTTCTATAAGGCAGCAAGCATGTTTTCCCCTCTTTCCCCATGGAGAGATAAGTTATGTCTGGGGAGGGGAGGGAAAGGTCTAGAGATTTTATTACCCTTAATATGTAAGCAAATATCTCTGAAGCAGATAAGCCCTTAAATCTCTCTGGAAAAATTTTCTATCTCTAACTTCCATTCAATCATCTTTTAACCCAGGTTGCTGGTAATTTTTACCCAGAAAGTCCTGAGTATGCAGAAATGTGAACCTATTCATGAGACATAGTCTCCCAGCAGTGGTATGAACAATCTATTGAAATTAGACAGAATTGCTACAGCTTTTATAAGATACTGGAATCAGTCCATCTCTAGCTTTGAATATCTACTACACCAATTGAAGTGGACAGTTTCTGAGACCAAATTATCTGTTTAAAAGGTGTTCCTTAAAGAAATTTCTGGGTTATTCAAGTGATAGTGTTGGTTTGTATGTTTTTACGTTGAGTGCCAATAAATAAATTATGTTTGAAGGGAATCTTATTTATTCTGTGCTCTGCAAGTTTCTCAAGAAATATTGATAAATGCTTAACAGAAGGACCAAGGAATCTTGCTTTTATTCAGAAGCCTGGGAATTTCAGGATTATAGAAATGTATCTTGTGAATATATTCTATGTAATAAACAATTGCATGGAGTGTGAAATTAAAAAAAAATAGTTTATTTTAGTTGATAATATAAATCTTAGTTTAGACTTTAGTTGAATACTTTGTAGGTCTTGCATTTTATTTCTCAAGTGTATATATATATTTATTATGTATATATATATTGAAATGTATGTATATATATATATATTGAAATGATGATAGCAAGAACAAGTCATGTTGACATAAGGAATTCCACTATTCTGCCACCACCAATTTACTTTTCTACATTACCTTGTACTTCAGACACACTTAGTAGGATTTTAGTACATATTAGACACTTTCATCTTTCCTATTAACGTTGTGTTATGTTTGTTTATGGAGTTGTGAGAAGCACAGAATAGAAAATTAATCATATGACTTAGATGTAGTCAGTCTTTCTATTTTAAGTTTGCCAGAGTAGCCCCAGGCTAGTGTTAGTCCTGACAGTGGCAAGTTAAGCTAGTGACAGGGATAAAGTGATCTCTTGTCCTAGCTGTTAGCCAAGGTGAGAGTGCCGGTCTCACTTTATGTTGATAGCTTTGTAATAGTGATTTTACAAGGCCCTTTTGGGAGTTTGACTATTGCTTCATCAGAGTTGTTCAGTCTATCATTTCTTTAAAATATCAATTATTTTTGCATGTATATTTGTACACCATAATCATTTTAAGAGAAATGTTTTTGCTACATAAGCCAAAAGCTCCTAGATTTGTTAAAAGCACTTGCACATCTGAATATGGATCAAGTGAAGTCTCAAAATTTGTTGTCTACCTGGAGTATTGCTTTACAGTGGGGCTTCATACACATCTCTGAAGAATCTGGTTCAGTTGGTCTGATGGGAGGCCTGCTAATCTTGTATTTTTAAACTGCACCCCCAGGTGATTGTGATGCAAGTATTGGACCATATTGAGAAAATTTCAACTTAAGAGTTTGTCTACTTCAAACACTTAATTATCAGGTGAATACACTGTGGACTAGGGAGAGTGACTACCAGAAAGGCTGCAGTTAACAGAAAACAGCTGTACACTGTGTTAATAAGAAATATTATTGGCTCCTTCAAGAGGAAGTTGAGAGGCAAAGGGTTTCAGGTCTGGCTCAGTTAGGACTCAGCTCTGTCTTTTCCTGGTTACTGAGCTCTTTCCTTCCCCTGAGCAACATGTCGCTGCACTCACTTCTCCTGTGGTTGCTGGACGGTCACATTGGCCAGGGGAACGGTATGTTCCTTGTTTCTATTTGGCGGTCATTCCCTGAAACTTCTTAGCTTATTGGCCAGAATTGGATCACAGTTCCATCCCTAATATAATTTTTGACAGAGGAAACAGAATCACTATGATTGATGTAGAGTAATTCTTTCTCATTTTTGGAGCTGAAATCAAGTTTATGATCTACCTTGCCTATTACTGAATGGACAAAGGTGAAATAAATGTAGTAGAAATTGAAAGCTACAGTGCCTTGTTTAAGAAAACATTTATCTTGAATGTTGTTTTTCATCGAAATTATGCAAAGTGTTATTGCTTCTCTATAAAGCCTGTCTGTTATTTTTCTTTTCTTAACATGCTTAACAGTCTTACTCTCTTAGAATAACACTGTAATCTCCAAACTTTAAAGTGTTTTTAATATGTAAAAGTTAAAGTTGCTCAGTCGTGTCTAACTCTTTGTGACCCCCTGGCCTATACGGTCCATGGAATTCTCCAGGCCAGAATACTGGAGTGGTAGCCTTTCCCTTCACCAGGGGATCTTCCCAACCCAGGAATCAAATCCAGGTCTCCCACAATGCAGGTGGATTCTCTACCAGCTGAGCCACCAGGGAAGCCCAAGAATACTGGAGTGGGTAGCCTGTCCCCTCTCCAGTGGATCTTCCCCATGCAGGAATTGACCCAGGGTCTCCTGCATTGCAGGCTGATTCTTTAATAGCTGATCTCACAGGGAAAGAAAGCACCAAAGAGCAAGTTTTTATATTATTATTTAATTGAGGTTCTATTCGGAAATATAATTAACATGTCACATTTGTGTCACATCAGCTTGCTATTGTCAGTAAGTCTCATTATTAACTATACACCATGTCAGGGACCATGTCAGTGCTGAGAATATGGTGTTGAATCCAGATAGGTAAGACTCTGTGCCAGTGGACGTGTATGCAGCTGAATACAATATTGTCTCTGTTCAGAGTGCTGTAACTTATGGACTGAGTGGCTTAAATAACAGATAATCCTGTTCTGGCGCCTGCAAGTCTGTAAGCAGGTTGCCAGCCTGGTCAGGTTCTTGGTGAAAACCCTCTTCTTGATTGTGTTGTCACATGGCCTTTCCTTGGTGCTCAGAGAGGTGAGGGGAGAGAAATCTTTGAGTCTGTTAATTTCTTTTCTAATTTTCAGTTTCTTAAATATTTGTTCTAAATATTTGTTTTCAAATAATATTTGTTTTCAAATAAGTTCAGTCGTGTCTGACTCTTTGGGACCCCATGGACTGCAGCACGCCAGGCCTCCCTGTCCATCACCAACTCCCAGAGCTTACCCAAACTCATGTCCATTGAGTTGGTGATGCCATCCAACCATCTCATCCTTTGTCGTCCCCTTCTCTTCTTGCCTACAGTCTTTCCCAGCATCAGGGTCTTTTCCAATGAGTCAGTTCTTTGCATCAGGTGGCCAAAATATTGGAGTTTCAGCTTCAGCATCAGTCTTTCCAGTGAACACCCAGGACTGATCTCCTTTAGGATGGACTGATTGGATCTCCTTGCAGTCCAAGGGACTCTCAAGAGTCTTCTCCAACACCACAGTTCAAAAGCATCAATTCTTCAGCACTCAGCTTTCTTCATAGTCCAACTCTCAAATCCATACATGACTGCTGGAAAAACCATAGCCTTGACTAGATGGACCTTTGTTGGCAAAGTAATGTCTCTGCTTTTTAATATGCTGTCTAGGTTGGTCATAACTTTTCTTCCAAGGAGTAAGCGTCTTTTAATTTCATGGTTGCAGTCACCATCTCCAGTGATTTTGGAGCCCAAAAGAATAAAGTCTGCCACTGTTTCCACTGGTTCCCCATCTATTTGCCATGAAGGGATGGGCCCAGATGCTATTTCATTTACTTATTTGACTCTGTCTGGTGTTAGTTGAGGTGAGTGGGATCTAGCTCTCTGATCAGGGATTGAACCGGGACTCCTGCATTGGGAGCACAGAGTCTTTGCCACTGGGCCACCAAGGAAGTCCCTTGAGTTTTATAATTTTTAATAAGGGCATTAATCCCGCCATGGGGCTCGACTTTCATGATCTCATGTAAACCTGATTATCTGCCTCATGTCTCACCTCCATCCACACTGGTGATCAGGGCTTCAAAATGTGAATTCGGGGTGTAGGGGACACAAATGTTTAGTCTGTACTGAGTATCGTGTGGTGAATATGGTGACAGGAAGGCACACCATGGAAGCCTGGGTTAGGAGAGGATCTAACCAGGATTGAGAGGGCTCTGTCAAGCACCTGGAGGAAGTAATATTTGTTTGATCTTTAACAGTAATAAGGTAGAAAGGGGTAGCAGAGAGAGTTTCCAGAAGAAGAAAGGCGAGGAAGGACAGTTTGGTTGAGTGTACCCTACGTTCAGCATGTCACTGTGTTTAGAGCAGGGCTGGCTGGTGGGGGAGCAGTGCAGAATACCCAGGGACGTGGGTGGAGAGACTCCCAGCGCCAGATTCTTAAAGGCCTTTGTATATACTCTAGAGTTGCGACTTCATCTTGGAGCAGTTAGGGAGCCAGTGAATGCCATTTAAAGAAGGAATTGCCATTCTTGAATCCATACCTTCAAGGGGTGACTTTTTCCTCCGTGAATAGTGGATTTCAGAAGGTTAAGCTAAACAATTTGAAAAGTGTTGGTTGATCGAAATGAGGGAGGCTGAAAGTCCGGTTGAATTAGCAGAGGGGTTTCATAGGTTGAATCAGCGGGGCTTTGTGTTTAAGGGACTTCAGTGGGTTAGGATCTAGATCCCTTGGAGAAGGGAATGGCTGCCCACTCCTGTACTCTTCCTAGAGAGTTCCATGGACAGAGGGGCCTGGTGGGCTACAGTCTATGGGGTCACAAAGAGTCAGACGTGACTGAGTAACTAACACTCACTTTTTTCAGTGGGTTAGGAAGAGAGGACTTTGGGGATTGATGCAGAGTGTCTAACCTAGAAAACTGTGATTTGTAATGCCAGCCACTGTGATGGCCATAAATTGGATGATGCCTCTCTATCCTTTTCAACGCACGTACTATCTCCAGGACATGAACATGATGAATACATTTGAAAAAGTGATATATATATATAGATATATATATGCATATATATATGTGTATATATATGCATATCAGTTCAGTTCAGTTCAGTTCAGTCGCTCAGTCGTGTCCGACTCTTTGCGACCCCATGAATCGCAGCACGCCAGGCCTCCCTGTTCATCACCATCTCTCGGAGTTCACTCAGACTCACATCCATCGAGTCAGTGATGCCATCCAGCCATCTCATCCTTTTTGGATTTGGCTAGAAAGCCTCTTTGGTTGTTTCCAGACATTCATTCCTCTGTGAAACTGCTGTGCTCTTTAGGGGAACTGCGTGGATAGAAATCTGTCTCAGTGGGAGGTGTCACACTTAGGAAGGCAGTATGAACTGGGTATGTGGCTTGCATTACGTTAACTACCTCAACCTAGAAGTTAGATTTTTGCTGTCAGCTAACAACATTTGGGAGAGAGTTTGTTCATTTTTATTTTTAGTATCCCACTTGGTTCTTCCCTGTCACTTTTAAGAACTCAGTTAACTATATTCTACACTTGAACCCTGACACACTTTGACTCAGGCTGGAAGGATGGGATTAAGTAGAGTGAATGCATATCTCTTCAACGATGTATTTGTAATGAAGTGTCTCTCTGGGAGCCTACTTAATACAAATCACCTTTCATTCTCCAACAAGGTAGCCAATGTTGGAGTCAGGTAGTAGTTTTAAATAAAAGTTTATTTTACTCCCAACTTCAGAGCTCAAATTTAACACGATTTTTAAAGGGCCATGACATAATATCTTTAATATGCTTTAGTTTCCAAATATCACTTTAGAATGAAACATATATTTTGAAGGTACACAATGATTTGTGCTTGATTCTCATTAGGTTTTAAAGTTATGAATATCTTAGGTTTTTCTCTCATTCAGCATTTGGATAGTTTTGAATTATGAGGATGTGCAAAATAGATGTTAAACATGCATTATAACACAAAGAAGAGTCGGCAGAAAGAAAGTGTACATTGAGATATTGAGGAAGAAATCGGTATCTTTGCTGTGAGGATTCATCTTAATTTCAAGTTTTGTTTACCAACAGTTTAAAGGCCTGTACATCCTCCAAAATTGTGAAAACATTAAGAAGTCAAAGATAAGTGAAATAGGAAATGGTAATAAGAGGTCTTCAATGCCAAGTCAATACATATTATGATCCTTTGTATTTCTTATATACTTATTCTTTGTTAATACTGGTTTACAGCGTCCATTTAGCACTTTATAGTCTTTTGGTCCTGCCTTGGATTCCATATTTTTATTGAGAAAACTTATTGTCTTTTTCTAGTATAAAAGAAATAGTCATGTTAAAATATTTAGAAAATATGTACAGTAGAAATTAATGAAAAGAATTTGTGATTAAATGATGCATGATGATATTTACTTCAAAATAATTTTGGGTAGGAAACGAGGCGAGGGTCTAGATGAAGCTGTATTGGCCCTGGTAAGTTTTGTGTACGTACTGGTTCATTGTGCTGTTCACTTTATTTTTTTTTCTTTTGATAATTTCTGTAAGTTAAAATGATAAAGGTCTCTAGTCCCATTGCTCAGGGAAAATTATTTCTTCTTCTCTATAAAAACAGATTCACAGAAATACACTTAACACATATTCATATTTTTTTTTTAATTTAAGCAAAATTGTACCACCCTAAAATAGAGACTCTGAGTTTAGTAGACTCAGGTTGTTCTCTCAAATGCCTGGGAGGCTCCTGTGTAGGGCCACCATTTGAAATTTGTTGACTTGTTGTTGGATGGTCAGGTTTGGTGAGTCAGTAAAGCCACATGTGAACTCATTTAGGGGGCTTCAGTTCCAAAACACAGTTAATTGCTGAATTTGTTGTTGTTTAGTTCCTAAGTTATATCCGACTCTGTGACGCTATGGACTGTAGCCTGCCAGGCTTCTTTGTCCATGGGATTTCCCAGGCAAGAATATTGGAGTGAGTTGCCAGGTCCTTCTCCAGGGGATCTTCCTGACCCAGGAATTGAACCTGCATCTCCTGCACTGGCAGGCCAATTTTTTTCTTTTTTTTTTAACCACTGAGCCACCTGAGAGCCCTTGTGTTCAGTCGCTAATTTGTGTCCGACTCTGTGACCCTGTGGACTGCAGTGCACCAGATTTCCCTGTCCTTCAGTATCTCCTGGAGTTTGCTCAAACTCATGTCCATTGAGTTGGTGATGCCATCCAACCATCTGTTGACCCCTTCTCCTCTCGTCTTCAATCTTTCCCAGCATCAGGGTCTTTTCCAATGAGTTGGGTCTTCCCATTAGATGGTCAGAGTATTGAAGCTTTAGCTTCAGCATCAGTCCTTCCAATAAATATTCCAGGTTGACTTCCTTTAGGATTGACTGGTTTGATCTCCTTGCTGTCCAAAGGACTCTCAAGAAGCCCTTAGACATAGCTTAAATATTTTCTGTAGGCTGAGATGTGGAAAAAAATAGAAAAGTAGGGAAGCTACCTCATTCTTTCCACTCTCCTTTTGTATTGTTACTCTCTCTTCCTCTGAAAGAAGAAATGGAGGGAAAACAGAGCAGAAGCTCAAAGGGTTTGTTTGAGAGAGTGAGGAATGAGAGTTGGATTGCCGTCTGCTTCTACTTCTTCTAGCCCCTCGATGTCATCTACTTTAAGCCCAAAGATGTGTATAAGAGACAGGTATATATGCGTATATATATGGATATGTATATATGCGTATATATATATGGATATGTATATATGTGTATATATATATATGATGTTATCAGCTCTTATGTTCTTAAGTTTTACATTTTAAGTTTTATATCAATACCACTAATATCCATAAACATAAAAAATGTATTTAGACATATCTTTTCAACTCTTCTTCTGATTTTGGTCATTTAAAAATGACTAATTTTCATTTGGCATTTAAACTTACAATACTGCACAGGTATGTCAGTTTTGAATTATGAAATAGCAAAAAATGAAATATTTGTTGTTAAGAGTTTTTGCACAGTAATTATTTTTTCATTACTACAACACATAGAGCTTTCTGAAATAAACTATAATCAGGTCTCTATGAATAAATCCAAACCACTCAGAATTGTTTCACAAAAGTGTTTCTTACTGCTCATGGTGAGGCTGAAGTTCCTTGCCAGCTGTAAAAGTATGTTACTGTAGCATCAGAAAAACTACATGAATGTATGATAATTTCTTACATTTTTTTTAGTTGCGCATAAATGTTGACAGAACTGACAGTCTTACATATACAAGCTCTTACATGCAAAACGTGTCTGATTTAATACTCAGACACTCAGAATCATTCATGCTCTCTTACATTTTGCAATCGATTTTTTTTTTCTTAAAGCATCTCCTTTTTGTTGTGGCTCATTATGAAGTACCTGGGATTCCACTGTAGGATCTTAAAAGATTTTTGACAAATAAATAAGAGGAAAGAAACTAAATTCTGCCTTTCTACATATCTTATTTATATATTCATTTTTAGACAGAATTGCATTATGTATATAGGTTGACTTTAAATTTTTGAGCTCCAGGGTCATACTTGGTATTCTTTTTATTTATCTTTCATACTGTATTATTTCAGAGCAAATAACTGTGGCCTGATTTTTTTTTTCTGGCATGTGTCCTTATTAAAATGTTTTTTTTTTTTTAATTCCAATTCAGTCCTATTGTTCTCTCTTTTATTCATTTTACACTGTATGTGTTGAGTGTTCTCAGCCGATCATCAGGTTATTATTTAGCTTTAATGTTTTAATATGTTGGGTTATTATATTTGTTCTATTTATCTCTTAGTCTCTTCCTCCAAAAAATACCTGCTATCCGTGAGCTGAAAATCAGTTATCTAATTTCATTATTAACTCTGTTTGCCAGAGTCAGCTTTTGTATCCTTCCTTTCTGTTTTTGGAAAGTCTGTCAAATATGATAATTCATGATTTGACTTTTACATTATTACGTAATGTTCTTCTGAATTCCACCCTGGCTTTAGAAATGATCTATGATTCTTTATGCAACCCCCTTCATATATTTTATTCTTAGCATTTGTGCTAAATGGTATGACATAGTCTATGTTGCAAGAGTAAATGCAAATATATTTCTTCTCATGCTGCATAACTTACGGTGATGCTGTGCACTATTCCACAGGGGCACTCAGTGATCAAAGCTGATGGAGCCTGACTGTTACCAGCACCACTTGGGACAGGCCACATTATCAGTTACCACACTGTGATTTAATTTTTCTGGCTTACTGGCCAGGATCAGTCATTAAGCCCCTCTCTTAGCCCACCAAACTTCATGTGCCTAGAGGAAAAAGAGACCCATGTATGAGTGAGGGCTAGATATCGGTGGTTACCTTTTTAAGATTTATCTTTTTTTTTTTTTTTGCAATTGTGGGTCTTTGTTGCCACACTCAGGCTTTCTCTGGCTGCAGAGAGCAGGGGCTATTCTTTGTTGTGGGACCCAGGTTTGTCATTGTGGTGGCTTGTCTTGCTGTAGAGTGTGGATGCTAGGCACACGAGCTTCGTAGTTGCAGCCAGTGGGCTCAGGAGTCGTGGTTCCGGTGCTCTAGAGCGCGGACTTAGTGCTTGTGGCACACGGGCTTACCTGCTCGTGGCATGTGGGATCTTCGGGGACCAGGGATCTTACTGATGTCCCCTTCATTACAAGGCAGATTCCTAACCAATGGAACACCAGGGAAGCCCGGTTATTTTTAAAAGTTGTTTTGAGTGTATAGAGCGGATGCTATCTAAATGTTACCTGTTGTGTTTTTGATGCAAAATTTTCTCAGATGTATGATTGTTCTCTTGCTTTGGTTTGGCAGAATCTAGAATGCAAAGCATCCAAATATCATGTTTTACTTGTAGTTAGTGTATTTTAATATACCAATTTATACTGTATGAAATACTTACAGATAACTTAAAATGCTTTTTCAGGTTGAATACTAGCCAGTTGCTCCTGTCTACCACTTATTGGATATTTCTTCTCATTGCTGATTTGAATTGACTCTTTGTGTACTAAATGCTTATGTCTTTTAACCAGCTGGCAGGGAAAAGCATTACATTTTTTTCTTAAAATTTTTTTTGAATCATCTGTATATATTTAACCTTCAAGTGAATTTTGGACTCATTTTATCCCTCTTAAGATTTCTGAAAAAAAAGTAAGTAAAAGGGTTTCATCGCATCAATATTATGCATGATTAGTAGAAAGCCTTAGAATTATTTTTTGTGGAGTCAGCTTCCTGGATTCTAATCTCCACTGAGCCACGTTATAGCCATGTGACCTTGGGAAGATCTAGGCTCTCTGTCTCAGTTTCCTCATCTGTAAAATGAGGATAATGATATCATCTATCTTATAAGGTTTCTATGAAGACGAGTTGAGTTAGTATTTGTAAGGATCATATCACAGTGTCTCGTATGTATAAGGTTTTGTATATGTAGGAGTTTTAAAATTTAACTGAAGTAAATTAAAAGCGTAACGCTGGAATACAGTAGACATGTGTGAGCTTCTTAAGGATATTGTGTTAGAGAAATGTGGTTATTTCCCTAGTAGGAGAGAGACACCATGTGTGAGGCAGACAGTATCACTCTTTTGGGTGTTGGTTTTTAGGGTGGATGAACTATGAGAACATCTGAGCTTAAAACGTTTGATATTCCTAAGGAAAGAGTAAAATTCCTGTCAATGGACCCATACATATTGGAGAAAGGCTAACTGAACCCTGCCCTCAAAGCATTGTTTTCATAGTAAAGCTTGCCTTTAGAAGTCTGCATCTTTAGCCAAAACAAACTTGTTGGTTGTGAAGTCTTTGAATCAAAGATAGCAATTAAAAAAAATAATGTGTGCAGACAATCATACATTCTCTGAATCTTCTATGTCTGTTAGTAAGGGTAAGTTGGAAATTTTATGTGTTGATAATGCTTTTCAAAAGTAGGCTTTGTTACATTGAGTATTATATTTGAAGAATTATGAAATCTGCAAAGAAGTAATATGATCTGACTAATGTACATTAATATTAAAATATGGAGCTCTATGAACTGAAATATGAGTATACTGTTTGCATGACCACCTGAAGCCACAGGAATCAGCTCACTTTATAATGTTAAGAATCCCTTGCCTTCCCCTGAAAGAGGAAGACGTATACGAGATGAACTATTATTGCCATACTAGCGGAGAGCAATATACCTTCTTTATTACAGAATCTGAGAGCAATCCTCTGAGATTCTTATTTGAAGTAGAAAGGAATGAATTTTTATTGATTCATTATTTCATTTGAGACATCATCCTGCCCTCTTGCTCTCTTGTAGTATGTGTGTTCAATAAATAATACATTCTCTTTTCTCCATGCTGCCATCTAAGAATCTGTTTGGTTCAAAATAAGCCAGGTGTTTCCACAATCTACTGTTCCGGCTTCTCTGCGGTTTTGCCTGACAGCTGTCAGGACTGGCCTTCTTAATTGCTTTATGTGAGCAATGTTAATTTGGGTTGTAATATCAAAGGTGGTTGGGGGTCACTGGCTGAATGCCCCTTGCCCAACTGCCATGCTTAAGGATGTGTACATTTCACACTGTCTCTGGTTGATTGCGATGATGGCCATTGACCCCTGACTGCTGTTTGTGCCTGGAGACTGATCGATTGAATCCACCTTGGAATGATCAGGAGCCGGGCTTGTGAGGTCAGCAACAACCAGAAGCAGAATTGCAAGTAAGACCCTTGTTTCATTTCATGGTCTGCTTCAGCAGGGAGCTTGGTTGTGACACAAGCTACTACATTTCCATAATCAGGAAAACAAATGACCAGACAGGTCTCTCCGGAGAGGGTTATTTGTATATTTCATCAATGATTCCTTCTGGTTTTTATTAGGAGAACTAGGGTTGTCACTTTTAGATTGTTTTAGTGGCCCTAAAAAAAGAAGGCAAAGGGTATAATTTTATTTTTTAAATTTATTTGTTTTTAATTGGAGGACAGTTGCTTTACAATATTGTGCTGGTTTCTGCCATACATCAACATGAATCATTCCTAAGGATGCATATGCCCCCTCCCTCTTCACCCTCCCTCCTATCTCCCACCCCAGCACCCTCCCCCNTATAAATACGGGATGAATGAATGAATGGGTCAGAGCTCCTCCCATCTGGTTTCTGGACCTATGTGCTTTTCAACATATTGCACACTGACCCTTTTACTCTTGTAACTAAAGGCTTACGGCATGGAAGCACCTATGTTATATGGCAAAGCTGGGGAAATCAAGTCTCAGAACAAGAGCCAGTTCTTGAAAGAATACTCTGTTCCTTGCTTTTGCTTCCAAGAAGTAATTTTCAACATGGTGTTTTCCCTAGTGCTCTGAATGGTAATTTCTAACTTATTTTTGTTATTTCACTCAGAGAAACGATCTCACAAAACAGATTTCAAACCGTGTTCCTAGAATCTGACGGACTGTTTGAGGGACTCCATGTGCCCATTTCAATCAGAGCAGCACCATTTTTATTTTCTTTTTTTTTATTTTCCAGGTAGTTCTTGTGGTAAAGAAAAGGAGCCAAGGTTTCTATTGATGCTTTAAGAATATTTAGAAGTGAATGGCGCCAAAAGATTGCAGAGTAGAGCAGCTGAAGAGCTGTGAACAATGGTTAACAGCTAATCATTTCAAAGGCCTGTAACTTCCATTCCCAGTGAGGCACATGCTACAATTTCCCAACCTACTGAGCTTCCCCCCTGTTCTTTTAGGCAGGGTCTATATGTGTGGTTCTTCACTATTTCTTCTTTCCTTCATAGCAGGGAATCTGATGTTAAATGGATACAGGAAGAAAGGCAGAGGTATATTTTTTTGCAAAGTTTGTCACATTTATAGGAGAAGTTGCTATGTTACTTCTTTTTTTTTTTAACTGGAGGATAATTGCTTTACAGTATTGTATTGGTTTCTCCCAAACATCACAATGAATCAGCCATAGGTATACATATATCCACTCCCTCCGGAACATCCCACCCCATCCCACCCCACCCCCCCAGGTTGTCACAGAGCACCAGGTTTGATCTCCCTGCATCATACAACACATTCCCACTGGCTCTCTGTGTTACATACGGTGACGCAGATGTTTTAATGCTGCTCTCTCAATTCGTCCCACCCTCTCCTTTCCCCACTGTGTCCACAGTCTGTTCTCCGTGTTTGTCTCTCCATTGCTGCCCTGCAAATAGACTCATCAGTACCATCTTTCTAGATTCCATACATATGTGTTGATGTACAATATTTGTTTTTCTCTTTCTGCCTTATTTCACTCTGTATAATAGGCTGTAGGTTCATCCAGAGGATATACTTTTAAAATGGTACCTAGAAGGATTTCTGTGAGTGTTTAATTGAAGTTTGGATTTGGCTAGAAAGCCTCTTTGGTTGTTTCCAGACATTCATTCCTCTGTGAAACTGCTGTGCTCTTTAGGGGAACTGCGTGGATAGAAATCTGTCTCAGTGGGAGGTGTCACACTTAGGAAGGCAGTATGAACTGGGTATGTGGCTTGCATTACGTTAACTACCTCAACCTAGAAGTTAGATTTTTGCTGTCAGCTAACAACATTTGGGAGAGAGTTTGTTCATTTTTATTTTTAGTATCCCACTTGGTTCTTCCCTGTCACTTTTAAGAACTCAGTTAACTATATTCTACACTTGAACCCTGACACACTTTGACTCAGGCTGGAAGGATGGGATTAAGTAGAGTGAATGCATATCTCTTCAACGATGTATTTGTAATGAAGTGTCTCTCTGGGAGCCTACTTAATACAAATCACCTTTCATTCTCCAACAAGGTAGCCAATGTTGGAGTCAGGTAGTAGTTTTAAATAAAAGTTTATTTTACTCCCAACTTCAGAGCTCAAATTTAACATGATTTTTAAAGGGCCATGACATAATATCTTTAATATGCTTTAGTTTCCAAATATCACTTTAGAATGAAACATATATTTTGAAGGTACACAATGATTTGTGCTTGATTCTCATTAGGTTTTAAAGTTATGAATATCTTAGGTTTTTCTCTCATTCAGCATTTGGATAGTTTTGAATTATGAGGATGTGCAAAATAGATGTTAAACATGCATTATAACACAAAGAAGAGTCGGCAGAAAGAAAGTGTACATTGAGATATTGAGGAAGAAATCGGTATCTTTGCTGTGAGGATTCATCTTAATTTCAAGTTTTGTTTACCAACAGTTTAAAGGCCTGTACATCCTCCAAAATTGTGAAAACATTAAGAAGTCAAAGATAAGTGAAATAGGAAATGGTAATAAGAGGTCTTCAATGCCAAGTCAATACATATTATGATCCTTTGTATTTCTTATATACTTATTCTTTGTTAATACTGGTTTACAGCGTCCATTTAGCACTTTATAGTCTTTTGGTCCTGCCTTGGATTCCATATTTTTATTGAGAAAACTTATTGTCTTTTTCTAGTATAAAAGAAATAGTCATGTTAAAATATTTAGAAAATATGTACAGTAGAAATTAATGAAAAGAATTTGTGATTAAATGATGCATGATGATATTTACTTCAAAATAATTTTGGGTAGGAAACGAGGCGAGGGTCTAGATGAAGCTGTATTGGCCCTGGTAAGTTTTGTGTACGTACTGGTTCATTGTGCTGTTCACTTTATTTTTTTATCTTTTGATAATTTCTGTAAGTTAAAATGATAAAGGTCTCTAGTCCCATTGCTCAGGGAAAATTATTTCTTCTTCTCTATAAAAACAGATTCACAGAAATACACTTAACACATATTCATATTTTTTTTTTAATTTAAGCAAAATTGTACCACCCTAAAATAGAGACTCTGAGTTTAGTAGACTCAGGTTGTTCTCTCAAATGCCTGGGAGGCTCCTGTGTAGGGCCACCATTTGAAATTTGTTGACTTGTTGTTGGATGGTCAGGTTTGGTGAGTCAGTAAAGCCACATGTGAACTCATTTAGGGGGCTTCAGTTCCAAAACACAGTTAATTGCTGAATTTGTTGTTGTTTAGTTCCTAAGTTATATCCGACTCTGTGACGCTATGGACTGTAGCCTGCCAGGCTTCTTTGTCCATGGGATTTCCCAGGCAAGAATATTGGAGTGAGTTGCCAGGTCCTTCTCCAGGGGATCTTCCTGACCCAGGAATTGAACCTGCATCTCCTGCACTGGCAGGCCAATTTTTTTCTTTTTTTTTTAACCACTGAGCCACCTGAGAGCCCTTGTGTTCAGCCGCTAATTTGTGTCCGACTCTGTGACCCTGTGGACTGCAGTGCACCAGATTTCCCTGTCCTTCAGTATCTCCTGGAGTTTGCTCAAACTCATGTCCATTGAGTTGGTGATGCCATCCAACCATCTGTTGACCCCTTCTCCTCTCGTCTTCAATCTTTCCCAGCATCAGGGTCTTTTCCAATGAGTTGGGTCTTCCCATTAGATGGTCAGAGTATTGAAGCTTTAGCTTCAGCATCAGTCCTTCCAATAAATATTCCAGGTTGACTTCCTTTAGGATTGACTGGTTTGATCTCCTTGCTGTCCAAAGGACTCTCAAGAAGCCCTTAGACATAGCTTAAATATTTTCTGTAGGCTGAGATGTGGAAAAAAATAGAAAAGTAGGGAAGCTACCTCATTCTTTCCACTCTCCTTTTGTATTGTTACTCTCTCTTCCTCTGAAAGAAGAAATGGAGGGAAAACAGAGCAGAAGCTCAAAGGGTTTGTTTGAGAGAGTGAGGAATGAGAGTTGGATTGCCGTCTGCTTCTACTTCTTCTAGCCCCTCGATGTCATCTACTTTAAGCCCAAGTGTGTGTCCATTTCATATGTACAAGTTCTTTTTCCATACCCCAAGCAATAAAAAAAAAGGTCATGAAAATAGAATTTCCAGGACAGATCCTTAGGTAGCATGAGTCAAAGAGTTGTACAGGTGGCTAGGTAAGTCTTCTAGAAAGAGAATTCCTTTAAAGAGATTTAATTATAGTTCTTTTATTTACTTTAAAGGTACCTTTTAACTTAGGTTTTTCGCAGAAGTTCACATGACTTCAACTTTGTGTGAATGGCATTATACCCTGAAAGTGTGTGAGAAGCATTCTTGGTGCACTTGGCCCTTACCCACGTTAATTTTCAGAACACTACAGGAAAGTGTTGACCCTGTTATGGAAAATGATCTAATTGATTATGGAAAGTTCAGTTCGATTCATGAAGCAAATGGCTGCTGATCTGTAAAAAGCTTTTCTTAATACAGCGCAGGTCTCTTGGACTAGCCTACCTTTGCATGACTAGTCATTCTTGAACATTTTTTCATTGTGCGTGATCCTTTTAATGTGTTGTTGGTTTCTGTTTGTTTGTTGAGGATTTTTGCATCTATGTTCATCAGTGATATTGGCCTGTAATTTTTCCAATGAGTTGGGTCTTCCCATTAGATGGTCAGAGTATTGAAGCTTTAGCTTCAGCATCAGTCCTTCCAATAAATATTCCAGGTTGACTTCCTTTAGGATTGACTGGTTTGATCTCCTTGCTGTCCAAAGGACTCTCAAGAAGCCCTTAGACATAGCTTAAATATTTTCTGTAGGCTGAGATGTGGAAAAAAATAGAAAAGTAGGGAAGCTACCTCATTCTTTCCACTCTCCTTTTGTATTGTTACTCTCTCTTCCTCTGAAAGAAGAAATGGAGGGAAAACAGAGCAGAAGCTCAAAGGGTTTGTTTGAGAGAGTGAGGAATGAGAGTTGGATTGCCGTCTGCTTCTACTTCTTCTAGCCCCTCGATGTCATCTACTTTAAGCCCAAGTGTGTGTCCATTTCATATGTACAAGTTCTTTTTCCATACCCCAAGCAATAAAAAAAAAGGTCATGAAAATAGAATTTCCAGGACAGATCCTTAGGTAGCATGAGTCAAAGAGTTGTACAGGTGGCTAGGTAAGTCTTCTAGAAAGAGAATTCCTTTAAAGAGATTTAATTATAGTTCTTTTATTTACTTTAAAGGTACCTTTTAACTTAGGTTTTTCGCAGAAGTTCACATGACTTCAACTTTGTGTGAATGGCATTATACCCTGAAAGTGTGTGAGAAGCATTCTTGGTGCACTTGGCCCTTACCCACGTTAATTTTCAGAACACTACAGGAAAGTGTTGACCCTGTTATGGAAAATGATCTAATTGATTATGGAAAGTTCAGTTCGATTCATGAAGCAAATGGCTGCTGATCTGTAAAAAGCTTTTCTTAATACAGCGCAGGTCTCTTGGACTAGCCTACCTTTGCATGACTAGTCATTCTTGAACATTTTTTCATTGTGTGTGATCCTTTTAATGTGTTGTTGGTTTCTGTTTGTTTGTTGAGGATTTTTACATCTATGTTCATCAGTGATATTGGCCTGTAATTTTTTTTTTTTTTTGGTGATCTCTTTGGTTTGGATATCTGGGTGAAACAAGGGAAAAAGTATTTGTTTCTATATTACAGGTTAGTTTGCAAGCCACAATGATAAAGGCATAAACCCCTTTATTCCTCCGTCTTGGCAAGGGAACACTATTATTTCCTGTAACTGGATCAATAAAACATTGCTTTTATAGGAAACTGGACACTATCACTTACTGAGGAATTTGCTTGGAGTCACTTCTTTTTAATTTGCTCAGACGAGGTACTGGAAGATGTTTTTTTCTAAGATGTGGAAGGTATACCCTTTGCTTTTTAAAATTGCTTTGGGTTTCTTTGGGAACGTAGGGATTTGTGAGATGTTTGAATTAATCCCTCTTCTGGCTATGATGGCAGAAGTGCACGTTTATTTAACTGTTAACCTATCCTCATAAGACATCTTCCACTTCTTGTTAGGTTTATTCTCTAGATCTCAAAGCTGCAGAGAACCTTGAACTGAGAGCTCTCATCTCACCCCTTCTCTGTCCTCTCCTCTGTTTCATCACCCTTTCTCCCTTCCTTGCTATCTTTTCTCTTCTCCCTTTATTTTCTTTCCTCTCTTCTTTCTCTTCCCTCTGTCTCTCCTGCTTTAAGCCCCCCTTTCTCTACCCTCTCTGCCTCCTTCTATCCCCCCTGTCCTGGAATGTGCAGTTTCAATGGTGACTAAGTTAAAATGAGAGGTCACTAGATGCCATGGCTAAGTGGCAGCCAAATATATAAATAAGTATCCAGAGAAGATGTTTTTGAACTTGACTTTAATTAAAAATTAATCTCTGAAATAGCAGGATTCCTTTATTGCTCAGGAGTAATTCAATCAAACATTACTTGAAGCAACCTATCAACTTCGTTTTGAAAGTGCCCTAGGTCTGTTGACCTTAAGTGTTGGCTTAAAGATGATCTTGCTTTGGTTTTGCAATATGTTTCAAAAACTTATTGTTATTTTTACATGGGTCCAGGAATTAGTGGAAATTTTCAACAGAAATTAATTTATTACAAAACAACTGAAAATTCAAAGTACATAAAATTTCCCCTAGTTTCTTAGACTTTGAGTTGAAGAATTAAAATACAAGTAGACATAACACTTCGGAGAAGGCAATGGCACCCCACTCCAGTACTCTTGCCTGGAAAATCCCATGGATGGAGGAGCCTGGTAGGCTGCAGTCCATGAGGTCGCTAAGAGTCAGACACAGCTGAGCAACTTCACTTTCACTTTTCACTTTCATGCATTGGAGAAGGAAATGGCAACCCACTCCAGTGTTCTTGCCTGGAGAATCCCAGGGATGGGGGAGCCTGGTGGGCTGCCGTCTATGGGGTCACACAGAATCAGACACGGCTGAAGCGACTTAGCATAGCATAGCATAGACACAATGCCTACCATGAAATGATATTTGGAGTAAATATTAATACTTTTACTAAATGTTTAGGTATCTTCTGATATTAGAAAAGCACCAAATTACAGCAAAAGTCAATGTAAAATATGATAGACTATAAAGATACTAAAACTAAAAACTAAAAATCCCTCCTTAGTTGTGCCAGGTACTTCTTAGTTGTAATCAACATGGGTTTTTAAAAATATCCATTAATGGAAAAACTATGAATCATAAATTATGTTTATGTGGCAATATCATTTAGTAGTTGCATCTAGAAGTGGAACCCAGTAGAAATAGAGCAACCCAAATGCTGAATCATAAAACAGTCGCCCTGTGGAGTTCAGTTCAGTTCAGTCGCTCAGTTGTGTCCGACTCTTTGCGACCCCATGAACCACAGCACTCCAGGCCTCTCTGTCCATCACCAACTCCCGGAGTTTACCCAAACGCATGTGCATCAGTTGGTGATGCCATCCGAGCATCTCATCCTCTGCTGTCCCCTTCTCCTCCCACCTTCAATCTTTCCCAGTATTAGGGTCTTCTCCAGTGAGTCAAGCTCTTCGCATCAGGTGGCCAAAGTATTGCAGTTTCAGCTTCAACATCAGTCCTTCCAATGAACATCCAGGACTGATCTCCTTTAGGATGGACTGGTTGGATGATCAGTTAAAGTTGCTATTACAAGTAATTCTCTCTACCCCTCGTAATGTAGCTTAAGTAAGAGAGGTTTTTGGAGCATGTGGCGTGTGTGTGCATGTGTGTGTGGGGAATGTGGATGCATGTACATGCTCACATGTGTGTTTTATTCTTACATGATACTCTACAGGTAGACCAGGTCTAGTGTGTAACTTTTCACACAGGGGTTGAGGCTCATTCAATCTTGTTTTTACTTTCTTCTCAATAGGCAGTTTTCATGTGATGGTTGAAGAAGAGTGTCGCCATCATATGTATACTTGAGGTCATCAGAAGAGGAAAGGGCAGCTGAGCATATATCCATTCCTTTAAGACAGTAGCACACTTCAATTCTCTGTAGGTTCCATTAGCCGGGTATTAGTCATGATCACAGTAGATGCAAGAGAAGCTGGAAAATCTCTAGCTAGGCTGTTGTTTACCTATTTAATTGAAAATTTTTAATTTGACATTTTTGCTATTAAAAGAAGGAGATGATGCATATTCATGCAGAGCCAGTGATCTCTTCCAGAGGTATTGTGTATGCTAATCCACCAGTGCCTTGTGGTTTAGTCAGTAGGTGAGCCCAAGCTACTGGTTCTGATACTCATTGGGCCTGAGGAATATAATTTATCACCTGCTATACTTGGCAGGAGCCGAAGGACTGCAGTTCTGAAAGTGACTGGATGTCGTCTGATATTACAGTGGATGGAAATATTTCTAGTTGGCAAAGTACAAGCTAAATTGCTTTACTGAGAAATATATTTTTTGTACCTTTAAATGTACAAAAGGATTTATTTAAATGTACTAAAGGATTTATTTAGTTAATTTTGTTCTTGTGTGTAAATAAATGTTCTGGCATGCTCCAATGAAAAGCACATAAATAGGGAAGATAATTTATAGAGAAAGTTTAAACATACTCAATTTGCTGTAATTATAGTCAGAGCAGGAAAACATTCCATAATGTATTTTGTACAAATACTATGCATTTTTGCAGATATGCTATTTATGGCATATCTTTTATAGCCTTTTTTCTCTGACCTGAATAGCAAGTCTTGTCTGTATCTGATTTATTTGAATAATATATTTTGATCTTTTTGCGCATTTCTGTTAATATCCCAGGGTAGATGCTTTCATATACATTATACCGTTTAATCCTTTGGCTATGAAGGGTGCTGTTATTTTCTCCTTTTCACTGATGAGGTCACGAAGTCTGTTGTCAGAGGAGGGTGGGGATACAGACCTAGTTCTGATCACTGTCTTTGCTTCTTGCAGTTTACTCTACATCCTTTTATTCTTGAGGCTCCCCCAGTGGTGCAGCAGTAAAGACTGCCTGCAATGCAGGAGACCTGGATTTGATACCTAGATCAGGAAGATCCTCTGGAGAAGGGAAGAGCAACCCACTCCAGTATTCTTGCCCAAGAAATCCCGTGGACAGAGGAGCCTGGAGGGTTATACTCCTTTTGTTCTGATAGCTCCCAATTATTAATTTATATTTGTCTATATTTTAACTTATTTACTCAGTTCTGAGTTCTTTGTAGACAAAAACTTAATTATAGAAAACAAAGTATTTGTTTCTCACATGTCAGCTATGAAAGCGAGTAGCATTTGTATATCCAGAACACTGAAAGATGCTCATTTCGATTAAAAAAAAGATATGCATGCTGTTTATTTTCCTTTTGTATATGGAGCCTAGGTTGTGTAGTGTGCAAAGGATCTGAGGAACTACCTTGAAATTTCTTCTGTGCTTTCATCTCAGGTGTTTCTGCAAGTCCTGAATCATTTAATGATGACTTCCAAACAGAATAGAAAATATAGGATGAAGCTATTAAAAATTAAGCAGTAATTAAAATAGATACTTTTGATTTTCTTTTTTCACAAAAATATTTTTTCTATTTAAAGAAATTAAGAATTTCCTCTTCAGTTGTTTTTTAGTTAATATCACTTAACTAATTTAATTTGTAGAAATATGTTTGTGTAAAAAAAAAAAAAAAATTTGAGAATTCCCTGGTGATTCAGTGGCTAAGACTCCATGCAGGAGGCCTGGGTTTGATCCCTGGTCAGGGAACTAAGAGTTCTGCATGCTGCAACTAAGATCTTACATGCCCCAGCTAAGACCCAGCACAGCCAAATAAATAAATATTTTAAAAAATTGTTGTCATACACACACTGAAAGAAAACAAATGATTTCCTCTTTACCTTGGTATAAGGAAAGACATATCTACTTATGATTCAAAATCCAAAGTCAATAAAAGAAAAAAATTGATGATTTGGATACCACACACACAGAGTTCGTGGGATGAAACACCATTAGCAAATCAAAGACAACTTATGAACTGGTAGTAAATATTTGCAACATATGCCACAAACAAAAAGCTTAATACATCCTTAATGTACAAAGACTTCTGAGAGGCTGAAAACAAAAGACTAAAACATCAAAAAAATAAATGGGAAAAGTTATGAACTATCAATTCAAACTTGCAAGTAAAGAAATAAAAATGGGACTTGAGCATGAGGAGAAGAAGTTCAAGCTCACCCATAATTAGGTAAATGCTAGTAAAAATAGTGCTGAGATGCCATTTCTCAACTATCAAGTTAGTGAAATTTAAATACTGTGGTAACACATCCCACTGATGAAGCCAGAAAGAAGTAGGCATTCAAACATCACTGATAGGAATGGACCTACTACAACCTTTCTGAATGGAAATTGGACAATCCTTGGCTGTATTACATGTGCTACTCTCTTTTGACCAGCAGCTGTACTTTTAGGAATCTCCCCTGTAAATACAGTACTCTGGAAATACCTATACACATTTATGCATTGCAATTTCAATGAGAATTACAGAATAGTGGAAACACCCAAATATCCACATACAAAGAATGGTTGAATCAGATATTGTATAGTCATTGAGTGGAATACTATGCAACAGTTAAAAAAAAAGCAGCATTATTCACAATTGGTAAAACCTGAAACCAATCCAAGTGTCCACTAACACATAAGTGGAAATACAAAATATGATGTATATTATACAGAATATTATTATTTAGAATATTATTCAGCCTTTAAAAGAAAGGAAAATCTGTAATATGCTAAAACATGAATGAACCTTGAGGACATTATACCAAGTGAAATAAACCAGTCACAAAAAGGCAAATGCTGTGTGATTCCACTTACATGAAGTACTTGGAGTAATCATATTTAGGGATTAGGTCATTATTATAAATGTGTGAAGTGACTAGTTTTAAGAAAATAGCAAGTATCCAGACATGTCGGGAATTAAGAATGCATGGTAACAAACAACAGCAAGAAAAAAATTCCCAAACCTCTCTGAAGCCACATGTAACCCCCATGCCTAACATACACTCTGTGGTGCTAAATTTCTGGTCAGGTAGGCTGTCATAAGCCCTGATATATTTCCTTTTCTTTCCCCAAGATGAAGCTGAAGATCTGTCATTCTTAATAAACACCTCCCTATGATCCTTTTTCATTTGAAGTCATGCTACAAAAATTTAAATATAACAGTTTTACCAAAATTTTACTGAAATAGATAATTGGAATCAGGATTAGTTTGCCATTTTCTGAAGTCTGTCTTTTAGAATATATTTGAGAAGATATCACTTTATTGTGCTATTGTAAGGCGAAGTAGAGTTCATGCTTGGCATTTAGTAGGTACTTGATGCACATTAATTGAATGAAGGAATACCTGAATTGCTTTTATGAATAATAAGAGCCATTTGTAACTAACCGACTGATCACTTGTAAACAAATTACAGAGAGCTGAAGTGCTTTGAAGCAGCTCGTGCTTGTTGAAGTACTATTTGTACTATTGGTTTGCTCTGAAACTCCTTTCAAACTAACATTAAAGAAAAGTCCAATATAATTCTAACTTCTTAATATAAATTATTAGTGTGATGAGTCACTGGCGATTGAAATATTTTGAAAGATTATATTTCCCATTATTAAACAGTTCTTTTTTTGATACATATCTTTATAGTATGTATAGACCCAGAATTTCAGAAAGTCAAATATAGAATAATCCTTTACAAAATAATTGAGTAGTAAATTTCTTTGGTTGGCTACTGTATTCTTCCTTCCTTCCTGCCTTGCTTCTTTTTCTTCCTTTCTTATTTCCATAATCATTTCTTAAGCTCTGTGCTAAGATAACTTACTCCTGAGGAATAAAGATAAAGACAGTCTTAACTGTCCTTAAGTAACATTGTGTTAGAAGGGTACGAGAGTGGCTATATCTCATTTGACTGTATTTCCTGTTTCTTGGATATTTATAGTCATTGCGATTGTTTAAACATAAAAGAGTATGTCTTTGCATTTCATTTTTGTTTCTTAATGCCTAACAAGAATGAGCTGTTAGGACCCAAACAGGTGCCATAACAGGCTTCAGGGGGCCAAGGCAGGCCAAAATCTCCCTTGCAGAGGAGCTAAGTCATTGCCAGGAAGAAAAGGGCTAGTTTCAGCCTATCAGGAAGAGGGTGGAAATCCTCTAAGAAAGCCTATGCGCGCGAAAATTTAGCCAATTAGTAGATAACCATAAAACCCTTGCAACCATTCCACCCTTACCAACTCCCTGTCTTTGTCTTAACTCTATAAGTACTGGTGTAATTTAGGGCTCCGGGCTCTCGTCAAGACTCCACTGCGCTGGATGAGATGGGAGCCCTAGCTCGAGCTAGCAATAAAACCCTTTTTTGCTTTTGCATTGCTGTGGATGTCTTATTCTCTCAGTTTTGGGGACTCGGACTTCGGGCACAACATGAGCAGGTTAAATAATTAAGTATTAAAAACTTTTCCATAATGAAATTAAGATTCTATAAAACTCTAGTCCATTTGGAAACTGAACCACTATATAAAACATACCTTTCTTCTTCCTGAGTACTCTTCTTGAGCACTCCAAGAGTACTTATGTCAGCAGAAATAGAAACATAAAAAAAAAGATTAGGGGCATTTTTCTTTATTTATACTTCATAGGTTTATCTAAATTTCATTGATGAACAAAGGAAAACGGTTTTCACTGCATGATAGCAATATTCCAGTAGAGAAGAAGAACTGTGCAAAGCTGTGTGGGGATAGGAGCCAGTGATCTTCTACGGGTGAGGGAAACTGGTATTAAGAAATTTCAGATGGAAGTGGATTAATATGGCACAGGTTTATTTCTCACTTGTATCACTTCCTGATGTGAGTTGGGCCACTCTCCTGGGCGACTCTCCCTCAACGGTTTTCAGGAATTCCAGGAATTCCAACTGTTTCCCTCTTAGCTACACAGATGGGAGAGACTCACACTCATTGTATTTAACCATCTAGTTCCAGAAGTAACAGCTCACTTGGGCTGTTGGTGAGAACTGAGCAACATATTCCCAATCGTGTCGCTGAGAATTGTGGTCTTGCTTATGCACAGGAGGAGAAAACGCTGTGGTGAGCACACGGCCTGGTTTATTATTCACCCGTGGATAGTAATACGTAAAAATAAACTGCTGAAGAAAGAAAAAAATTATGTCCAAAGCAGGTTTTTTTTACTGGATACAAAAATAGTACAGCCTTTCCTCGAAGGGCTTCTCGTATCTCCCCATCCTTTAACACATCTTATTACAAAAAAGAATGCCCTCCGCTGAAGACTGGTGTTTCTTTGATCTCTCTTCAAAATATATTACTAGTCTCTCTAGTAGAAAGTTTCCACAGTTTTATATGCTGGCCAGAATTCTGATTCTCTAATTCACATAGAGTTTCTGATAGTTTATAATATAATTTGCTCCTTTATTTGTGTCATACTGATGTCCAAAAGTTGGATATTAAAACTGTAGACTCATTTGGCTATAAAATGTCAACAAATCACTACTTAGGATGATCTGAAATCATGGAGGGCTGCAAACATCTCATAAAAAGCAGAATGTTACTCTACTCAGAGTATTTGTAGATTGCAGTCCACTGATCAAACTAGTAAAGGGCGTTGGCTAAGAAAGTGGTGGAAATTAGGAGACAGCGTACAAAATCTTAGAAAATCAAAGTTGTGGGGATCCTTAAAGATAGTGTGCTTAACCCTTCTGTTTTTGAAGATCAAGTGATTGAGTTGAAACCACGTAAAATTTTTTAAAACTTCTAGTTCCAAGTTCATGAAGTACAAATTGTTTTCTTTAACATAGCATCCCATCTTCTTTCTTTTCAGTATTATATATTAGTTCAATAATGTTGCCTAACCTCTCCCTATTCTCTTTCCCCCAAATACAATAGCTCAGAACAGCAGATATGGAACTTCCTTGGTAGCCCAGTGGGTAATACTCCATGCTCCCAATGCAAGGGGCCTGGGTTCCCACCCCCGTCGGGGAACTAGATCCCACATGCTGCAACTCAGAGGTCACACAACACAACAAAAGGATCTCCCGTGCCACAACTACGACCCAGCGCAGACAGCTAGCTAAATCCCTACATGTTTTTAAAAAAAGAACGGCAAGCATGTATTTTCCCATTGATGGGTAAAGCTGGGCTTGACTGTTTGCCAGAATGCTGTGGGTTGGATTTAGGTTTTCTCCATGTATTTCCTCTTCCTTCACGAGCCAGTAGTACCCAAGGTTCCCAGGTTCTTTCCATCTCAATGCCCTGACATTGCCCATAGGATGGTGTCCTCGTCACATGGTTGAAGTTTTCTGACCAGCACAACGTTGCATTCCACCTCATGGGAATAGGGGGAAGAGAGAAGATTGCCACAGAAGCAATGGCCTTTTGAAGTTATTTGAAAGGGATTTCTGCTCTTATTCCATTGGCCATAGCTTTGTAAAGTGGCAGGACTTTGTGACCAGGTAAACTAGTGGATGTAGCCTTTCATTTTGAGGCCCTGTATTCAGGTAAATAAAATCTTGAGGATCGACAGAGAACAGATATTGACAATCAGCAGTCTGTACATTCAGAAAAATTTGAACTAACATATATATTATATATGTATGTACATATATATATGTATGAGTATGGGTATGAGTGTGTGTGTGTGTATTATGGGGGAATGAGCATGAGTAGAAAAGATGAAAAAAGCCCCCTCTGCTTAGGAGAAACTATGTAGATAACAGTCTTTTCATAGCAAGAAAATGAGATTTTTGAACTTTTCTTAGCTCATCAGCCTTCAGTAAAACTTATATGATTACCTAGACAAAATGATTGTCTACTTGTTTTTGCAACAAGAAACAGCCATGTGTTTCAAATCTCCCTTATGGGAGCCTGTATTTTGTAAATAACCAAGTTCATGTACAGATTAAATGTGAGAACTTGATCAAATGAAAAGTTTGATTAAAATGGCATAATAAGGCCTTGCATGTTTATAAGCACACATCATAATTTTATTTCACATAATGTGTGCTATATCATCTGGGTTGTGACCTGAATTATTGGAAATATCATGCATGTATGTGTTTTTCTTCTCTCTTCAGAGCTTAGAAATTCCATTTCAGAACTATTACTGAAGATCGAATTGATGTCAGCCGGGAAACTGTAACTTCCTGTCACTTGGCATTGAATTACTACATTGAGTTTTTAGACAATGAACGAATTTAGCTAAAAGATGCAAGCTTTTTTTTTGACTTATCATTAGTACCTAAGAATATGAATCTTTGATACTGTTTCATCTCCATTACAGATATGGTTATTGGCTCAGAATCATATTCAACCCTCTTTTATCTTGAACTAATCAAGTCCAAACTTCCTACTGGAAACCCATGTATGTACTTTAAATGTGGACTGCAGAGCCAATTTATCTGATAAAGCAAATAACATACCATTTTCTACAGAAATGAAGCAGAGCGGCCATGTTGCAAGGGGCATAATGTTTTCCCCTGCTGTTTTTATTTCTCCTGTGTATCACCAGTGGGAAAGATGGGATTGTACAAGAATGTAGTTTGTGAAGCCTGATGCAAGGCAGTATTTTTTAAAAGTAATTTTCCTGAATATGTGGTATACAAGAGAAAGATTTGTCTTTGAAAATTGGGTCGCAATTTTCTGAAAACCCACAAAATTTGCATTATATCTTTGTTGACTTTCTGGTTGCCAGGTTCTCTGTGACACCTAAAAGACAGTATACATTTATGTGTGCAAGGGCCTTTATGGGGCAACCAATAGTACCAAGGCTCTATTTCATTGCGCACAGCCTAGTTCAGTGGAGCAGGAAGGTGTCCTGGGGTTGACCTGATGGAGCCCAGGTCTTTGCCTAAGAGGATGGGCTGGGAACTCAGCTTACGGGGAAGGGGCAAGACTGAGCCTTAAGCATCTACTTTCTTCCTGGCCCTAGAAAAATCTCTGACACATGGGAGGCTCTAGGAAAAAAAATTATATATATATATATATATATTATATATATTGTATATTGTATGTATATTTTATATATTATATATATATTATATATTATATGTATATTATATATATATATAAAAGGAAGAATCCCAAGGGAGAGGCCATCTTCTCAAGGTGAGGATCTTGAATTTATATTGTGATCAAGTCAGACATGTCCCAGGCTGCTTGGTATAGTGACTGTGAAGATGTAGGGACAATTTTTCTTTGTGCTGAACTGTACAAATTGAATTGCAAGATATTTATCATGTTCCCACTCCCTCCCAGTAAATGCCAGTAGTGTCTCCAGTTCATGGGACAACCAAAAAGAGCCCACTCTCCTGGTACGTTGTAAAATGCCACTTATAGAGAGGTTCTATCTCTGCAGAAAATCACTTGCTGTAGTCCCATCGTTGGTTGGTTGGTTGATTTATCTATTACAAATAATTTTACATTCTGTAAATTCTTTTGTTTTTATTTTAACATTTCTTCTTTTTATTGTGAACTAGTTTAAGTGTTAAGCACAATGAATAAGCATAGAGAATATACAGAATTAACACTTATGTGTACTCAACATCTAGCCTTGCCACATTTTAGCATGTGGCTTTCTATATTTTTTGAAGCCATAAGGTACTGCATCATTATTACAGCTTTCTTTGTGGTCCTCCCCAGCCTCTCTTCTGTATCCTTACCCCAGGAAAAAAACTGCTGTCTTGATTTCAGATTTTTAATTTCTTATGTGTTTTTATGATTTTACCATATTTCAGTATATTTCTTAGTGGTATTTGGTATTTATTTACATATTTTAAAACTTATTGTAAATGATATTGCAGCCTATTCTTGTGCATCTTCTTTACTTGATGCATGATTATGTTACCAAGATTTGTCTATGAGATATGGGTGCTTTAGATTATTCATTTTAAAAGCTATAAACCAGCTAATAAAATACATGCCACAATTGATTTATCTATATTTCTGATACTTGTATATTTGGAATGTATCTAATTTTTTAGAACTCTATACCAATGCTATATTGAATGTTCTCGTACATATCTTTTGCAACTGCAACTATTGGCAACATTAAAAAATGTTAACAATCCTTTGTGTGGGTCATTGTTTGTTTTTAACACTTTGTATTTTCCCAGTTACTACTTTTCATATGTTTATCGGGTATCCATGGTTCCTCTTGTGGGCCTTGCCTGCTCATATGATTTTTTTCCATTTTTCTACTGGGTCTTTTGTCTTCTTTGTAGATTTTTTTAGCCAGATTTCTGTTTTTAGTATGTATACACACACACATGTATATGTATACTTTAAACATATTTTCCCAACCTCTGACTTTTGTATGTTATATGCTTTTTGTTGTACAAATGAAGTGAAGTGAAATCGCCCAGTCGTGTCCAACTCTTTGCAACCCCATGGATTGTAGCCTACCAGGCTCCTTAGTCCACAGAATTTTCCAGGCAAGAGTACTGGAAAATTGCTGGAGTGGGTTGCCAGTTCCTTCTCCAGGGGATCTTCCCAACCCAGGGATTGAACCCAGGTCTCCCACACTGCAGGCAGACGCTCAAATGGCTGAGGCCAATTTTTATCAGTCTTTTTTATTAGAGTTAGCAGTTTTCCTGTATGGTGTAAAAAAATCTTTTTATATTAGTCTTATTTTCTCTAGATGGAAAGCCAGTTGTCCAAGAATCAGCTTTAAAAATTGTCATTTTTTCCCACATTGGATTGCATATTAAATAATCTTTATGTGGTATTTCTATTTCTGATCTATCATTTTATTCTGATATTTATTTATCTTTTCCTTTGTCCAATACCTCTATGACCTAAATATCTTTGTTTTAGAGAAATCTTGTGTTTATGAAAGTGTGCGTTTTTCAGAATTGTCTTGGCTAGCCTTATGCTTTACTCCTTTTGTTTTCTTTGACCACCCGGGTCTTCTTGCGGCACGGGCGTTTCTCTAGTTGTGGTGAGCGGGAGCTCCTCTCTGGCTGTGCTGGAAGGGCATCTCACTGCTGTGGTTTCTCTTGTTGTGGAGCCGGGGGTCGAGGATGTGCGGGCTTCAGTACTTGCAGCGTGTAGACTCCAGAGTCGCAGCTCCTGGGCTTGGAGCACAGGATCAGTAGTTAAGACACATGGGCATAGTTGCTTTGTGGCATGTGGGATCTTCCTGGATCAGGGATTGAAGCTGTGTTTCCTGGCATCGGCAGGAATGGTCTTTACCACTGAGCCACTGGGGAAGCCCATCCCTTTGTTATTATATATGAATTTAATAATCCTTTTAAGTTATTAATACATAAAAGTTATACGTTGAAATTTTGATTGGCACTGAATTGAACTTACAGAATAATTAGAATAAAACTCTAATTAACAAATAGTTTATTAATAATAATTAATAAAACATCTCTATGCTATTCACCCCTCCTACTCATGAACATGTTATCTCTCTATTTATACAGAAAATCTTCATGTGTTTCAATTTAAAACGAGAACATTCTATTAAAAAACATTTTTTTCTAGTTGTATCTCTAGGATATTGTGTTCTATGTGTTGGTTTCAATACTATATTTTCTTTCACTGTTTTTATTGTTGTTTCTGATACAAAGGTATATATTTTGCTGGTGTATTGTAAATTATAGCTTTATTTCTTCTAAATCATTTCAAGATAAAGTTTCTCAAACTCTTCATATAATTAGTAATATTATAGACAGCAGCCCACCAGGCTCCCCCATCCCTGGGATTCTCCAGGCAAGAACATCAGAGTGGGTTGCCATTGCCTTCTCCAATTTCTATTCTTATTACTTTGTTTTAATTTTTTGTCTCCACATGGTGATAAGTGCCTGTGGTATAAAGGTTTATTGAATGGGTGACAGACATTTTTATCTTATTCCTGCCACTAGAGACTTATCATTTCATGCATGATTTTGAACTTCATATATATTTATAAATGATGCTTAGTAGTGATTTACATTGTTTTAAGTTGTATATGTTGTTCAGTCACTAAGTCATGTCCAATTCCTTGAGTCCCCATGGAATGTAGCATGCCAGGCTTCCCTATCCTTTGCTATCTCCCAGAGTTTGCTCAAGCTCATGTCCATTGAGTCATTAACGCCATAAAACCATTTCATCCTCTGTCAGCCCCTTCTGCTGGTATCATATTCTATATGTTCACCATTAATATGGTCTTCTCTACTGTAGCTTTAGACTTCTTTCTATTCCTATCTCTGTTATTTAAAATTTTCTTTTTATATTTAAATCATGAATGGGTATTCATATTTATCAAAAATAATTGTAGACTTTTTTTTTTTAACAGCAGTCATGCTCTTCCAGTAGCTTTTTAATAGTTGTGCAGTGGTCGAGGCCTTTGTTACAGGGAGTGCTGGAGTCATGGGTCTGGGACCCGCCGAGGGGAGGATGAGTGGAGCTTCTGGCTCCAAAGCCAGTTTCCACTGAAGCAACTCCTGAGCCCTTTCGGGCTTGGCTCCTTTGTGCTTCAGAAATACTGACTGAGCTACGCAGAGATGACAGTTGGCCCTTGAGCAACATGGGTGTGAACTGTGAATGTCCACTTACTATTGTTGTGCCCGAAGTCCGAGTCCCCAAAACTGCGAGAATAAGACATCCACAGCAATGCAAGAGCAAAAAGGGGTTTTATTGCTAGCTCGAGCTAGGGCTCCCATCTCATCCAGCGCAGTGGAGTCTTGACGAGAGCCCCGAGCCCTAAATTACACCAGTATTTATAGAGTTAAGACAAAGACAGGGAGTTGGAAGGGTGGATTGGTTGCAAGGGTTTTATGGTCTCTACTAATTGGCTAAATTTTCGAGCACGGGCTTTCTTAGAGGATTTCCACCCTCTTCCTGATAGGCTGAAACTAGCCCTTTTCTTCCTGGCAATGACTTAGCTCCTCTGCAAGGGAGATTTTGGCCTGCTTTGGCCCCCTGAAGCCTATTATGGCACCTGTTTGGGTCCTAACAACTATGGACTTATTTTACTAAATACGCAGTAGCATTAGTCTAGTATCCAAGGTTGGTTGAGTCTGCATGCAGCACCATGGCTATGGAGGGCAGCCTGTGAAGCTATCCTCAGATTTTCTTCTGTGCAGAGGGGTGGGCTCCCTTAACCCCCACTTTGTTCAAAGGGAAACTATATTTAACAATTCATTATCAGAATTCAAAGCATAAACAATGGCCGTTTCACCTCAGATTAATGGTTTAAATTCCAAAAGAAACTTCCAGTCATTTCTTACTGATTTCTGGATCTGGTTCTATTACTCAATCAGCAGTATGGACACAGGGACTGTTGATTCTTTTTGCATTCTCTTTGCCTTGAATAGGGGTCATAGAGCCTGGGGAAAATATGTGAAATCAACTGAGCTTCTTTATTTTCTTCATTTGTAAACACAAGGCATCCGGAAAGCCTGTATTAGGATATTGAGTTCTGGATGGGTGAAAATCTCGGATGAATTTAGGCTTTCTTTTGGGCAAGCACATGAATTGCGATGCATAAGCACAGTCCCTCCTCCATAGAGCAAAGAAAGTAATGAAGTACTGCTGCAAAAAAATGATGCCGATGAGTGCTGCGGAAAACACATAGAGGGCACACACTGTGTGAGTCCACTTAATGCAAAGTTTTAAGAATAGAAAACAAATCTGAGGTGATAAAGCAGAAGAGTGCTTACCATCCGAGTGAACACAGCTTCACTCTGGGCTTTCCACGTGGCTGAGTGGTAAAGAACCCACCTGCCAGTGCAAGAGACACAGGAGATGTGGGTTTGATCCCTGGGTCAGGAAGATGCCCTGGAGGAGGAAATGGCAGCCCACTCCAGTATTCTTACCTGGGAAACCCCATGGGCAGGGGAGCCTAGCGGGCTGCAGTCCATGGAGTTGCAGAGTAGGACACAGCTGAGCACTTACACATGCGCTCTCACTGCTATGGGAGAGGGGAAATCAGTAAGTCTCAAGGAGTTTTGGAATCATTTTGTATTTTGATATGGGTGCTGCTGCTGCTGCTAAGTCACTTCAGTCATGTCCGACTCTGTACGACCCCATAGACAGCACCCCACCAGGCTCTGTTCTCCCTGGGATTCTCCAGGCAAGAACACTGGAGTGGGTTGCCATTACCTTCTCCAATGCATGAAAGTGAAAAGTGAAAGTGAAGTTGCTCAGTCATGTCCGACTCTTTGCGACTGCATGGACTGCAGCCCACCAGGCTCCTCCATCCATGGGATTTTCCCGGCAAGAGTACTGGAGTGGGCTGCCATTGCCTTCTCCGTTGATACGGGTAGTGTTTAACTAAGTGAATCATAGGCTATACCTTTAAGATTTTTGTACTTTGTATGTGTGTGATGCCTTAATCAAAAAGAGAATGGCTGAAATAAATTCAGAAAGGGCTCAACTATATGTTTTTGATAAAATACAGTTTAGATATAACCTTTTTAGGTTCGTAGGAAATTACAGTTGACTCTTGAACAACAAAGGTTTGAACTGCTCACGTCCACTTATATGCAATGTTTTTCAACAAATAGGTACTCCACTTTTCCATGAACTGTGGATGGTTGAATCCATGGATGCAGAAGGCTGACTGTAAAGAGGATTTTCAACTGTGTGATGAAAATCACACGGTGATTTGAGGTTTCATTGAGGTTTCGCTCATCCTGAAACCTCCTTTGGTCAAGATCAACTGTATTGGTTGGAGCATGCATGTATGTAAGCATGTGTGCATTTCACATGCTTGCTTCACAATCATATGAATCTGTTTATGAATGGCTACCAGCCTGAAGGCGTTGTGTCAGGCCTTGGGGGAATCTGAGAAAGTGTATAGGGCTGACAGTCCAGTGGGTGCTGAGTAAGTAGATAAGTGTGATGGTATGGTGGAAGTCTATAAATGCCAGGAGACTCTTAGGAAAGAAGGGTCAATGTGTTTGGAGCAGGGTTGGGGGCATAAAGTAGAGACTTTGGAGAGGAGATGGATTTGAGGAGACATTTTAATGATAAGTAGGAGCTTGTCAAGTAAGAAGTGTGGCACTTAGGGGTATGTTAATGCTCAAGCTGTAGAATGAGGCATTGTACTCAGGAACTCTGTATTTCTTATAAAAATATAAGCTCAGAAGTGGTACTATATGAAGCTGGAAAGTTGAGAAGGGATCATGAATAGGGTAGAATGTTGAATGACATGCTAAGGAATTTTGATTTTGATTTTCCTTTTGGCTTTAGGGGTTAGGAAACTGTTGAAGAATTTTAATTAAGTGTCATGATTTTGTTTGCATTTTTTGAGATAATTTTGGCAGTAGAACCTAAGACAATTTTGATCTTCCCTGGAGGTATGCCTTTGGTGCTTTTCTCAATTTATGTAACTTCTATGAGTTATCTCTTTAGACTGATGACTCTTAAATCCAAATCTCTATTCCAAATGTCTCTCCTTTTTCTTCACACTCTGAGTAGAATTATTTCTCTGTCCCTGGATAGAAACTTGTCTTATTTCATGTGTTTGTTCACCTTTAAATAATATAATCTTTATGATCATTTTAGGTCACAAAACAAGTTTCAATTTAAAATTTAGAATATTTATTTCAATACATTTATAAACACATCATTACTTCCTGTTCCACCAAACCAAGACTGGGTACCAGTCCCCTCCTTACCACACTTCAGCCATTTAGAAAGAACCTTCTTTTTTCACCTCCACACCCATTCACTAGGATCTTTGTAAGGGAGGTGAGGAAGAGAGAAGAGGTATAGAGGCAGAAAATTTCTTATTGGTTGCTCCTGGCTTAATGGCCAGTATTGGCTTAGTGACCTAATGGCCTAATTCTCTGTAGGACTGGGGGATATGAAAACTAACTCTTGGTTATTTATGTGAGATGTTGAGGACTTCCCTGTTGGGTCCCTCTGATCTCACCTCCCTTGATTTGGAAAATGATCTCTCCTTGAGCATTTCAGATGACCTGGGTTTGTCTTTTCTGCAGTCCCTATAGCTGCCTGCTGCAGGAGTCCATTACCCATCCTGGCAAATTGCTTTTTTGAGCAGGATCCCTTTCCTATTTTATATGGATTCAGGCAAATATTCCTACCACAAATTCCTATTCTTATTCTAAGACAGAATACATCTTTGATCTACAATCAGAGAAGACTACAATTTACTCCTCAGATGTCTTGCCCTCTCCTGCTGCCACAGGCCACCTTACCACACTTAGGTACTGAGCTTCTGGGTTTTCTTACTTGCAAGGGGACCTACAAATGCAGAGACGCTCTCTGATGATCCCCTTAAAATCCCTGAGAGAAGGCTAGGTCAGGAAGTAGCACATATCCTGACCACCCAAAAATCCTTTCATAAATCTCATATTCTTCATCTTTTTCATCCTGCATTTATGTGAGGGGCTTTTAGATAAATTTGAGCAAGATGTAAACTTCTTAAGCTATATAAAAATGAAGCTATTTATACTTATGCATAAAGTAAATGAATTTCACTCCCAAACCCGACCACTGAATTATATTGAGTAAGAGAAGCAGAGAATTGATATGACATACTTGCGATTACCTCCAAATGAGAGAATAACCTATGAGAATTTTTTCAAGATACATAATCTATTCTTTTTGAGCCAGTTAGTTTTATTATAAATGGTTTTTATTCCATGAAAGTAAGCATAAGTTGTATTAGATCCTTTATGCATTTAAAATGAACTGAGTGTTAGTTACTTAGTTTTGTCCAACCCTTGTGACCCTATAGACTCTAGCCCGCTAGGCTCCTCTGTCCATGGAATTCTCCAGGCAAGAAAAACTGGAGTGGGTTTCCATTCCCTTCTCCAGGGAATATTCCCAACCCAGGGATGGAATCTGGGTCTCCCGCATTGCAGGCAGATTCTTTATTGTCTGAATCACCAGGGAATATATTTAATATTCATTTCATTCTGTCCACGTGAAATTATTTTATCATTGGTGTAAAGTTCTCATAGGTATTCTAAGGTTTTGATGTTAGAGGAAACTCAAGAGTTTTCTGGTGCCTCTTGGTTTTAGTTAAATCTGACTCCCCACTGGATCGTAAACTCTGTAAAGACAAGGACTTAGATTTGAAATTTGACTCCTTTATCCTGCATGGTGTTGAGTACATATTAAGCACTCAGTGCTGTGTGTTTTAAATGTCTTTTAAGACTGTAATGAAAGGTAAATTAGATAACATTGGTAAATTTAAATAATTTAGAGCATTAATGATACTTTGGAAATTCTATTTTATCCTCATCTAAATTTGTTCAGTTGCTAAGTCGTGTCTGCCTCTTTGTGACCACATAGACTGCAGTGTGCCAGGCTTTCCTGACTCTCAGAGTTTGCTCAGATTCGTGTCCTTTGAGTCAGTGATGCTATCTAGCCATCTCATTCTCTGCTGCCTTCTACTTTGGCCTTCCGTCTTTCCCAGCATCAGGGTCTTATTTCCAATGAGTCAGCTCTTTGAAGCCAACTTTTTCACTCTCTTACTTTCATCAAGAGGCTCTTTAGTTCTTCTTTGCTTTCTGCCATAAGGGTGGTGTCATCTGCATATCTAAGGTTATTACTATTTCTCCTGGCAATCTTGATTCCAGTTTGTGCTTCATCCAGCCCAGCCTTTCTCATGATATACTCTGCATATAAGTTAAATAAACAGGGTGACAATATACAGCCTTGATGAACTCCTTTCCTGATTTGGAACCAGTCTGTTGTTCCATGTCTAGTTCTGACTGTTGCTTCTTGACCTGCATACAGATTTCTCAGGAGGCAGGTCAGGTGGTCTGGTATTCCTATCTCTTGAAGAATTTTCCAGTTTGTTAAATGGCAACCCACTCCAGTGTTCTTGCCTGGAGAATCCCAGGGACGGGGGAGCTTGGTGGGCTGCCGTCTATGGGGTCACACAGAGTCGGACACGACTGAAGTGACTTAGCAGCAGTAGCAGCACACAGTCAAAGGCTTTTGCATAGTCACATATGATGTAGTCAAATTATGATGTAGTCAAAGTCTCATATGAAGCATATTAGACATTAGAGAATTGTAGAGATTGGTTATTGGCCATTTGTATATCCTCTTTTTTTCTAAAAATTTTTAAAAATTAATTTCAGCTTTGTAGGAAGTGGTTGAACCAGTTACCACCTCTTTTTCTCCAGTGGTAACATTTTGCATAACTGTAGCACAATGTCAAAGCCTGAAATTGGCATCAGAGATACCAGAATTGATTCATATTTCACCAGACTTATATGCATTTATGTGTGTGTGTGTATGTGTCAGTTCATGCAGTTTTTCACGTGTATAGTTTCATACAACCACCCCTACATTCAAGATTCAACATTGGTTCCTTACTGCAAGACTTCTTTGTATCATGCTTTTGCAACCTGACCTTCTCTCTCCATCTGTAACCCATAGTAACCACTAGTCTGTTCTTTATCTCTATTATTATTTTTGGAGTGCTGTTAAAATATTTTTTATTGTAACCCGTCTTTGCTTGATTTCTGGATGTTTTTACATATAATTTTACATTTAACAAGTACATTTTCCTACTCTATGGGTTGCGTTTATATTTTCTTCTTTGTACAATCTGATGATTTGGTCATCTGATGCTCACAGAGGACTCATTGGAAAAGTCCCTGATTCTGGGGAAGATTGAGGACAGAAGGAGAAGAGGGTGTCAGAGCATGAGATGGCTAGATGGCATCACTAATACAATGAACATGAACTTGGGCATACTCTGGGAGATGATGAGGGAGGGCTGGCGTGTTGTAGTCTATTGGGTCACAAAGAGTCGGCCACGACAGGGTGACTGAACAACAGCAGCAACAATCTAATGAAAAAAATTATTGATTTTAATAGAATCTTATTTATATTTTTTCTTTGTGTTTAGAGACCGTTGTCTTATTTAAGAAATCTTTCCCTTCCCTCAGATCACGAAGGTGTTTTCCCATAAGCCTTATTGTTTTGTGTACAACCCACCTGAAATTGATTACTGGTGTGAAGCTGAGGTCAAGTTTTATTTTTTTCCTTATGAATATCCAATTGACCCAGAACTCTTTATTAAAGGCTTTTCCCCCAGGGCTTTGCAGTTCCACCTTTGTGAACTGCGTATGTGTTACAAGTCCTTCTTTGGATTTTTGCCTTCCATTGGTGAACTTGTGTACCCTTGTACCAGTGAAATTGTTTTTTATTTACTGTTGGTTGATAATAATAGGTCTTCACATCTGATAAAGCAAATAGTTGCAATTGTTCTTCATGAGTGTCTTGGATTTTCACGATCTTTTACATTTCCATATATATTTTACAAACATCTTTTAAAGTTATAAAAAGAAAATGGGACTTTGATTAGCAATGCGCTGAATCTAGGCATGAGCTGGCATTTCTACAGTACTGAATCTTAATTTATTAATATGGCATAGGCCTCTTTCATTTAGATATTTATTTTTGATGGTGTTTTATTGCCCTCTCATAAAGTTTTTATCATCTTTTATGAGATGCATTCCAAGATATTTGTTATTTTTGTGACACCATAAATAGTATATTTTTAGAGTTCTGAGTATTTGTTGCTGTTATAAAGAATATAAAGGAATGTTATATATTTTTATCCAGGAAAATTGCTAAACACATTAATTCTAGTAATGTATCTCTTGATTTTTTTTAGTGTTTTCTGCATGCATCATCATGACATTTGCAAATAATAAGAATATTTTCTTCTTTTTGATGCTTTATACTGCTCGCCTGCCTCTGTCTCTTTCCTCCCTCTCCTTCCCTCTGTCTCCCTCCCTCTCTCATATTTTCTTTTCTCAATGCATGACTAGGACTTTAGGCACAATATTTAGTAGACATCACATTAGCAGGCATTATGTGCTATTCCTGAGCAAATGGAAAATCTTTAGCTTTACATCCATAAAGTATGTGTTTGCTATAGACATTTTATGAATACACTTAATCAGATAAAGGATGATTGTGAAAATCCCTTTTTGGTCCTCATTTGCCAAGATAGTTTTGCTTTTTTTGATCGTGAATCAATGTTAACTATGTCAAATTATGTTTCTGTACCAATAGAGATGAGCACATCATTTTTCTTCCCTATTGATATGGTGAATTATACTGATGGATTTTTAAATCTTAAACCAGTCTTTTATTCACAGGGTGATACCAACTTGAAATTGATGTATGATTCATTTTATACTTTACTGGATTCAGCTTGCTCGTGTTCCTTTAGGACTTTGGCTTCTATGTCCACCAATGAGATTTGCTTGTAATTTTCTGGACTTCAGTAAGCATCTTTGGTTTGCTTTACAAATTCTGTGATCTTCCCTGTGTCCAAGGTGCTTCTCTTATGGGGTTTGCTCTCTTAGATAGTGATATCATCATCTGTTCTCATGATAGTGTTCACACATGGATGATGCTCACGGATGCTCACACATCCATTCTCCCGTCCAAGCAGTTACCAGTTCTGTCGACTCCACCTGCGCACCGTAGCACTCAGTCGGGTCATCTTTTCCCATCTGTCAGCTCCTACACTTGTTCAGAATGCTGCCGTCTCTTTGATTGTTCTAATAATCCTTATAAAGTTTCTCTGCCACAAGTTTTGTTCTTTCCCACCTGTTTTCCATCCTTTAGTTTGATGGACTTTTAAAAATATATGTATTCTTTTTTGTTACATTCTTTCTTTAAAAATGTCAGTGGCTTCTCATTGAATTTCTTTGAATTTCTCAGATAGGCTATGTTTTCTCCCATGTCCAAGTCCTTGCCTGTGCAGTTTTCCTTTGCTGGTAACGTTCACATAGGACAGAAACTTTGTACATTGTATATAGTAAAAATACCTATGCTGCAGAGCAGAGGAGTTGTAGAACGAGCAAGGGTTGGCCAAAGAATGACTAGTCAGGAAACAGTCCAGGAGCTGATTTTTCAAACATTATTTGTCTACTTTATCATATATTTTATGCTTGGCTTGGCATGTTTAGTGGTACCTGGAGGTGAGTTCTTAAAGGGAACATACCATGTTCGACTCTTGTGCTTATTTCTGGATAGAACAGTTTATGGGTCATGTCAAAAGTAAAGCCTTTCAAGTAAATAACCAGGGCGGTGAGGAACGGTTGCAGGCACAAGGCATAGTTAACCCTGCTAAAGTGATACTTGAAGAACTGTCAGATGAAAAGGGAAATTTAAAAGATTTTGTGTACATTAAGGATTACAAGGATATGAATAATTACAATGTACAGACACATTCAGGAATGCAGACTTCATTTCCAAATTAGGAAGAACAATCTAAAGCCTGGAACTACCCCAATCTGGAAAGAGCTGCCTCCTGAGACACTAAGTTTCCTCCTGTTTGATGTATTCTTGCAGTGGCTGGTCAATTATGTAAATGAAATTTATATATTAGAGCAGTGGTTCCAAGACTCAGGCCATATCTCAGACTAGTTAAATCACAGTCTCTGGGGATGAGGCACAAGAATCAGTTGTTTCTGAAGCTTCCCAAATAATTCCAAAATGCAGAAAAAAGTTTGGAAAGTGTGCTGCATTAGGGGGAGGTTTCAACTCTTCAGTGGTTTTCTCGCATCAGAAGGGTTTAGAAAAGATGGAAAAGCAATAAAAGCTGGAGTGTTTGTGAGCACTACCCTGCATCTCCTGAATTGGCAGGGTGGGGTGGACCCCAAGAATCTATGTGATTAAGATTATTACCAGTTGATTTGCTTCTCTGGCTGGGTTTGGAAACCACTGGATTATAAGGAGAGTGCCTTGTGTGTTCATCATCTGACAAGGCACTTAATGAACTCATTTATGGTATCTTTGTGGGCAATAAAATACATATTGTGAATTGAGACAACTGTGTCTGGGACAAACAGTGTGTTTTGGATTCAAAGGTATCTGAATTGAAATTCTAGTCCTGTTACAGTTATTTAACTAGACTTACAAAATTTACTTACCCTCTCAATCTCCTCATTGTAAAATGAAATAATAATATCCATATTATAGATTCATTTAGAGATTTAAATAAAGTTGTTTATGAAAAGTGTCAGTCTTGTATAATGTCTATCAAGCTCTTTTCTAAATTGTAGCTCTATGAATGCTGAAATTAATGAGTGGGACCACAGAACATATACACATTTGGTGAATGTGTGTGTTTTCTAGATTGATTTTTTTTTGCTTCAATCCCTGTCAATCCCTGGTTTTAATATTCTATTTTGGTTTGGGTATTATAATTGGTGTTTTAAAGGCCCTAGGGTTAAAGAATAATGCCGTTTATTCCCATTCCTATTATGTGAAATATAATCCATGCCTACAGTTGTTTTTCTAAATTGGACATTTCAGATAAAATTTTTTCATTAATTGTACTATAAATGGTGGGCTAGTAGAATTAACTGTGTGCTTTTTTCTTTATTATAGGCTTACAAGAACTGTAATTATTTATTAAAATGGAAAATTGTGAAGAAAGAAAAAGATAGCAGTTGCAGTTAAAATTCCTGGATGAATATTTTGCTTTTGAGAAGTCTGCATTTAAAAACGATATGTTGATTTGGAAAGTCCCAGGAGTCAATTACAAAATCCACTTTTTCCATTCAATCAATGGATTTTTTAATCATTCCTTGGAGCTGATGAAATTCAGAGATGGTGCGTGATGGGAAGTGTTTTCCTAGTGATTGCATCTTGGATTAGCTTGCTGCTTTTTTGAAGATATTCTATTGTGAAGGGCAAGAACCTAATGTGATGGATTTATCTTCAGAGATGAGCAGACATGGGAAGAATCCAGTGAGTCACAAGCTAGAAGATCAGAAAAAGGTAATACAGATACATTTCCCTTTGCTTGGTCACTTTTTTTTTTTTTTTGCTTACACAGAAGACTGTAAGTTGAAAATGAATGTGCTCTGAGCAATAACATGCTATTTCATGAAAATTAATCCTGCCATGTAGCCAAGTGTTGCTCTGGGCCTGGATTTCATTATCAGTTACTGGTTTAGTTTCTAAAGTCTTCTGAATTCATCCATCCAATGGGTTTGTAAAGGATTCTACTGTGTTTGCTCACCCTTGACTTGGTTCTGTTAATAGTAGCATGCTGGTCGGACTGCACGTGAACAGTTTTCTGAGATCCAGATGAAGTGTGAGTTGTGGGGCATCTCTGGAGTAACGGAGCAAGACAGAGTTCTCCTAAAAGAGAGCAAGTGCCTTGCTGCTGTTGCTGTTCGAAGGCTTAGTTGGCATTTAAAATTCTCTGGTTTCATGTCCTCGGGGCACATCAACCTCTTAGTTTTCCACCTAGCCTAGAGAGAGAGTCATGAGCCAACTGTGAGCTATGGTATGCCTCTTCATGTGTGACGTCCAAGCAACTAATGAAAAATATCAAGAAAGGACTGAGCTAATATATATTTTTTAAATGGGCTTAGAGAGCTTCTGAGAGGGAAGCTGGGAATTGATCTTGAGGGCTGCATTTCAACCTCATTTTTCTACCTTTTGAGAAACTCTTACCTGCTAAACTGTTGTACTGTTGTGGGAATCATCTAGAGAGCACTTAGCAGAAGGGTCAGGGATGGTCCCCGGGAGAGGAAACCTACTCTTAATGAAATGCATTCTCTTTTGTGGCACCTTTCATTGAATCCATTAAAACAGAGAGGCTTGTGGGGACCCAGGGGCTGAGGCACAAAAGCAAGGAATAGCGAGATAACAGAAAGATGTTTAGTTAGAGCTGGATTTCAGGGACACGATTAAGGTTTGTTTTTACATCTGTCTCGGAAATTATTTACTACTCACTTTGTACTCCCAGAATGCAACTAGTTCTTTCACAGTTTTAGAGGTAAGAAATTTAGAAGAAGCCAAGAAGGGTCAATAGCTTATGAATTTGTTCTGATTTTGTGACTACTGCCACTAGAATGGGGGCTACAGGGATCCTTTTTGCAGCCGTTTGGGCAGAAATGGATGGATTATTTATGCCCAGTTTGGGTCCTCCATGAAGACTACCTTCAGTATAAGTAAGTCTTGGAAAACACTAAGTATTGTAAAGTCCCAAATGGCTGGAATCTGTTTTCAATTCATTGTGGATATAAATTCCTGTAGAAATAAGTGTGTTACCAAGAATGCTGTTTGTGTTTTAAATGGTCGTCATTTTTTTTTTTTTCCCTTGCTGTTTAGCAGTAAGGGTGTTAATCTGAAAAAGTTGGCAAGGTAAGTTTCTGTCTAAAGCATGTTCTTCAAATTCTTAACTACAAAGGAACCATTTAATCTATTTCCTCTATCCACATTTCTAAAAATGTCCTTCACACTGATGATAAAATTTTGCCTACTGTATCGGACCAGTGAGGAATGTGAATGACAGCTACTACCTGCCATGTCAGTAGACAAAGGATGTTGCAGCTGTCAGCCATCTGCCACTACAGCAGATGGTGTGTACCCCGAGGAGACTCAGGTAGACACCATCTGATGGTGTGTACCCTGAGGAGACTCAGGATGAAAAAGCCCAGGATGCTGGCCCCAGATAGCTGAGGTGCATATCAAAGGAATGATTCCAGCGAGCCAAGACTCTTGCCTCTTCCTATATATATAAAAGCACTAAATTCCTTAACTTCAGTATTTGGTTTTCTTTAATTAATGATAATCTTCCGATATTCTAACTGCCTGAGCTTTGTTGCAAAAACTCCTTCATATCCTGACTTCTCCCATAGCTCTTTGAAACAGTCACTCAGAGCTATCTGAGAGGGTGTGTCCTGGGCTTAAGTCTTCAGTTTTGTCTGCCCGAATAAAGCGTAAGTCTCAACTTTTAGGTTTTGAATTATTTTTCATCTGATTAGAGGAAAATGAATTCAGTTCAGTTCAGTCACTCAGTCGTGTCCAACTCTTTGTGACCCGTGGACTGCAGCACGCCAGGCTTCCCTGTCCATCACCAGCTCCTGGAACTTGCTCAAACTCAATGTTGATTGTATCAGTAATGCCATCCAACCGTCTCATCCTCTGTCATCCCCTTCTCCTCCTACCTTCAATCTTTCCCAGCATCGGGGTCTTTTTCAGTGAGTCTGTTCTTTGCATGAGGTGGCCAAAGGCTTGGAGTTTCAGCTTCAGCATCAGTCCTTCCAATAAATATTCAGGACTGATTTCCTTTAGGATGGACTGGTTGGATCTCCTTGTAGTCCAAGGGACTCTCGAGTCTTCTCCAACACCACAGTTCAAAAGCATCAGTTCTTTGGTTCTCAGCTTTCTTTACAGTCCAACTTTCACATCCATACATGACTACTGGAAAAACCACAGCTTTGACTAGATGGACTTTTGGTGGTAAAATAATATATATACTTTTTAATATGCTGTCTAGGTTGATCATAGCTATTCTTCCAAGGAGCAAGTGTCTTTTAATTTCATGGCTGCAGTGATTCTGGAGCCCCCCAAAATAAAGTCTCTCACTGTTTCCATTGTTTCCCCATCTATTTGCCATGAAGTGATGGGACGAGATCCCATGATCTATCTTAGTTTTCTGAATGTTGAGTATTAAGCCATCATTTTCCTTCTCCTCTTTCACTTTTCTCAAGAAGCTCTTTAGTTCTTCTTCACTTTCTGCCAGAAGGGTGGTGTCATCTGTGTGTCTGTGGTTATTGATATTTCTGCCGGCAATCTTGATTCCAGCTTGTGCTTCTTCCAGCCCAGCGTTTCTCATGATGTACTCTGCATATAAGTTAAATAAGCAGGGTGACAGTATACAGCCTTGACGTACTCCTTTTCCTATTTGGAACCAGTCTGTTGTTCCATGTGCGGTTCAAAATGTTGCTTCTTGACCTGCACACAGATTTCTCAGGAGGCAGGTTAGGTGGTCTGGTATTCCCATCTCTTGAAGAATTTTCCATAGTGTGTTGTGATTCACACAGTCAAAGGCTTTGGCATAGTCAATAAAGCAAAAGTAGAGGTTTTTCTGGAACTCGCTTGCTTTTTGGATGATCCAGTGGATGTTGGCAATTTGATCTCTGGTTCCTCTGCCTTTTCTAAATCCAGCTTGAACATCTGGAAGTTCACAGTTCACGTACAGCTGAATCCTGGCTTGGAGAATTTTGAGTATTACTTTGCTAGCATGTGAGATGAGTGCAATTGTGCGGTAGTTTGAACTTTCTTTGGGATTGGAATGAAAATGGACTTTTTCCAGTCCTGTGGCCACTGCTGAGTTTTCCAAGTTTGCTCTCATATTGAGTGCAGCACTTTCATAGCATTGTCTTTTAGGATTTGAAATAGCTCAACTGGAATTCCATCACCTCCACTAGCTTTGTTCCTAGTGATGCTTCCTAAAGCCCACTTGACTTCACATTCCAGGATGTCTGGCTCTAGATGAGTGATCACATTGTCATGTTTATCTGGGTCATGAAGATCTTTTTTGTATAGTTCTTCTGTGTATTCTTGCCACGTCTTCTTAATACCTTCTGCTTTTGTTAGGTCCACACTGTTTCTGTCCTTTATTGTGCTCATCTTTGCATGAAATGTTCCCTTGATATCTCTAATTTTCTTGAAGAGATCTCTAGTTTGATCACATTGTCATGTTTATCTGGGTCATGAAGATCTTTTTTGTATAGTTCTTCTGTGTATTCTTGCCACGTCTTCTTAATACCTTCTGCTTTTGTTAGGTCCACACTGTTTCTGTCCTTTATTGTGCTCATCTTTGCATGAAATGTTCCCTTGATATCTCTAATTTTCTTGAAGAGATCTCTAGTTTTTCCCATTCTATTGTTTTCCTCTATTTCTTTCCATTGATCGCTGAGGAAGACTTTCTTATCTCTCCTTGCTATTCTTTGGAACTCTCCATTCAAATGGGTATACCTTTCCTTTTCTCTCTTGCCTTTTGCTTCTCTTCTTTCCTTATCTATTTGTAAGGCCTCATCAGACAACCATTTTCCCTTTTTGCATTTCATTTTCTTGGGGATGGTCTTGATCACTGCCTCCTGTACAATGTCATAAACCTCAGTCCATAGTTCTTCAGATACTCTGTCAGATCTAATCCCTTGAGTCTATTTGTCACTTCTACTGTATAATCGTAAGGGATTTGATTTAGGTCATAGCTGAATGGTCTAGTGGTTTTCCTTACTTTCTTCCATTTAAGTCTGAATTTGGCAATAAGAAATTCACGATCTGAGTCACAGTCAGCTTCCAGAGGCAGAGAGACAGGCTTGTGACAGCCAGAGCCGGAAGGCAAGGGGCTACTGCAATCCTAGCCCCAGAGATGGCCTCCTCCACCAAACTGAGAGCAGGCTCCCAGTTGCTAACCAAGTCTTCCTGGGATCCTGGACGGTTGACATCTACCTGGAGGGTCACGGCCTGAGATCAGCTCCCCAGAGGAGACAGACGGCCCACCTGAGACAGTGCTCTCGCAGGGTACTGGGAAACTGGGCGGCTGGGACTGGGGAGGTGATTAAGATGCACAGTCCACCTGGGACACTGTGCTCACCAAGCACCTGGTCAGCTGAGCTGTTCAGACCTGGGAAGGGCACAAAATTCACACCCAACCAACAGAGACTGAGCCAGAACTGGGTCTGAGTGTCCCCTGTGGCTGTACGGGTCAGCATGGCCTGCTGCACGGGCTCTGGGCGCTGCAGACCTGGCTGTGGCATAAGCCCTCGGGGGGAGGTCACCATTAACCCCACCATAGAGCCACCAGAACTGCACAGGACTGGGAAACAGACTCTTGGAGGGCACAAACAAAAGCTTGTGCATGCCAGGACCCTGGAGAAAGGAGCAGTGACCCCACTTCTCTGACTGGGTCAGTACGGGTACTCACACGTCCTCAGAGGCCGCCTCCGCACCCAGCCGCCACCGGACGACGGCCCAGCTTACATGACTCACGTCGACAGGTACGTACCGTGGAAACCTTCCTCCAGCGGTAATAGAAATAATGGAGGTGTAATATAGATAAGGACACCCGTTCTTAGGGAATCTTCTTTACCTCATCGGCAGTATCAGTTGCTTTCTCAGGTTTGACGTCATGAACCAACGTTAGAGTTTTTGCTGTCTTACTAGAGACAAGCAAAGGTTCCGTTTGGTAAGTTATAAGGTTCATTAACCTATAACTGTCATTAGGTTCGGACACGGGACTGGTCCTTACGACTTCTTCGATTTTAACCTGTCAAGCCACTTCTGGATGTTCTGGAGTATCCTGATTGTGGGTTTTTTTCTATAGGACAAGTAATATCCCCTGACCTTTCATTTTCATCCTTCAGTTCTCGATGTTTTTGTCCGTTTAGACCGGAACCTCATGTTTTACCTCGTCCAGTTTCCGATTATCTCAAAACGGTTCTCTTGTGTGACCAGTATGGTTTGTGGGAGAAGGTTGTTGTGTTCTCTTCTGAGATGTGTACCTAAGTGGGTTAGGTAAGCAATTGATGCTACAGAGTTCTGATGTTTGATAGCAGCCCTGCTTTTCTCACAGGCAAACAAAGTACTGCTGCATGTGTTATTCTTTCATTTCCTGAATAAAAGAGATTTTTGCAAACATGGAAGGGAGTACAAACTAAAGAAGGGAAGGAATTGCAATGGGATGTATTTTAAAAATCATTTGAAAATTTCTCGAGTGGAACTTTAAACAATGGTCTGTAGTGATACTTAGTTGCCCAGACCAATTCACAGAGGACTGTTTAGCACATAGAGAATAGTAATCGAATTTGGACAAATTATGGGGATCCATGATTTTGTGGAAAACAACATAAAAGAACAGCTTGGTGTTGTGTTGTAAGAGAATCCTTATTGCCTTACCTTCTAGTTGGCAAGGAGATGTGGGAGGAATGAACAGTATCATTAAGCAGTATCAAGATGGAAAACAGGGTTCTAAGGCTGCCCAACTGGGGCAGGCATTTGCAGTGAATAAGTCAGGAACTCAGGTGTTGATTGATCAGTACATAAGATGGAAATCTGTTACTTGTCAGCAGGAATACCTATTCTAACAACAGCTTTGTGAGTTTGTATTAAGGAGAAAAATGAAATGTTGCATCCTAAATCTTCATAGATTAAGCTCTGGACACAGCTCTGACACCACACAATTGCCAGCAGAGATTGTAAGATCATTCATGTAATTACTCTTAAGTGTTTGTAGTCCTTTGAGATGAATTCATTAGACAGGAGCAGTGTTTCAAGAAGTGGAATAAAATTCATTAATTCTAACTTACAACTTGAAGATCCAGTGGTGAAACTTTTTTTGGCATTACTGAAAAATGTGTGCTTTTCACAGTTTGACACATGGTAGACATTCAAAGCAAGGTGCATTGAACTGGTTTGAGTCTAGGTTCTTATTTTGAACTCCAAACAACCAATTTCTTGTTTAGTGAATAAATAGCTTACTAGCTTTTGTTCTTACCGTAGATAGCTCACTAACTTCTGTTTTTAACTTAAAATGTGTGGATTTGTACTTATTCTCTGCTTCCAAGTGGAAACTTTTAGAGTACTGAAACAGAGTTTGTGAGTATGTCTGTTTTATTGCAATGAGTAGGTAAATATCAGAGATCATTTGTGGAGTATTTACTATATACCTGGGACTTCCCTGATAGTTCAGTTGGTAAAGAATCTGTCTGCAATGCAGGAGACCCTGGTTTGATTCCTAGGTTGGGAAGATCCTCTGGAGAAGGGCTAGGCTACCCACTCCAGTATTCTGGCCTAGAGAATTCCATGGACTGTGTAGTGTATGGGTTCACAAAGAGTCGGACATGACTGAGTGACTTTCACTTTCACTTTACTGTATACCTGGCACATGCTGGGTCCTTTCTCATTTATTAAGAATGTACCTTCACGCAAAGGTAAAAACTGTTTTTTACCTCTTTAAGATAGTTGGTCCTATAAACATAATGCTCAGTTCTCAAGTATATATATATATACACTTATATATACACATACATCGGAGAAGGCAATGGCAACCCACTCCAGTACTCTTGCCTGGAAAATCCCATGGATGGAGGAGCCTGGTAGGCTGCAGTCCATGGGATTGCACAGAGTTGGACATGACTGAAGTGACTTAGCAGCAGCAGCAGCAGCAAATACATACATACACACACTATTATTCAAAACTAATAGTTCAAAAGTGTGTGTGTGTGTGAATTCTTGGGCTTCTTTTAAATAGTGCCTCATCATCTCACTAACTCTGAACAGAGGAAAACATACTTGAAAGTTAGAAAGTTATCATGTCTACAAATCCTATACTGAAGTGCTCTTCATTATGGATAAGCCAGAAATGTGGATCTTATAGGAACTGAGAATACATCTAAGAATTTCAGATCACCTTGGGTTTGTGTAGGACTAGGTGGAATTCCATTGTCTTTTTTGATTCCTATGATTATCATCAGTAGAACTTTCAGTTAATACTGGCACATAATCCTCCTCTTGGCATTCAACTTCTGGAATGTCCCAGATGGCAGAATTATGATGGCATTGCAAAACTTGTGGATGCCCGTAATGAGGTGTTTATTTTGGGAAACTTTACCTTCTGACCCTTGTTTGCTCATTGATGCCTCTGAAGTTGGTATATTACTTTCCACTAATTGTATTGCTTTGTGGAATTATTTCTGCAAAAGCTCCCAGAACAGTGTAAGCCCTATAGGTACAAATGTCACTTCTATATAATTACTTGTGACTTTGAACTCAAAAGCACAGCTCGGATGATTTTACTGTCAGTCTCATTGTAGCAGTTTGCAGATCAGATAGCCCTGGAACACTGCATTTTTGCTCTACAAATATTTTGTATATTAAACCAAACTCTTTGTCATAGTCAGCGATTTACTAGGCACTGCTGAAAAAGGTAACAGGATACACATTTTGAAATTGTGGCAATGACATACAATAAATATAGAGTGACCTGTTGGAATTATTTTGTTTCTCTATTCTCTAAAGCAGAAAGGAATGAACAGTATTATTGCATTTATGTGGAGGTGCTTACTTTTATAGACATGTCCAAGATGGATGCCATCTCGGGTTGTCACTTTTAAAATTATGTCTTTTACATGTTTGGCATTATTTTCACAGTGCAGTCCAAAAAACTCAAGATAAATCCCAACACATCGTGTCTTTCTCTCTAAGAATGACAGTTATTTCAGTAGTGAATGAGTTTGAGGTGTGGAAAATCAGGGAAAATGAAAGAAATGATGGTATTTATTAATAGTAAAGAATATACTGATATCAGTCATGTCCAGCTCTTTGTGACCACATGGACCACAGCACGCCAGGCTTCCCTGTCCTTCACCATCTCCTGGAGTTTACTCAAACTCATCTCCACTGAGTTGGTGATGCCATCCAACCATCATTCTTTGTCGTCTCCTTCTCCTCCTGCTTTCAATCTTTCCCAGCATCAGAGTCTTTTCTAATGAGTCGGCTGGAACAAGCCTGTTATTTCAAGGGCAGCCCCTGTAATGCTGTGGAATTAAAATCAAGTTTAAGTAGCGGGTTAGAGGAAGCATCATGTAAATGACACTGAGTGCTTCGTCATTGTCTTTGCCCTTGGGCTAGTTGTGTTCTTCTATTTTTTTTCTTTCCTGTTGACATCATGCAGAAGTGTGACCCAGGTGTGTATCTGAATATGACTGTGTTAGGCTGCTCTAATAATTTTACTGAAAAATCTTGCCCACTTATGGTTGCCACTGCTTTGCAGAGTAAAACTGCTTTATCAATTTAAGACTAGCATAATCTTTACTATTTATTTAGTGTGCTCAGATTTTAAATTTAGACTATCTTTGTTACATTTTCTTGCAGTGATGTAAAACAGCATCGTGCAGGAGGACAGAAATATACTGGGATTATTCTCACAGGTGTTGAAGACTACTTAAAATTGTTTATGTTAGAAACCGATTAAAGGTCTGTCTTCTTAAGATAAAATATGAAGATAAATCACCATAGATAGAAGAGAGGCTTAGGATAGATTCAGCTCTTTATTCTTTGATATTCTTCAAGGTTAGACTCATTTCATGGTGCTTTATTTTTCTAAATCTGCCTGACTTCTTTTATGTTAGTGTGTGTGATATATGTTAAAAGGACTGGATGGGAGGATGATGTTTCTGAAGCAAAACCACATCATTTGTTAATCATCAAGTTCTGAAGCATGAGTGCTAATATAAATGCATTATCAAGGGTTTCAACAAAAATGACCAGTTATCCCGTTATGGGTTATGCAAAATTTTAATTTTTGAAATATTGCTGACCTTTTATTAACACTTGGTTTGAACTCTGTGGGTCTGCTTACATGCAGACTTCTTTTTTTCCCAATGAATATGTACTGCAGGACACGGTCCGTGGTTGGTTGAATCCAGAGACTCAGAACCTCGGCTGAAAAGGACGAGTAGAAAATTATAGGTGGATTTTTGACTGCAAGAGGATTAATGCCCCTGACCTTTGTATTGTTCAAGGGACAACTGTACATCAAGCAACCATTTTGCACTGCTATTGTAAAAATCTGGAATACATGTGTAGATACAAATATGCATATCAGGTTCACAAAAAACTAGTACTGGCATTGTGACACATTATAATGCCAGTTAGGACTGCCCCTAATTTCTTCTTCTGCTCCCCTGTCTTTTATGCTGCTGCTGCTACTAAGTTGCTTCAGTCGTGTCTGACTCTGTGCGACCCCATAGACGGCAGCCCATCAGGCTCCCCCGTCCCTGGGATTCTCCAGGCAAGAACACTGGAGTGGGTTGCCATTTCCTGCTCCAATGTGTGAAAGTGAAAGTGAAGTCCTGTCCAACTCTTTGTGACCCCATGGACTGCAGCCTACCAGGCTCCTCTGTCCATGGGGTTTTCCAGGCAAGAGTACTGGAGTGGCTAGCCATTGCCAAAAACAGCTGTCTCTCAGCCATTTGACCTGGAGTTCTCTAAGGATGAATTAGATAAGGTGAGTTCTTTTTCTGCTCAGAAGTGATTCTAGAAATGTCACTTTTCAAGCTGAACTTGGATTTGAATTGCATAGAATTTCCTTTAAAATTTCCTTTATCATGTCATTCATGTTCCTCAAGTGGACTTCTGAAAGCTTGTATGGCCACTGGTCTTTTTGCTTCTGGCAACATACATTTGCCCTATAAACAGACTTGGGATAATGGAAAGAGCTGAAAATAGGTAAAAGTAAACACTGTATACCATGCTTCTTGGGACTATTGCTTATTTTCTAAACTAAACCATGTTCTTTTTCCTGACTGCTGGATTTAAAATATCAGAAGATATAATGAGCATATAATCTGCATATAGATAAACAGACCAGTGTGAAATATATGGTACTTGAATTATAAATTATGAAGTGGTGGCAAGAATACCCAGAAGAACTATACAAAAAAGATATTCATGACCCAGATAACCATGATGGTGTGATCACCAGACATCCTGGAATGCAAAGTCAAGGAGGCCTTATGAAGCATCACTACAGACAAAGCTAGTGAAAGTGATGGAATTCCAGTTGAACTATTTCAAATCCTAAAAGATGCTGTGAATGTACTGCTCTCAATATGTCAGCAAACTTGGAAAACTTATCAGTGGCCATAGGACTGGAAAAGGTCAGTTTTCATTCCAATCCCAAAGAAAGGCAATGCCAAAGAATGTTCAAACTACAGCACAATTGCACTCATCTCATACACTAGCAAAGTAATACTTAAAATTCTTTTAAGCCAGGCTTCAGCAGTACGTGAACTGTGAACTTCCAGATGTTCAAGCTGGATTTAGAAAAGGCAGAGGAACCAGAGATCAAATTGCCAACATCCGCTGGATCATCCAAAAAGCAAGCAAGTTCCAGAAAAACCTCTACTTTTGCTTTATTGACTATGCCAAAGCCTTTGACTGTGTGGATCACAACACACTATGGAAAATTCTTCAAGAGATGGGAATATCAGACCACCTAACCTGCCTCCTGAGAAATCTGTGTGCAGGTCAAGAAGCAATAGTTAAAACTGCACATTGAACAATATACTGGTTCCAAATTTGGAAAAGAATCTATCAAGGCTGTATATTGTCAGCCTGCTTATTTAACTTATATGCAGAGTACATCATGTGAAATGCTGAGCTGGATGAAGCTCAAGCTGGTATCAAGATTGCCTGGAGAAATATCAATAACCTCAGATATACAGATGATACCACCCTCATGGCAGAAAGCAAGGAAGAACTAAAGAGCCTCTTGATGAAAGTAAAAGAAGAGAGGGCAAAAGTTGGCTTAAAACTCAGCATTCAGAAAACTAAGATCATGACATCTGGTCCCATCACTTCATGGCAAATAGATGGAAATGGAAACAGCTTTTTTTTTTGGCTCCAAAAGCACTGCAGAGGGTGACTTGATCCATGAAATTAAAACACTTGTTCCTTGGAAGAAAAGGTATGACCAACCTAGACAGCATATTGAAAAACAGAGGCATTACTTTCCTGATAAAGGTCCATCTAGTCAAAGCTATAGTTTTCCCAGTAGTCATGTATGGATGTGAGAGTTGAACTATAAAGGAAGCTGAGCATGGAAGAATTGATGCTTTTAAACTGTGGCGTTGGAGTAGACTCTTGAGCATTCTTGGGCTGCAAGGATATCCACCCAGTCCATCCTAAAGGAAATCAGTCCTGAATATTCATTGGAAGGACTGATGATGAAGCTGAAACTCTGATACTTTGGCCACCTGATGCAGAGAACTGACTCATTGGAGAAGACCCTGATGCTGGGAAAGACTGAAGGCAGGAAGAGAAGGGGATGACCGAAGATGAGATGGTTGGATGGCATCACCGACTCGATGGACGTGAGTTTGAGTGAACTCCGGGAGTTGGTGATGGACAGGGAGGCCTGGCGTGCTGTAATTCATGGGGTTGCAAAGAGTCAGACACGACTGAGCGACTGAACTGAACTGAACTGATGTCTAGTATATTTAAATACCTTTGGGGCTTCCCGGGTTGCGCTAGTGGTAAAGGACTGCCTGCCAATGCAGGTTAGATGTAGGACACTGCATTCCATCCCTGGGTTGTGGAGATCCCCTGGAGAAGGGCATGGCAATCCTCTCCAGTATCCTTGCCTGGAGAATCCCAAGAATAGAGGAGCCTGGCGGGGTACAGTTTATAGGTTCACAGTGACTTACCACAGCAATAAGTAAACGCCTAAGTTTTTAAGCAAATGCTAAATATTTTGTGACTGGTCTTCAGTGGTCAATCAGATCATTGTTAGTTTCTGGTTTAGGCTGTGTTTGTAAAGGGGCTGGGAAAGACTGACAGTGCATTGCCTGGGATAAGAGTTGCATGAGATGAAGCAGATTTAATGAGAGGTGATGAAAGCAGTGGGCAGGAGAAATTCTTTCAATTTTAGATGCAAATTTTGAAAATTTGAATGAGAATTAAGTATCAGCATCTTTGTTCTTCAAAGTGTTCTGAAGAGCAGCAGCAGCATCTTTCTAGTCTGGAAGCATGTAAGGAATGCAAAGTCTCAGATATCAGGCTAAATCTGCAGAATCAGCATATGCTGGATCCTGAGGGGATAGAAGAATCCCTGCCCTGGAAACCATGTCTGAGAGGCTCTCAGTGGAATTGAACTCTGGTTACCTACTGTTGTGATAAGATGCCCTTTATTTTCTGTCTTCTGGTTCTCATCTCCCATCCTGATTTCCCTTCTAGTATTTCCTGGAATCATCAGCCAAATCCAAAACTTGCATTTGAGTCTTTCTTTCTGGTCTGTTCTGGGGAAACTTAAACTAGGACATTCTATAGCAGAGTTCTGGGCTAGCGTTCAGCTCTAAGTTCATGCAAATGCTTGAAATTTAATTTTTCTCACGAATTCTTCTATCTTTTTTATTCAGATGTATTTTATTCTTGGCTTTCCCAAGTGTGCGGCTTCCCAGGTGGTGCCTGTGGTAAAGAATCCGCCTGTCAATGCAGGAGACACAAGGGATAGAGGTTTGATCCTGGTTTGGGAAGGTCCCCTGGAGGCGGGAATGGCAACCACTCCAGTATTCTTGCCTGGGACATCCCATGGACAGAGGAGCCTGGCGGGCTACAGCCCATGAGGTTGCAAAGAGTCAGACATGACTGAACACATATGCACACACACACACAACCCAAGTGCACACCCGGTGTACACACAGACATCTCGAGTCCACGCTCAGACGTATGATAAATCAGCACCTGCATGCTGTGGCTGGCCCTGGCGTGTACGCTCCCAGCTGACAGGTGCCCACTCACAGCCCTGCTCTTGCCTCCTCCCACCGTCACCCCATTGTTGTTGGCCCTTGCGACTGGAATGTTTCAAGCAGTTCCTGAAGTTTCCGCTAGTACCTCTTTCCATCTCCTGTCTTTACCCCATTCACTAAAAAATCACCCAATTAGAAGTCATTTATTCGGAGAAGGCAATGGCAGCCCAATCCAGTACTCTTGCCTGGCAAAGCCCACGGACAGAGGAGCCTGGTGGGCTGCAGTCCATGGGGTCGCACAGAGTCGGAGAGGACTGAGTGATTTCACTTTCACTTTTCACTTTCATGCATTGGAGAAAGAAATGGCAACCCACGCTAGTGTTCTTGCCTGGAGATTCCCAGGGACGGGGGAGCCTGGTGGGCTGCTTTCTATGGGGTCGCACAGAGTTGGACACAACTGAAATGACTTAGCAGCAGCAGCAGCAGAAATCATTTATTAGGAATTTCCCTGGTGGTCCAGTGGTTAAGACAGGCCGGGCGCAGTCTGCCTGTTTCCTGAAGAGAGAGCGTAGGTGGTGCTCAGGGTATTTCCTGTTTTGAAATATGGATCAAGGTCAACCACGTGTGACTAGAGCTCAACCCTAGAGCAGGTCAGAAGAAACGTCTGTAAGTTCAGAGTCTTTATTTCCCTTAGGCTAACGAATTTGATGGCTCAGAGGTTAAAGCGTCTGCCTCTAATGCGGGAGACCCGGGTTTGATCCCTGGGTCGGGAAGATGCCCTGGAGAAGGAAATGGCAATCCACTCCAGTATTCTTGCCTGGAGAATCCCACGGACGGAGAAGCCTAGTAGGTTACAGTCCACGGGGTCGCAAAGAGTCGGACACGACTGAGCGACTGAACTGAACGAATTTGATAAACCAAAATACTTTCTGGCCATGGCGTGGTTTGACAGATACTCAGTTGCCCTCTAATACATGGTACATTTTGAATAAAATTTTACTTTCTAAATTCTGAATATTAGTATGGCTTTTATTTCAAAGAAAAGCAAAGACTATTGAATATAGGGAAAATTGTCAATACATCAAGTAATTCATGCTTTATCTCTGTCACTTCCAAAGTCAGGCTGAGAATGTAAAAATTGTGTGTTACAAAGACATGTGATAAAGGAGACATAGAAAATTGTTAATTGTAGACTCTAGTGTTAGGTGTATAGGTGTTTACTGTAAAATTACTTCAACTTTTTTATATATCTGAAAATATGCATGAAACAGCATGGGGGAATATGTTAACAAAATGTGATGCTTGCTTTCAGCGTATCAGGTTGGCCAAAAAGTTCATTTGGTTTTAAATAAAATAAAGGACACGTATTTCATTTTCATGAAGAACTTTATTGAACAACATATTTCTTAAATGAACAAACTTTTTGGCCAATCCAGTATTTAAAATCTGTTTTTCTGCCTTACTTTCCCAAGCTTGATCCTTCTCTCCAGTGTAACTTGGGGATCCAGAGAGCTTAGTGGATTTTGGAGGAGTTAAAGGAGACTGCTATTCCTAGTTTTATTAAGCTGAACTAGGCAGTTTTTTCCAATTCTCCTTGGATCCACTATAAGTGTTTTTTACATGATATATATGGAAAATACACTCACAATTTTTAACAACATTCTTAAAAATCTGTTTTAGGACACCATCACATATGTTGATTTTGCCTTGACTTAAAAATAAGTTTTGTATATTTCATCATTTGTATGTTTTGTAAAAGAGCACGATTCTTGTGCTCCAGTTTGAATCTGAGTTGTCAGTTCTAAGCATTAATGCAATAAAAGAAAACAAAATCCCTATTAATCATTTTTGGAATCATGTTCTTTGATCAGTTTGTCATATTTGGTAGAATATGCTCTTTTATAAATGCTCCTTAACACATATTTTAGTGGACAGTGTAGTGGTTAAAGTACATTAAAATGTGCAATATTAAATTGCCTTTTTTAGAAGCTATTTCTTATGCATATTTTTGCATAATGGTAAAATAGTTCATTAGTGCCCAGTGGATGCAGTTCTTGCCTAAGAATTTTCCACAGTAAATTCAGAGGGCTCTGCATATTACTTGCTACCTTCCAATTACCTAATTAGATTTTGAAAGGTGATTGTTTCAGAAATAGAATTAGTTGATTGAGGCTAGTAGTGCCGCTCTTATTGTGTATATATATATATACACACATATATTTGCATAATATTTTGTTTGAAGGTGGAAATTATCAATTTGTGGATTTACACAGACTTAAATGGCACAGCATTTTGGCTGAATTCAATGTGTTTTCGTGTATTTACAGAGTGCCTTCTAGTGCCCTGTGGTAGGTAACAGTAATGCACTTTATGGTGTTAACTGCATTACTAATGAGTTCATCCATTTATATCCCTCCACTTCCTTTTGAATAACAAATGGGGTTAGGCTTCTAAGCAATATTTGAATAGCAGCCTGTGGTTTACAAAGCACTTTTCCTCACATTTGTATCTACCTTTGCATCTCAGTGGAGCTGAAGGTCAGATATTCTTTATGTCCCTTCTTATGAAGGACTTGCCCAAGGTCAGAGAACTCACGAGGCTGCGTCTGTCTTTTTTGCTTAGTGGTCTATGATTTTATTCAAAATTCTTATCTACCTATGTTTAGCATGTTTTCTGTGTGCATGAAAATTATGTGTCAAATAATTTCTCTTTTTTTAAAAAACATTTAATTTATTCATGGTTTATTAAAATCTGTTTGAAGGATATACATCTACAGAAGCCTTTCTAGTTTTCTATTCAACTTTTCCGCCGTATGAGTTTGAGAGTGATATATGTTCTTTGAGCAAATATTTTTCAAACGCTACTCCCTAAATGAGTTTGAAAATGTGTGAAAAAAGAGAATTCAGATTTGGGAAAGTGCAGTTCTTTGCTGACATTCAACCTGGTTTGGTCACATTAAACTTGTCACATTTGGGGACCCAGATTCAAGGTTCTCTAGCTTATTAAAGGTGACAGATTTCATTAAATCACATCAAGAAGCTTCATTTAGTTGTTGGAAAATACATTGTAAGGAACACAGGTCACGTTTAAATTTGATGGGCTACATGGAGAAAAATCATCAGTCCACACAGGTAGGGCCATGCTCCATCTCAGCTTCTCAGTTTTGCCAGGCTTGTCAGCCACCAGATAACCCCCACGCTTGGCTATCAGGTCCGCTGGCTGTGCCAGTGACACATGTGAGCACATGTAGGTATGAGAGCCGCCGTGGCCTCCTGTCACGAGGCAGCATGTTCTGTTGGACCACGTTCACGTTCAGAATGAATGCTCACCCTGGTGGAAATGAGTGAGAAGCAGGGCCTGTCCCAGAGGTAATACTGCTGACCATTTCCAGGCACAGCCACACCATTTTTGAGGGAATATTAAAAATAAAATGGATTTGTGCCTATCTTTGGAACTAATTTGCCATATGTTTGATTTATCTGATGCAAAATGAAGATGAGCATAGTGTTCCAGATAAATGGCCCTTTTGATTTTCTACTCTGATAATATCTTTATTGTTTTCTGGGGTTTTTCTTTTAATTGTTTTTTTTTTTTTTTAATAATATTTTACAGTGGTGCTCTAGGTACAAGCATCACGTTTTCCTAATGTCTGTGTTTTCATAAACACCAATAGCTATAGGGTACTAATCTAAGTGTTCCCATTCAAGGCTACTTCTTCTTGCGAAGGTGATAGAAACCACATGAATTTTCCTGCTTGCATTTTGCTGCTGATAGTTAATTTTGTACTTTATATTTTTCATTAAAATTAGATGTTCTCCTTCAAAACCCTTAAAAACTCCCTGAGGAAACATCCATGTTAAGTGCAAGGTAGAAGTCTCAGCTCATGCTATCTTGGTAAGAAAGGCCTCTGGCTTTTAGCAGTAGCTAGTATTGGCAAACAGTAATGTTTGCAAATAACAGATAAACAGCACCTTTTATATATATGTAATCTCTAACAGTGGGAAAGGGTTTAAGGTTAAACTTTAAAAACAATGTGAATTTTGTAATTAATGTCTTAGTCTTCTTCGTGATGTGAAATCTTTTTATATAATTATGAACTGATACAGTGATTTCCACATTGCTCTGAGAGAAATGTGCAAAATAATGTTAAAAACTATGCCTTAATATTTCTATAGCACTTGCCACTTGTCAAATGTCTTTCATAGCCATTATCAAGTACTATATTAGTGGGTTCAGCCTAAGAGGTGACACTAAAACTATCCATGGGTATTAACAGTGGGTTTTTTTTCCAATACGTTGCGCCTCCAGATTTATTCCTTGCCACTGTAAAGCCTTTTAGTGGCTTTTCAGTGCATTTGAGTACAATCTGAACTCCTTCACATGGCCCGTGGGGCCTGGCGTGATATGACTTCCATTCTCTCTTCCAGTCTGGTCTCCAAGCTGCAGTGTTCAGTGTTCCTCACTTTGGGGTCTGTGCATATATTCAGTTTCCAGGTATCAGCTGGCATCAGGGACACTGGATCACGTCTGTTTCCAGGGTCTCGCTGCTACGGGCAGTTACACTTAGATATCAGCCACCGTTTTTTCCTACTGTCAAACACAATGTGCTTGATTATCCTCTCTTTTTATCCTCTCTTTTTTCGGGTAGTGGGCTTCTAGTAAAACTTCCTTGAACCTTAGACAAAAATCAATTTCAGTGACTTTAAGTTAATTTCCAGCAACTCTCTTGCTGGGGAAGAGAAAACATAAAAATAAAAAAAAATAATCATTCCTCTGAGGAGTCATACTACTTTATGAAATATATGATGTCATATTAGGCTTGTTGGTTTCTTTACCTCTGAAATATTATGCATGTCCATCTCAGAAGCTTACTGTAGTGTTATTTTGTCATTTACATTGACTGCCAGCTCCTTTTACATCAATTCTCTTCTGTAAAGTCTTATGATATCGATTGGCCATAAGTGTTAATATTCTTTCCTGGAAGAAAGACTTTATTGTTGGTGCTTAGGAGAGCACTTTCGTAGGAAAGAAAATGTAGTCAACTCTCTATGTGCTAGTTTTATATGACGAGATTCTTTTCCCATATTTAGAAAGACTAGGGGTCCTTTAGCTCACGCTGCTGATTTATTTTTTTCTCAGAGATAATGGACTTCTCATACTCTTGTTTACAAACATAATTAAAAATAGGCTTTTTGTAGAGAGGAACTTGATTCTAGTAGAATATTGATTAACTGAAGTGTTATTTAGTTTTTTTAAAAGTCCTAGAGTGCACCTGACAAAATTTAGGATTATTTTCAAGAGAAAGTAAGACTAGAACAACTATTGCAAAATAGAAATGAGAGCTTAGAAAAAATTTGAATATTTTATCTGTGCTTCTTGATACTGTATTCCCTAGTCAATTTAAAATGATTAAGTTAATTAAAATTAAATCAGTTCTTCAGATGCTCTAGCTGTATTTTAAATGCATAGTCATCACATGTGGCTACTGGCTGCCCTATTGGACAGTACACATTTACAACATTTTTATCACTGCAGAAAGCTCTGTTGGACATTGTTGCTGAAATGTTGTCCAGGTTACAATGCAATGGATAATGGGATATTGGGGAGCCAGAGTCAGAGTTTGACCAGTCAAAGGAAGGAAAAAGAGCATTCATGAAAGGTATTTTGTAATTTTTTAAGTGCACAAAATTGGAATGGAAGGCCATCATTGTTCCATGATAAAGAGGACAGTTACCTCTTTTTCTGCTATAAATTAGTGAATAAAGTGCTTGAAAAAATCTTAAAGATCAGTTAGACCAGTTACCAAATTAATATTTAAGCTATTTATATTTCTTATTTTCTGCTTACATGGAAAAACACAAGCTCCTTACCTTAAGAAGCAACATACAATGAATAAGATGATCAGCTTTGTGTTATATAGAAGGAAAATGTTGAATTATGATAAATGATTATCCATAATAAATTATTTGATCATAAATTTTCACTAGTGCCCTAAAGTGAAGGCTTTGCAAAGCAGAATTGCTTTCCATGATCTCACAGGGAAATAAATGCTATTTCGAATCTTACATCATAATACAGTCAGCCAACAAATTAGTATTGGGGCAAAAATATTGAGGTCAAAAAGAATAGTAAAATTCTTACAAAAATACTTGCATAATATTTTCCATCATTTTAGCAAGTGATTTAAAATCATAATTATACCCATTTATATTGTAGTTCAACTCATCTGTTTTATATTTATTGTCTTCTTGTCAAATAATAAGATCAACAAAGCCGTATGTTTTTTAAGCTCTTGTTAAAAGTTTTACTAAAGCTAAAACAAGTAAAATGTTAGCTAGTTAGCAAAGGCATTGTTAGTTAAATTTGTTTTCCAAGCAGCATTGATCCAAAATAGGTATTGTGGAAGCCCATTTTCAATGAGATAATGTCAGACCACTTTAGGTACAAATATAAAACTGAACAGACCTCAGAAAAGCGTGGTGAAGCCATTATGTTCATTAAAAATGAAAGATTTGCATGGAATTTATATAGTAATACAAATAAGATACATGAATACTTAATTTACCAGGAATGTTAAGTCTTAGTAGACTGCGTATGTGTTTCATGTAATAGTTACAGAATTTTAAAACCAAAAAAAGAAAAATGTTAGTGATTACATAGTTCACTTGGAGTGTAAGAAATCTGAGATTGAGGGGCTGTGTAACTCTATAACCCAGGTCATAGCGTCAGATATGTGATCAAAGACACATATGCACTAACAGCTACAGTTCCATCAAGGAGATTTTTTTAAAATTAGACCATCCATTACAATGGTTTAACAACAACTCATAATCATCACATGTTTTTTAAACATACATTTATATACACCAAAGTGAAAGTGAAGTCGCTCAGTCGTGTCCGACTCTTTACGACCCCGTGGACTGTAGCCTACCAGGCTCCTCTGTCCATGGGATTCCTCAGGCAAGAGTACTGGAGTGGGTTATATCATTCTTAAATTTAATATAGAGAAGCTTGTCTTAATGTTATAAGCCAATACAGGTTTACTGTTACATGTGACCAGTGATAGGATAGTAACAACGCACTAGAGGACTTAAACCGGAGAAGGCAATGGCACCCCACTCCAATACTCTTGCCTGGAAAATTCTATGGATGGAGAAGCCTGGTAGGCTGCAGTCCATGGGGTCGCTGAGGGTAGGACATGACTGAGTGACTTCACTTTGACTTTTCACTTTCGTGCATTGGAGAAGGAAATGGCAACCTACTCCAGTGTTCTTGCCTGGAGAATCCCAGGGACGGGGGAGCCTGGTGGGCTGCCGTCTAGGGGGTCGCACAGAGTCGGACACGACTGAAGCGACTTAGCAGCAGCAGCAGCAGAGGACTTAAACTGAGCATCTTTCACTGTCTTCTTGGCAATTTCAGACAGTGGTCCACATCCCAGCTTGTGCTATAGTTCTTAATGAATACTAATCAGTAGGAGATGAAGGCAGTCAGTTTTAAGTAAGGACTACAGTCCTGGGTGTTCTTTGGAAGGACTGGTGCTGAGGCTGAAACTCCAATACTTTGGCCACCTCATGCGAAGAATTGACTCATTGGAAAAGACTCTGATGCTGGGAGGGATTGGGGGCAGGAGGAGAAGGGGACGACAGAGGATGAGATGGCTGGATGGCATCACCGACTCAATGGACATGAGTCTGAGTGAACTCTGGGAGTTGGTGATGGACAGGGAGGCCTGGCGTGCTGCGATTCTTGGGGTCACAGAGTCGGACACGACTGAGCTACTGACCTGAACTGAACTGATGGTGCTTAGTCGCTCAGTCATGCCCAACTCTTTGTGACCCCATGGACTGTAGCCTGCCCAGCTTCTGTGTCCATGGGGAATCTCCAGGCAAGAATACTGGAGTGAGTTGTCATACCCTCCTCCAGGGCATCTTCCCAAACCAGGGATTAAACCCAGGTCTCTCGCAATGCAGGTGGATTCTTTACTGTTTAAGCCACAAGGGAAGCCCAAGTTAGGACTAGGCACAGGGAACTAAAACCTAGGAGGAGCTAAAGAGGTTATTCAGATGGGTGATATATTAGAGCTTTAAGTACAGAGTAACAATTCTGGGAAGAGGTGGTGTACCTGTATCTGCATTGGGCACTTTAGGTCGGTGATGGGTGAACATGGACAACTAGGGGATGGGGTTGTGAATGTCTCATCAGTGGTGGGTTAAGCTCCTGGCCTATCTTTTGCTTAAGCCTTCCCTCCACAATTAAGATGGGAAGACTCGATAGCATATTCCTCAGCAGGAGGAATGAAGTTAAGATCCCATCTTGTAGTTTTAATTATTCACATCAATGTACTGATTCGTGGAGATGGGTCATCAAGAGTATATACATAGATACTTTTGTGGAATTTGTGAATAGACAGAATTTTATAATGATTAACAGAAAAGGTTGTAGAGTCCTACAGATCTGGGTATGAGTGCCAAGATTACTCTTTGTGTTTATGTGATCATAGCTCTTTTAGCTTCAGTTTATTTATCTGAATTATGGGAGTCATAATAATATCCACCTTATTCGGTAGTTGTCATAATAAGGGTGATAAGCCATGGAAGTTCCATTGTAAGTGCTCTTTGTGTAAGAATGGCTCAAGGGAAAGAGGAAGAGGTGGAAATGATACCAGATAAGCAGTGGTGACTTATCGAATTGGTTTCCCTGAATATTGCTCATAGTCATTTAACTGGAAAATTGAGGGGTTGGGGACAGAAAGTATATGAGATATGTACATTCTTCTCATATATGTTAGTTATTTTTCTAAATTCACTGCTCACCAAAGCCAATATCTTCTTAATCTGTCATTTTGAAACCTTATTTATTAAAAAGAAAGTTGTAATTAATTTAAAAATTATGTTACTTAAATTCATTTCAAATGCATTAAAATATATTTGTCTGTTTCGTTTACTTTTATGGCTAATTGAATAGATCTTATCAACCAGATTTCTTTTGTAGGTTTTTGGGATTATTTGCTGTAAGAAATTTTATAGCATGGGGGACATGCTGCTGATGTTACCTATTTAATTATTTTGTACAAACTTTGAAGTTGGAGATATTTCTGGAAAATTTAGAAAAGATACAGACATTAATGTCAACTCTATACAGATGGAAGAAGCTGAGGAAACCTGTGCTACTAATTTCTTGACAGCCAGTAGAGATAAGTTGAATGGTCAGGAAACTTTATACTTAATACTTTGATCAGCCTTATTTAGATGTATCATTTGATTTCAAAACCACTTAAATGTTAAGCAAATATTTCTAGATAAACCTATCTAAAAATGAGTGCACCAGGAGGCAATCATATTTAAATATAAAATTAATATGCACATATTTATATAAGCTTGGATTTATATTTCTAAGTGTGTTAAATGTGTTTATATATGTGTTTGTATATAAATATAAATATATTCAAATCTGTACATGTGTGGCTAAGTACAATATCGTATTTACTTTATTATTGATCAGAATGTCTATGTGATTTTTAGTAAAATGTAAAGAGGAGTTTCCATGATGATTTATGAATTGTAAAATACACTTTTCTGTTGAAGCAAGGCTTCTGAAGTAGGTTTCAATGGTAGGTTGGTACACTGTTGTTAGAAACTAGAAATTTGGGCTTCTTAATGACTAGGTGCTTTGCACAGTGTCTGGCTCCAAAACCAGCTTGGGGTCCTGCCTGCCTCACTGGGCTTTCCTCTCAGGTTTCCTGATCAGGAAATTGAGGGCCAGCTGCTGCCTGTCATCAGGAAGCGTATTGAAAGTCAACATGGGGGTGGGCGCTGGCTGAGGGCTATTGGGGTACTGTCCACAGTCAACTAAAGGGTCACTTAGAGCCTGTGCTAATGCTGCTTGGGGTCCGTTGTGTGATGCTCTTGGTCTACAAGCAGCCGCAGAGAGGTAAAAAATCCGTTCCAGAGTGTTCTATCGTAGAAGTATGTTGCCTGTCTTTTGTCATTCTTTGAGCTCATGCAAACATAATTATGGGCTTCCTTGTGGCTCAGTGGTAAGGAATCTGCCTGCAGATGCAGGAGACGTGGGTTTGATCCCCGTGTCAGGAAGATCCCCTGCAGAAAGGAATGGCAACCCACTCCAGTATTGTTGAGAGGCGAATTCCGTGGACAGAGGAGCCTGGAGGGTTACAGTCCATGGGGTCGCAAAGCATCGGACATGACAGCGACTGAACAACAATTATTATCCTCTAATAAAGATTCCTTTGGTGTTATTCTGAAACTTAAATTTAGCTGCTTGTCCTTCCCCTCTCTGACAGGAGTCTTCCCATGCCCACCCAATTTTTTCAGTAAAGCCCCAGGGGGTGAGTTATCTTCTGACCCTCCTTGGTGAAGATACCAGATTATGTCCTGTAGCTTAGTTCCTACACTTTGGTCTGATATATTGGTTGGTGCTGCTACATATGTTGTACTTGTTCATATATGCTAAGCTGCAAAACTCTTCTAAATTCCTCTAAATAGTTTGGTTGAATGATCTCCTCTGCCAGTTGATTATCCAGGTTGCCCATATACTAGGTATTCTGAATTCGTCCTACTTGTAGCAAACCATTTCACACAGAGTCATATTTTTGCTTAGCAAAGTCTACTGAATGAAAAGAAAATGCTGACATTTTAGTGGAAAGGCCAGTAGCCTGAGGAAATGCCAGAGGAATTCTACAAATACCCTTTCTCAGTGGCCTAGACAACTGGCATCTGATTCTTCTTAGGCAGCAGATGGAGGTGGTAAAAACTGAGCTTCTAAATGGTATGAGTCTCCGAGTTAAAGGGCTTGGTGCTATGCCATGCAGACAACCCTGCTTTTTGTAGCCTGGAGCAAGGATAGAAGCCTGCTTGCAGAAAAGACTGGGCCTGCCAGAGAAAAGAGAAACCCCAGTCACCCTTGGGTGCCTAGAAATGATCATAGTGGAAAAATAATGAAAAGGAATGTAATTGTTACTCCAACACTAGTAACACTCATTAACTCTCTGGAGTATGTGTGTGCATGTGTATATTTTTACCCTTTATATTTTAAATAATATAAAGCTAATTATATATTTTTCTAACATATTTAACTTCTCTCTTCCTCTCAATTTCTCCCCCTCAATTTCTCCCCACCTCCCCGCTTTGCCCTCACCCCTCTTCTCTTCCCCTTTCCCTCTCCCTGGCTGTCTCCTAAATAGCCAAAGTGTCACATTTTTTGGTGACTTTTTTTGGGGGGTAGGATGAGTATTTTGGATAGATGAAAGTGAAAGCTGATGTTTATAGCTTGTTTCATCGTCAGATGTCTTCATGCTCTTTTCTCAGTATTTCCCCTCTTTAACATTCCATGGTTCTGCTGCCTTTTTGCAGTCTTGAGTATATTCAACTGCATGTATACTGGCACAACTTGTGTCACATAATATTCACTTGCTAATTTTTCAACACATTTCACATAATTTTTATCTCTTCTTTTTTTTTAGCCAGCAGATCTACTTAATGCCAGTCACTAACAATACCCTAAAAGGAATATCTTACTAACGCCCTTTGCTGTTGGAACAGCAGAAAAGATTGCTAATACATTTTATGTCTTTTAGCAGAGGACTTGTGGGGACTGTCTCACACATTTACAATTACATTTTATGTAATCATTCCTACTGCCCACAGGGGAAGTGGTGATAGGAGGAAGTAGCTAGTCTGCTGTCCTAAAAATACTGTCATGGAGAAGAAAACAGTCACTCAGGATTCCAACATCTTTTGTAATCATACATCTGTGCTAAGAAAAAAAGAAAAAAACAAAGGCTTAGCCTTTCTTCCAGTGTTTAAATAAAAGTACCCAATTATTTTAACTAGTTGCCACTGACTTGTCAAAGATCCATGTGTATAATAATGGTCTGCCGGTGACAAGACTGGACAGAATATTGTGCAGAAATTTATTTTGTTCGTTGAACATCTGGCAGAAGAGCCTGAATATTTACTTGGAAGGAATGTTCCCCAAGCAGAGTAAGTTTGCTATTGGGTTTTAGGGCACTAAGGTGCCAGATCAGGCTTCTCTGGGCATAAAACACATAGCTGACAATAGGCAAGTGAATCATAAAAGAAAAGGAGGAAGAGGCAAGACACTTAGACATGGATTGAAGGTTAGAAGACCTTTTCCCAGGCCCTCCTTCCTGGGGTGCAGAATGGAAACCAGGCAATATGCAATAGGATTATTGTTTTTACTTAATATGGTTTGTAATCACTTATTATTTTCCTTAAATGTAGTTTTGCTGTAATAAATGCCAGGTGAAGAAAACCCTAACAGAAGCAGAAGATATTAAGAAGAGGTGGCAAGAATACATGGAAGAACTGTACAAAAAAGATCTTCACGACCCAGATAATCATGATGATGTGATCACTAATCTAGAGCCAGACATCTTGGAATGTGAAGTCAAGTGGGCCTTAGAAAGCATCACTACGAACAAAGCTAGTGGAGGTGATGGAATTCCAGTTGAGCTGTTTCAAATCCTGAAAGATGATGCTGTGAAAGTGCTGCACTCAATCTGCCAGCAAATTTGGAAAACTCAGCAGTGGCCACAGGACTGGAAAAGGTCAGTTTTCATTCCAATTCCAAAGAAAGGCAATGCAAAAGAATGCTCCAATTACCGCACAATTGCACTCATCTCACATGCTAGTAAAGTAATGCTCAAAATCCTCCAAGCCAGGCTTCAGCAATACGTGAACCGTGAACTCCCTGATGTTCAAGCTGGCTTTAGAAAAGGCAGAGGAACCAGAGATCAAATTGCCAACATCCGCTGGATCATGGAAAAAGCAAGAGAGTTCCAGAAAAACATCTACTTCTGCTTTATTGACTATGCCAAAGCCTTTGACTGTGTGGATCACAATAAACTGTGGAAAATTCTGAAAGAGATGGGAATACCAGACCACCTAACCTGCCTCTTGAGAAATCTGTATGCAGGTCAGGAAGCAACAGTTAGGACTGGACATGGAACAACAGACTGGTTCCAAATAGGAAAAGGAGTGCGTCAAGGCTGTATATTGTCACCCTGCTTATTTAACTT
>SJYT01038544.1:282295-310194 GCA_006410635.1 Cephalophus harveyi | reverse complement strand
TGAACTGAACTGAAGAAAACCCAATTATGAAGAAAAAAAGAATTCATTATCAGTGTAATGCTTGCAGAAGTTTATCTATGGTGTAAGATCACACAGATTGGAATGCAGTACTGGTTATGATAAATACAATCACTGGGCTTATTTCATATCTAACATGCGTAGCATGCATATCTGTATGTTGAATGGATTAACTGCTTTTCTCATAAATGAGTGATTTTGACAACAATGAAATGTACACAATGGGTTCTTTCTCACCCTTATTTCTCTAGGTGGGCTATAAGCTACAAAGTGTGCCTGAGGATGTAAAATGTTGTAGATATTTTTGCTGTTTATTTAATTCTAAAGATCTTGTGGTATTTTATTTTCTTCTGGGACACTAACAAAAAAAAGTTTTCCAAGGAAATGGTCAATTGTAATAAGCATGAATGGTAGGATATGTTGGCATGACCTCCTTATTTGTATTCCTCAAATCACAACAGTTAATTCATTGTACCTATAGAAGCAGACTTGCCAAGTGGCTGAGGTTGCTGTGTGGGTAAGACTATCCGACCAGTTTGTATATTCAGTTACCGACTTTTAGTCGATTATTAAGTAAATATTTATTGAAAAAAATCCCTCTATCATTTATATTTATTTTCAGCACATCTTTTATCATGTCAAAAAAGTTTATGGAAGATATAAACCATCCTATACAAATGTGAAGTGTTACTTTGCTATGTATATGTTTAACTTGAATACTTGTCACATTCACATGCTTCTAAGTAGCTTCATGACAGACACATTTGTCTGGCAGATGCATAATAAATAAGAAGGTAATGCACTGAACTGTGAAATTGTTTATCTCAAGTAGGAAGAAACTTACCTTAAGAACATTGGAGATTTCCTGGATGCATAGATTTTATTCAACTGTCGGGTCCATTTGGGCCATCTCTGAGCAGCATGTCATTGTTTCGTCATGTAAGTAGTGACTCAAAGGTTGGGGGGCAGGCAGATCTGAGTGACAATCCCAGGTCCATCACTTTCCAGGATGTTTGACCCTGAACAAATGGGTTGATCTCTCTGAATTTCTTGTACTCAAGGGAAATGTTAATAGTATTCTGGACGGTTGCTGTGTATTCTAAAACCTTTACATGTGCAAGATACATGGCAAGAACTCAGAAAATGATAGCTTTTGATTATTTGATCATATCAACTTAACAGGTTTTATTTGTACACACTCAGGATCAGATCATCATTTAGCCTTTTCAGGGGCTTCCCTAGTGGCTCAGCAGGTTGAGAATTCACCTGCAATGCAGGAGGCACAGGAGATGCAGGTTTGATCCCTGGGTCAAGAAGATCCTCTGGAGGAGGAGCATATTGCTCCAGTATTCTTGCCTGGGAAATCCCATGGACAGTGGAGCCTGGCGGGCTACAGTCCATGGAAGTCACGAAACACATGGCATACATATGTGTGTGTGTGTGTATCCCGTTTTTTGAAGTATAATTGATTTACAATGTTTTAGGTGTACAGTGAAGTGATTCCATTTTAGATATATATGTGTATGTTCCTTTTCAGATTACGTTATAGGTTATTACAGTAAAAGAATCCGAAAAAATTTAGATATTTATCAAGTCTATTTTAATATTTATTCATTAATACATTGCAACATAAATATTTTACCCTTTTAATACCAGTAAAATAAAAATGTAAATGTAACACTACCAGTATAATGCTGTGCGTGCATAGTCACTCAGTAGCCTCCGCCTCTTTGAGACCCATGGACTGTAACCCACCAGGCTCCTCTGTCCATGGGCTCCTCCAGGCAAGAATACTGGAATGGGTTGCCATGCCTTCTTCCAGGCTGTATAGTAGTAGTACTAGTATTTAAATGTAACACTAAAATTTAAATGTGGTACTAATTAAATGTATGTAATTGGCAGTTCAGTTTTCTTAGCTATCAAGTAAAACTGAAACAAGTCTGAGAAAAAAATTGATGCAGCTAATCACATATTCAGCCAGTTTCCTAGATTTTACTTAGAGTAAGTCAGAATATTTTAGCATATCTTTATACTTTCAAATTAAAGATTTGTTCAACAGTCTAGTCTTAAAGCAGTCACTTACAGATGCGCCCTAAGTGCTGAGAATAGACAATGTGAATGACAGCGTCTTAGAGACAAAGAATGAAAGAGAGCTTAATAGGTTAATCAATGAAATGAGAAGCTTGAATAATGTAGAGAGTTAACACAGAGGAAGTAGTGATTAGCCATTAAAGAACTATTAAAATATTTAAGTTTTTTAGTGATGGATATTTATTCAAGAATTTTCAAACATTTGTTTTTTATCATCAAGTGTCATAAGAATCTAAACACAAACCCAAGAAATATAGAGCAGGAAGGCACATTAACGATTATTTAGCTTTTAGTACAGTCCTCTCACATTATGAATGGAAAGTCAATTTGCAGAAATATTTTGCCATTAGGCCAGTACAGCAGCTTTTTAATTATTAAAGAAGACTGTCAGCTCTTTGAAAAGCTACACAACATCACAGATTTTCTTCTCCTTTGTAGCTGTACTTGCTGTCAGAATATATTTAGAAACAGTGATGCTTAAGCAAATGTGTAATACATGTGGTCAAAGTAATGCAGCATTGAGTGTAAGCTTACTCCAGGGAATGCAAAACGAGAGTTGTGATGTTTGCGCTTAAATATTTAGTACCTAGGCAGAATTGGGAAGGCATTAGTAATACCTTTGGCATTCATGTATCCTTGCATCCTTTTTCCTGCGTTCTGTATGCTGCGTCTGTGTCTGTGATTTGTCACTGACCAGTACATCTTAGCTCTCTTTTTTTCTGACGTTTACGGGTTCCTATGCCCTCCTGATGGTCTATTCTCTCTAACCCATCTTTCCACCATGAAGTCTTGTCCAGGCTTCACACTCAGTCTCTGAGGCTTCAGTAGGAATCATCCCAGTCAAGTGGTGATGGATGGCCATTAGACAGGAATAAAGGTCCAGTGTAGGGCTGGTCCAGGAGACAGTTGGCTCTGTCTTCCAGGGTCTACAGATTTCTATGCAGGTGTCTTTCCATGTGCTGGGCCTTAAAGTGCAGTCTTCTTCCAGGCATCCTGTAACCTTTGAACTTTAATTATTTATACAATAATTAGCCAGTTTCAGGAATGTATCCCTACCTGATAATAATGAGAAAAGATAACAAGGAGTCACCCCTACTGTTCACTCACATCTCCCAGTACTCTCCTTAGCCCTTCCTTGAAACACTTTATTTTCAAATTATAAGAACAGCTAACCTTTCTATAATGCTTAGTGTGTGGCAGTTGCTGTTTTAAGTGTTGTGTATGGAAACATTACATATCCAATTCATTTACACTTTTTATATTTTTACAACTCATTACATAATCAAACTTATAAGTTCAGTTCAGTCACTCAGTCGTGTCTGCAGCATGCCAGGCTTCCCTGTCCATCACCAACTCCCGGAGTTTACTCAAATTCATGTCCATTGAGTCGGTGATGCCATCCAACCATCTCATCCTCTGTCATCCCCTTCTCCCACCTTCAATCTTTCCCAGCATCAGGGTCTTTACAGATGAGTCAGTTCTTTGCATCAGGTGGCCAAAGTATCAGAGTTTCAGCTTCAGCATCAGTCCTTCCAAAGAATATTCAGGACTGATTTCCTTTAAGATGGACTGGTTGGATTCCCTTTCAGTCCAAGGGACTCTCAAGCATTTTCTCCAACACCACAGTTCAAAAGCATCAATTCTTTGGTGCTCAGCTTTCTTTATAGTCCAACTCTCACATCCATACATGACTACCGGAAAAATCATAGCTTTGATTAAACAGACTTTTGTTGGCAAAATAATGTCTCTACTTTTTAATATGCTGCCTATGTTGGTCATAGCTTTTCTTCCAAGGGACAAGCATCATTTAATTTCATGGCTGTAGTCACCATCTGCAGTGATTTTGCTGCTACTGCTGCTAAGTCGCTTCAGTCGTGTCCCACTCTGTGTGACCCCATAGACGGCAGCCCACCAGGCTCCTCCGTCCCTGGGATTCTCCAGGCAAGAACACTGGAGTGCATTGCCATTTCTTTCTCCAGTGATTTTGGAACCCCCCAAAAATAAAGTCTCCCACTGTTTCCATTGTTTCCCCATCTATTTGCCATGAAGTGATGGGACTGGATGCCATGATCTTAGTTTTCTGAATGTTGAGTTTTAAGCCAATTTTTTCACTCTCCTCTTTCACTTTCATCAGGAGGCTCTTTAGTTCTTCTTCACTTTCTACCATAAGGGTGGTGTCATCTGCATATCTGAGGTTATTGATATTTCACTAGGCAATCTTGATTCCAGCTTGTGCTTCATCCAGTCCAGCGTTTCTCATGATGTACTCTGCATATAAGTTATAATATCCTCACAAACACTGAATTAGATGAGAATAATTGCTCATTTCAGATGAGAAAACTGAAGCCCAGAGGGTAAGTAGCATGCCCAGGGTTGTACAACTGGTAGGTGGCGAGTTAGGATTTGAAACCAGCCACTGTGTCTCATGCACCTTACAATTCCTAAGCTACTGTGTCAATGAATACTTTTCTTTTTGTAACCAAAAAGAGAGACTTGATAGGGGGGAGACTAGGCTGAATATAAGGGAGAATGGTCACCATTGTATATTTTAATACAGGTGGGATGCTTCCTTACATTCCTTAAATCAATCTTTGTAGATATGCTTAAACTTTTGGAGCATTTGTGTCATCATTCAAAAAATATTTACTACCGTTTACATACCAGGGTGATAGAGATACAAAGATAAATAATAAAATGATTTCTATCCTTCAGAAATATTAGAGTGAGTCAGATGTGCAAATAGATACATTAAAGTACAATTTATAACTGTAGTTACAAAAATATGAGCAAAATCATATAAATAGAACACAGATAACAGAACAATGATTTCTAAGGGAAGATTTCTAAGCATCTTTATTGATGATATCACATTTATACTGGGACTTAAGGGTTTTTTCATGTAGGTGTTTTCATGACCAAGGAGAGGAAAGGGGATATTTTAATCAGAGAGACTTCATAAACAAAGGCCTAGTGTCTTAAGAAGGCTGAGGTCATTTCAGAAATAAAGTGAACTTCTGTGTGACAGGAGCAGGTGTTACATAGTGAGTGTGATATGAAGTGAGAAAGATTTCAAAGATCTATGTATACAAAACTAAGAGATTGGGACTATATTTGGTAGATACTGGGAACCTTCAGAAGATTTGATGCTGAAGACTGATAGCAGAGGATTTATTTGATAGGAAGATTGTGCTGTAGGCTGTTGAAGAATAGAAAGAAGCATCAAATATGAGACTTAGAAAATTCTAAGCCAAAGGCTTTGGCAGCTAGAGCTCAAATGGTGTCCCTGTACTTGGGGAAGAGAAATTGGAGATTTTTAAAAACTTTTCTCTTATATTTTTAAAGTTTAAGAATATTTGATGTATAAAATTATATGTTACAGGTGTGCAATGTAGTGCACAGTCGTTAAAGTTTATACTCCATTTTAGTTATTATAAAATATTGGCTGTATTCCCCACATTGTGCAATATATCCTTGTAGCTTATTTTGCCTCTTTTTCTATCCCTATATTGTCCCCTCCCCCTTCTTTCTCCCAGCTGGTTACTACCAGTTTACTCTCTACATCTGCAAGTCTGTTTCTTTTTTGTTATATTCACCGGTTATAGTTTTAGATTCCACCTATAAGTGATATTATGTAGTATTTGTCTTTTTTGTCTCACTTATTTCATAATGCCCTCCAAGTCCATCCATGTTGCTGAAAATGGAAAAATTTCATTCTTTTTATGGCAGAGTATTATTCCATTGAATATATACTGTGTCCTCTTTATTCACTCATCTGTTGATGGACAATTAGGTTGGTTCCATATCTTGCATTTGTAAATAATGGATGAGATGGCTGGATGGCATCACGGACTCGATGGACGTGAGTCTGAGTGAACTCCGGGAGATGGTGATGAACAGGGAGGCCTGGCGTGCTGCGATTCATGGGGTCGCAAAGAGTTGGACACGACTGAGCGACTGAACTGAACTGATGATCCTTGGGGTACATGTTTCTTGAATTAGTGTTTTTGGTTCTTTTGGATCCATACCTCCAGGTGGAATCCCTGAGCCCATTTGGTAGTTCTATTTTTACTTTTTTGAGAAACCTCCATACTATTTTCCACAATGGCTATACCAATTTACGTTCCCACCAACCATGTACCACGGTTCCTTTTTTTCCACTTCCTCACCAACGCAACACTTTTTACTTGTGTTCATTTTGCTGATAGCCATTTCTCCAAGATGTAAGGTGATATTTCATTGTGGCTTTGGTTTGCATTTCCCTGATGGTAATGATTTTGAGCATCTTCTCCTGTGCCTGTTGGTCATCTGCCTTTGCTCATTGAAGTGAAAGTTGCTCAGTCATGTCTGACTCTTTGTCACTCCATGGACTCTATACAGTCCATGGAATTCTCCAGGCCAGAACACTGGAGTGGGTAGCCTTTCCCTTCTCCAGGGGATCCTCCCAACCCAGGGATCAAACCCAGGCATCCCGCATTGCAGGCAGATTCTTTACTAGCTGAGACACCAGGGAAGCCCAACAAAACTGGAGTGGGTAGCCTATCCCTTCTCCAGGGGATCTTCCCAACCCAGGAATTGAACCAGGGTCTCCTGCATTGCAGGCAGATTCTTTACCAACTGAGCTATCAGGGAAGCCCATTTGCTCATTGGAAAATGTCTATTCAGTCCTTCTGCCCATATTTAAAATTGTGGTTTTTTTTTTTTGATATTGAGTTTTATCCACTGTTTATATATGGTGGAGATTAAGCCCGTATTGGTCAGTACATTTGCAAATATTTTCTCCCATTCAGTACGTTGTCTTTTGGTTTTGTCAGCGGTTTCCTTTGCTCTGCAATTGCTTTTCACTTTATTAGGTCCCATTTGTTTATTTTTGCTATTATTTCCTTTGCTTTAGAAGATAGATCCAGGAAGTGTTGCTTCAATTTAAGTCAAAGAATGTTCTCTTTTCCTCTAGGAGTTTTATGGTTTCTGGTCTTAAATTTAGGTCTTTTATCCATTTTGAGTTTATTTTGTATAGAGAATGTTCTAATCTCATTGTTGTATAAGTAGCTATTCAGTTTTCTCAGCTCCACTTACTGAAGATAGTCTTTTCTCCATTGTATGTTCTTGCCTCCTTTGTCATAGACTAATTGAGCATGAGTGTGTGGGTTTATTTCCGTTCCAGTCATCTATGTGTTTTTGTTCTAGTGCCATACTATTTTGAACTTGAGATTTTTTTATCAGAATAAATAAGATTTGTTAAATGAGTGAAGGTAGGGGATCAGATATATTGATGAGACATGCCTATGAAGTTTATAGCTTGAGATATGGTGTGTAGTATTTAGAATCCTGGTTATCCTCTGTACCAAATCCAGTTGAACAACACTTGTTTAAATAAGCCAGAAGTTGATAGGTGAATGGATCAAGAAAATGTGATATTTTTATATTTATTCACATGGGATATTAGTAAACTTTAAGAAAGAAAGAAATCCTGCCATTTGTGGCAACATGGTTTGAACCTAGGAGACATAATGCTCAATGAAATAAGCCAGATGCAGAAAAACAAATATTGTATTATCTCGACTATATCCGGAGTCTAGAATAGTCAAATACAGTGAGCAGGTAGAATGGGGGATGTTGGTCAAGGAGTACGAAGTTTCAGTTGTGCAGGATGAATTTATGACAGCAGTGCAGCTATAGTTAACAAGATTTTATGCTCGAAATTTGCGGAAAGTAGAGCTCTTAAGTGTTACTACGTTAAAAAAAGAAGAAAAAGGTACTTGTGAGGTGATGGCTATGATAATTAGCTTGACTGTAGTGATTATTTCACAATACAAACATATATCCAATCATCAAGTCATATGCCTAATGTGTATAATTTAAAATTGTCAGTTGTTAAAAAATAGCAGAAGTTAATTTCTCTTTTAAATGAAATCATCCAAATATAACAGTCTAGTGATGATATGGGAATCTGTGGTATTACCAATTTAGGGATATATATTTTTTTTTTATTGCTCTGCCTTCCCTTAGGCTGATACCCTCATTCATATGTTTGAAGATATCTCTTTACTAGTCTAGAAGACAGGACAAAGTGTGGTCAGGAAGTCTGCTCACATTTCACTGGCCACCACTTCGTCACATAGCCATTTCTGATAGTAATGAAGGCTGGGGATTATAGTCTTTATTCTGGATGCCCATGTATCCAGCTAAAACTTGGAGGTTCTGTTGTTCAAGGAGAGAAAGTGAATTTCGAGGTATAATTAGTAGTTCAGCTCTAGAATGTTTTATGACCACATTAATAGAGATCTGAGATGAAGGAAGTGGGACAAATTTAGGAAGACATGGGGAGATAATGAGTTCTGTTTTGGATATTTAAAATTTTTAAGTGTCTGTGAGACTGATAGTTTTGTCCAGTGGGTAGTTTGGAATAAGGATTTTGGTCATAACAGAGATAAGTTTGAGTCATCAGAAATTTGCTGCTGTTTCAGATGGACTGAGGAGGGCATTAGTAGTGAAGATTAACAGCAGAATCTAAAGGACAGCAACCTTGGAGGGAATGGATGAGAGAGAAGAGCAGAAAGCAGGCAGAAATGTTAATAGAGTGGAGCGGGAGATGGGGAAGATTGACATTAGGGTTCTCTTTTGAAGTTGTGTACCCCAATCCACTGCTCCTGGAGCAGCAGTCTGTAACATCCTTGCATATATCACCATGCCCTGAAAAGTGATTCCACTCTGCAGCCTCCTATCAGAAAACAGTGTCCAAATTCCCTGAGTGCAGTCACAAGGACCTTCAACCAAGGCCTCAGTCTTGTCTGAAGACTGCTGTTCTTCAGACTCAGTGTACTGTTCCCTCTAACCACGCAAAGCAAAGACCAGTGCAAGAGGGAGCTCTAAGAAATTTTGGAACACTTAGCCCTCAGTTCAGATGATTGAATAATATTATATCTCTCAATTCCTTGCAACAATTCTGCATTTATTTCCTACCTTATTGTCCTTAAGGAAAGAGTAGAAACAAAGCTATGGGCATCCTGGACTTTCTGATGCTGGACCGTGTTAGATATTAAGGCAGCAGACTTTAGAACCGACTCATAGGATTGTGGCCCTTAGGCTCACCTGTAAGCATATCAATCCATGCTCATTGGTATGTGGAAACTACGACAGAGTGCATATTTAGAAACAGCAAGTGCTGAAGAGAGATCAAGTGAGCTGAGAATGAACATGAATGATATTAACTGACATTAATGAGTTCTTAGGTGATTTCAGCAAAAGAGTTCCAGGCCAGAATACTGGAGCGTGTAGCCTTTCCCTTCTCCAGGGGATCTTCCAAGCCAGGGATCAACCCAGGTCTCCTGCATTGCAGGTGGGTTCTTTACCAACTGAGCCACAAGGGAAGCCCAAAAGACATTTTAGAACATTGGTATTAGTAGAAGCTATGGATCATAACTTGCTAAGTTATGCCGATTAGACTGTGCACTAACAAAAATTGAGCAAGTAAAGACAGAAAATGCAGACTGTGATGCTTTCAAAAACTTCTTACTGATGAGCAGAAACTGGATACATGATTATGATGAAGGGAAAGTAAATGTGTTTATAATTTCAGAAGAAGAAGCCAATATGAAGGAATTTGCTTGAAGCATAAGAGCGAGAAGTCTAGTGTATGGAGGAAGTCCTTCATAAGAAAGAGAGGAGCAAAGGGTATAAGAAAATATTCTGTATTGAATAACTTTAGAGATTACATTTGAGGAGACATGTTGGTAGAGTCCCTGTTTGATATTTTCTCTATGAATTAGAAAGCTGTTTTTTCAGGACTTCCCTGATAGTCTAGTGATGAAGACTCTGCTCTCAAGGCAGGGGGCATGTTTTGATCCCTGGTTAGGAACTAGATCTCACATGCTGCAACTAAATAAATAAGTAAATATTAAAAAAAAAGAAAAGTTGGTTTATCAACTATGTATAATGACAACCCAATCCAGGACTCTTGCCTGGAGAATCCCCATGGACAGAGGAGCCTGGTAGGCTACACTCCATGGGGTCGCAAAGAGTCAGACACAACTGAGCGACTTCACTTTCACGATGTCTGCAGTTGCAGACATGACAAGGAGCTCACCGAGGGCAAACGTGATGAGTGTAGAACAGCACTAGTTGCCCAGATGGAGTCGGAAACCACTCATCATGCATAGTGGATAGGTTTTTATCTAGTACAAAAGGATGGGTGCAAGAGAAGAATAAGAGAGAAAATGAATCAAGAATGAGAAGAGAATTAGCATTCTCAGAAAGATGAACACGTAAGCCAGACATACTGATACCTTAATAAGACTGTGAATAGAGTCATTGGTAAAGAATCTACAACAATGCCTGGCACAGAGTAGCCCCAGATAAATATTCTCTAAGAACCATACATTTATTCTTAAGTGGCTTTTGAAGGTGGGGACACATTTTGGGAAAAATAGCTGGTTAGAATGCAGCTTGGAGAAGGCAATGGCATCCCACTCCAGTACTCTTGCCTGGAAAATCCCATGGACGGAGGAGCCTGGTGGGCTACAGTCCATGGGGTCGCTAAGAGTCAGACACGACTGAGCAACTTCCCTTTCTCTTTTCACCTTCATGCATTGGAGAAGGAAATGGCAACCCACTCCAGTGTTCTTGCCTGGAGAATCCCAGGAACGGAGGAGCCTGGTGGGCTGCCGTCTATGGGGTCGCAGAGTCGGACACGACTGAAGCGACTTAGCAGCAGCAGAATGCAGCTAAGATGCAAAGTCAGGATTGCATTGGGTTGCTTTTTCTTTGATAAGATTTTCTTCCTTTTGAGTGTCTACTAGGCTGTATAGTTTGGGCTGATATAGTCATTGGTTCATTTCTGTTTCTTTTGCCCTTATTTAGTTGGGTTTAAGCTTTGTATATAAGGTATAAACTTTGTTTATAGTTGGTAAAATTCCAAATATCTTGGGGATGTTTAGATAGCTTATTAAGAGGATTTATTCACTATTTCTCACAAAGCTGGACTCTTGTATTAACACTTAACTATGTATAGAAATAAACCTTGTTCCTTTAAACTCTAAATAAAGATTTAACTATGTTAGGTGGTGCACTTAAAAAAAAAAAAGGAAATGGGATACTGTAGAACGGTTGTTTGCTGTACGAGTTGATCTTATGTTGCCCTTTTTTATTCAGTATTTGTTAAGAACCTGATTTTTTAATAAAGCCGAAGAATTGATGCTTTTGAACTGTGGTATTGGAGAAGACTCTTGAGAGTCCCTTGGACTGCAAGGAGATCCACCCAGTCCATTCTGAAGGAGACCAGTCCTGGGTGTTCATTGGAAGGACTGATGCTGAAGCTGAAACTCCAGTACTTTGGCCACCTCATGCGAAGAGATGACTCATTGGAAAAGACTCTGATGCTGGGAGGGATTGGGGGCAGGAGGAGACGGGGACGACAGAGGATGAGATGGCTGGATGGCATCACCGACTCGATGGATGTGGGTTTGGGTGAACTCCGGGAGTTAGTGATGGACAGGGAGGCCTGGCGTGCTGCGATTCATGGGGTCGCAAAGAGTCGGAAACGACTAAGCGACTGAACTGACGGACTGACTGATAGCTTATATTATGAAAGATGAACTGAGGACTCAATACTTAGTGAACAAGAGAGAAGGGGCTGCATTAATGATGGATCATTTCAAAAGCAGTTCAGTTTCCTATGCTATAGAAATGCCTGTTAGCTACAGCAACTCTAAAGACGATGATTATGAGATAAATTGGAATCAGGTTTAACAAAATACATTACAAGCATTACGTTCAGTCAAGTCATTTAAGCTTTGAGAGTCTGAATTCCCTCTTCTGTAAAATGGGAGCAATCATGCAAACAAGGTAGTTATAAAATAAAATTAATAGCGTTTATCCTCATTGGAAAAGACTCTGATGCTGGGAGGGATTGGGGGCAGGAGGAGAAGAGGACGACCGAGGATGAGATGGCTGAATGGCATCATGGACTCGATGGACGTGAATCTGAGTGAACTCCGGGAGCTGGCGATGGACAGGGAGGCCTGGCGTGCTGCGATTCATGGGGTCGCAAAGAGTCAGACACAACTGAGTGACTGAACTGAACTGATCCTCAAAGGGAATGGTCGGAAAAGGGCATGGCAGCCCACTCCAGTGTTCTTGCTGGAGAATCCCATGGACAGAGGAGCCTGGTGGGTTGCAGTCTGTAGGGTCGCACAGAGTCGGACACGACTGAAGCGACTTGGCACACACAGCATACGCACCCACTCCAGTGTTCTTGCCTGGAGGATTCCACACACAGGAGAGCCTTGCAGGTTGCAATCCAAGGGGTTGCAAAGAGTCAGACACGACTGAGTGACTAACACTTTCACCACTTCATTACTTTTCTTGCCCACTTTCCTATTACATTAGAAGATTCAGTTAATCGGTTGACTCACTATATTCCTTTCTCAATGACGAAAAGTAGAGGAAACAAAACTGCAAACCATGCTGTCTGGTTTTATTTGTACAGATCCCAGTAAGAAGAGTGAAGATATCAGTTCTTTATTTCCGCAGAGTGGTTTGTATTGGGGCTTCTTTAACATGTTCAGTTTTCCCTCTGAGATTAAAGATAATAGAGGTAACTACGTGGAATAATCATACTTCCTGCATCTCTGATTATAGTAACAATGTTCACTCTCAAGAGTGTCAATAACCAGCATTTGCCTTCAGTTCTTTATACTCTGTAACTTGCTTTCCTATCTTTTATTGCATATGATTCCACAGGAAACATTTTACTGGTAGAGGAATATATTTTAACATCCAGCTACTGTTTTACCACTGTGGTTTTTTGAAACTGCCTCACTGAGTTTGTTGAATTCAGGTCTTCAGAGATTCCTTCTGGAAAACCCCCTCAGGTAAAATAAGTTACCTGATAGTGGCCTAGGAGTTAATACTTTGCATTTTATTCACTGGAATGTCTTTGTCATGACAGACAGTAAATGACAGTTTATTTCAGGAATGAGTTGGTGATTTCAAGGGGCTCAGTCTTGGGTGAGAGTATTAGTATTTGGCATTTCAACCGCGGGCATTTCATATTGAATACATCGGGAGTAGCCATGCTGTTAACTGGTTGATACTGTTAAACTGTATATAAGATAATGATGGAGTTCAGTCTTTATGTTGATTTTTTAAGTCATTTTTTTAAACAGTGCTGGATTAGGTCCCCCTTTTCATAACTTTCCCTTGTTCTGTTTACCTTCTTAATTTATTATCAAACTGTATTGTTCTGTTTACCTTCTTAATTCATTATCACACTATATTAGTTTAGTTGTGTTGTTGTTGCTTTATTTTTTTCAATTTTTCTGCTAGAATGTTCGCGACTTCAGGGAAGAATTTATGTCTCTTTGCTGCACTCCTAGAACTTAGCGGATAGCATGTGCTCAATATATATTTGCTCAATTCATGAGTTATTATGTGTTTGGTTGCAAGTTAAGGGAAAACTTGCTAAAAATGCCTTGAACAATGAAGGAATCTGACTTAGTAACTTAGGTCTAATTCAGTCAAGACTTGCATCACATCTCTCTGCAGTTTGTTTGGCCCTTTCCATCTCTGGCTCAAAGCATCACCCTTATGCCTGCTTCCCTCAGGCTGCAATGTGTATCTTCATGGATTTAGGGCAGGGGATAGCATTTGTGTCCCACCCTGCTGGAAGGAGTCCTGAGCTCACTCCAAGAAATTGGATTCTTGTAGGTCAGAAATTGGATTCTTGTAGGTCACATGCCATTCTTAAACCTGTGACTGTGGTCAGGCATAGAATCTATAGACTGACTTTGCTGGGATTATAGTCTGCCAAGAGAGGATTGGAGTCAGGAGACAAATGAATGCAAGGATGCTATAAAAAATATTTACTACAGCTAATGAATGGAATTCCAAAACTTTTGTGGCATTTTATTTAATAAAGTGTAGTGAACTGAGGACATTTAAAAAGTTTTTTTTAAGTCTGAATTATCTCAGTCTATCATAGTTCAAAAACAGTGGCACACATTTGTGTAAACATGTGTTTTGAATCTATTAGTAATGATTTTGGCAGCACACAATTAACTAAAACCTCAGACTCAGTTTAGCAGAAGTTATAGTGTATACTCACATTTATGATGCAATTTAGGAAGAATCTTCTACCGCCCCCATTTCCACCAACCTACCCTCCTAACGCTGTGAGGAGTTTTAGCCTTCAACAAGGGATGTATTTTCCTTTTGACACTAGGAAAATGACTCAATGACTGGGTAAGGAAAACACACATAGGAAAGGGAAAAGGGAGGGAAACAAACTTGGCAGATGCATCGTTTTGCCTAGAACCATCCCAGTGATCTCAGACTTCTTACAAACTGGATTTTGTGTGAGCATTTCCAATTTGAAAGAATATCCATCACGAGTGCATAAGGTGTCTAAAGGATGGGAGCGCAATAGCCAGGAGGGGAGCTGGGAAGCCAAAACCAATATTGTGGGGTTGGTGCTGCATATAAACCTTAGGTCATCAACTTGTCAGATGTGTGTTTATCAAGTATTCACCTCCACGGCAGTTCTCCGTTCTTCTCTTTCAACCCCATACAAATCCTATTATCTAGTCTGTCCTTCTCTTACTCCCCTTACTGCTCTGAAATATCATTTAACTGTTTTCATCCGCATATATTGTCTCCCTAAATAGAGTGTAAACATCCTGAGAGCAAGAATTTTGTCCTGCCCTTTTCTGGAATTAACCTCAGCATTTTGAGAGTTGTATAGTAAATCGTTGGTGCTGAGTAAATGCTTGTGAGAATTGGCTCAAGTGTTCTATTTCATAGTAATTTGGACACAGGTAATTGGATTACAACGATGTGAAAGTGTTTGTCTCGCTTTTTTTCCTTGAGAAACTCAGATTAAAATTTAAATACTGCAATGCAAAGAAAAAGGTCCAGTAAGAAAGAAGACTGTTAAAAGACTTCCAAAGGGAATAGAACAACTTGAAACTATTTTTCCTGCTTTTCTGATGCCAGGTTTCTAATGACTTTCAAACAACTAGATAATAAGGGAAGAAGTTTTATGGGTGTGTCACTGTATTTATCTTACTTCCATAAAATTCATAAAAATGTCAAGATATGGACATGCTATAGTGTTATTCAAACATTCTTCTTGAACAGATGCAGGGACATGAGGAGAGATGGTACAGTATCATTATTATTTCCATATTTGTTGTCATAAGCAGTGAAATCCTTGTCTTCATGAACTGTCAGCTTCAAACGTTCTGCCAAAAACTTCCTAAAGCAAGTTCTTATTGGAATTAATCACAAGTGTCAGTTGAGACAGTATTATTCTTTCCATGTAATTTAAGCAGACTGTTATAGCCTATATGCAAAACATTTGCCTTATTTTAGATGTGGAGTTGGGCCATAACAAGATACTAATAAGATTAGGAGAATCTTTTGGCCTGGCTGAGGCTCAGCATGCTATGCAGCCGGGGTCTTAGCCTCTTGTCTCTAGCAAAGCTATTTTCTATGTCTCTGTCTTGATTTATCCAGGCTGGTAGTAGCATTTTCCCAGTCACATTCCGGAGTGAACTGGGAATTGTCCATTTCGTTCTCCTTATCTAAGCATTTGTCATGTCTTATCAGTCTTCTTGAAAATTCTGGCTATATTTTCTGTAGCTTGCAGTGTGGCGTGGGAGAAATCCCTGGGGATTGCAGACGGTCAAGGACGTTGACAGAGTTGTGCTGGTCGTGGACGGAACTGGTGATGTCTCAGTAGCTTCTGTAGTTGAGATCTCATCCTAAAAGTCTGTCTGGAATCAGTCGGACTTCATTTACTGAGATTCAGAAGAAAATTTCAAAGAATGTCTCATTTGTGCTTGGAACCGTAGGGCTTCCTCGCTGCAGACAGTAGTACAAGAGTCGAGTTCTGCTGGAGGACCTGAGAATGGGAACGCGGTCTCTATGGACTCAGATGTCAAGTGCCTCTTTTCTGCCTTCTTACTTGGAAAGTGGGCTATTTTAGGAGCCGAAGCGTCTCTGACCCAAGATGTGTGTGATCTGTACACTTTTAGAAGTAAAATAGACAGGAAACTAGAATAAGAGGGAAGTGAAAACTAAACGCTTGAGAATGGAGGATGCCCAGTTTTCAAGTAATTCTGAAAAGTCTTGTTTAAAAAATATTCCCTGCTGCTGCTGCTAAGTCGCTTCAGTTGTGTCCGACTCTGTGCGACCCTATAGACGGCCTCCTTCCAGGCTCCCCCGTCCCTGGGATTCTCCAGGCAAGAACACTGGAGTGGGTTGCCATCTCCTTCTCCAATGCATGAAAGTGAAAAGTGAAAGTGAAGTCGGTCAGTTGTGTCCAACTCTTAGCGACCTCATGGACTGCAGCCCACCAGGCTCCTCCGTCCATGGGATTTTCCAGGCAAGAGTACTGGAGTCGGGTGCCATTGCCAAGCTCTGCCTAATAGGAATGTTCATGTTTGCTAATTTTGACTACTGTAATAATAGTTTTTCATTTTAAATGTTAGTGTGAGAAGAGTTTAGTCTTGTACCTAATAACCCACATCAGAGGGTGAAAATAAAAGGACTTTAACCAGGGCACCCTGCAGGGCAATGCTTCCCAGTGAAATCTCTCTCCTGACAGGGCAATTTTGTTTTCTAATTTTCCATTTCTTTTAATGTTCCATTTTTGTTTATCTTTTCCTCCTGTCAGAAAGCTTTTTCTTTGAGTTGGAGGATATTAGTGGCAATGCCTAGATTTGTATGCCTCTCTTTTCTGGGGGAAAAAAAGAATTATAATTTTGGTTGAGTTTGATGAGACCAGGCAAAAGGATGAACTGCTAAATATATATACTAGCTGTTTATTCTCCTATTAAATATTACACTCTTTGAAAAAGTTGAAACTCAATTTTAAAAGAACTATGTGCACATAGAAAATTGCATAAAATATGTTAAAAGGAAAATTCTTCTTTAAAACTCACTTTATTTATTTATTTGTGGCTGTGCTGGGTCTTTGTCGCCGTGAGGGCTTTTCTCTCGTTGTGCGAGAGGGGCCGCTTTTCTGGCTGGGCTTGCGGCTGTCTCGTTGCAGTGGTTTCTCATTGCAGAGCATTGTCTCTATGGTATGGACTCAGTAGTCGTGGCCCTGGGGCTTAGTTGCTCCATGATATGCGGGGTCTTGAAGGATCAGGAATTGAACCCATGTCTCCTGCATTGACAGGCGGATTCTTTACCACTGAGCCACCGGGAAAGCTCCCAGTGAAAATTCTTTAGGATATTTTCTGTGAATCACCAGTTCTGCTTCCCGAGGCAGTCACCATTAACAGGTTTTTGTGTATCCTTTCTGTTTGTACAACACACACACACACACACACCAGAAATTGAATCATGTTCTCTATAGTTCCCTGGTGGCTCAGAGGTTAAAGCGTCTGCCTCCAATGCGGGAGACCCGGGTTCGATCCCTGGGTCAGGAAGATCCCCTGGAGAAGGAAATGGCAATCCACTCCAGTATTCTTGCCTGGAGAATCCCATGGACGGAGAAGCCTGCTGCTGCTAAGTCACTTCAGTCGTGTCCGACTCTGTGTGACCCCATAGACGGCAGCCCACCAGGCTCCCCCGTCCCTGGGATTCTCCAGGCAAGAACACTGGAGTGGGTTGCCATTTCCTTCTCCATGTAGGTTACAGTCCATGGGGTCGCAAAGAGTCGGACACGACTGAGTGACTTCACCTTAACCTCACCTCTCTATAGTTTACAAAGCCTTGATTTTTGTTTCAAAAGTGCATACTTTAATGAGAAGCAAACTGCTATAATAAAAATAGAAGAAATAAATAATCGAGGACAACTTAGCAAGTGTACCTTTTGTAGAAAAAAAACCTGAAGCAGATTAACAGTACTCTATCCAAAAGCACATAAGCATCTCTTCATTATTAAATTGCTGATACAGGAAGCTGGTTTTCATTTATGTTTGCCGCTACTCATTGCCTTTTTTAATTCTGTAAGTACTGTTAATGAGCTAAGGAGATAATGACCCCAGAAACATCCTCTCAGACGTTTTGGATGGTATTAATGTTATGATTTTATTGTACATTTCTCATTTAAATTCTTAATAAACTCTTAGCAAAACTAAATTTTAGATTATTTGCCAGAAAAGACTAGACCTTATGAGTTCATAATCCCATAGTAAATAGTGTGAACAGATTTGTAGGACTTGTAATTGCGGCAAAAATATTTTGTAATACAATATTATTTGAAACATGTGAATTTAGTGCAAATACAGCCTTTATTTGACCTTGGTTGTGGAAAAATTACTCTTCAGTCATTCATGTAGAAAGTACCTTCAAGTGGTGATCTACACTTGAAGGAAATACAGAATTTTGAGCTTTTATAGAGTAAAACTTAAATATCTGCTTCACTGCTGGATAACTCTGTGCTTCCTGTCATTTCCCCATGCCACAGGTGGGAAGCAGCGGGATAGAAAAGATGCTCCATTGTGGTAGCATGTGTGCTAAGTTGCTTCAGTCGTGTCCGACTCTTTGCGACCCCATGGACTGTAGCCCACCAGGCTCCTCCGTCCATGGGATTCTCCAGGCAAGAATACTGGAGTGGGTTGCCATGCCTTCCTCCAGGGGATCTGCCCGGCCTAGGGATTGAACCCCTGTCTCTTAGGTCTCCTGAATTGGCAGGCAGGTTCTTTACCACTAGCGCCACCTGGGAAGCTATGCATTTATCTGAACCTATCACTGCTTCTTGTGGATTTGGAAGCCACCTTCACAGATTTTGGAGCAAGGAAATATTTTTCTTTAATGTTGCTTTATTATTTTCTATAATTAAAGTTTTCAGAAAGGTTTTTGATGACGTAAATTCTTTCTTCTCACTTTTAGAATGCCACCCCTTCAACTGGAAAGGAGTCTCCTTTAGCAGCAGTTGCAATCTCCTTGAGTTCTAGATTCACATTGCCCTGGAAGCAGAATAGGTTTTGTTTGTTTATTGGCCAGGTATTTGCCTACTTTTTTTCAGAATTCTAAATAGGGCAGTGAGTGGATTTCATGCACGCATGAGTCCTGTACTGTTTTAATTTGTTTCTTGTTTACTGAGGAACCCGACAACATTCATTTCTGTTTACCAGTGTTTTCGCTGTCTAAAGACATTGATTATACTGGAGCATTTGGGAACACGGTCGTAAGGAGAAGTCTGGGAGCTGATGTTAGCAACCTTTAGCCTCCAGGACTGGTACCCAGCCTTGCTCCAGGGACTCAGGCGTCCTCTGTCCGGGAAGTGTGCAGCCTCACTTCCCACTGTGTGTCCTTTCACCCTTAATTGGTACTCCCTTTGTAGAGAGGAGCAGAGGGAAATTCTTGGTATTCAAGGCAGCCCATGTTCTTCCAACACTTGTGCCCATGACTTAGAAGAGGACTTTGTTCTCAGTGGTTGTGGGTGAGCTGGAAGGAGCACGTGGAGAATAAATGGCCTTTTCACAGCACAAACCCGCGTATGACGCTGGCGTTTGTTTCTGTGTTTTGTAGGACAGCTCACTGAGCTTTTGTCGCTTCTCTGGGGAGTTGTCTTTTTGTCTATTAGAGATTTCAGTGTTCTCCTCCAAGAAGCCATTTATATAACTACAAGCCAAGCTGGCCTGGCAGCTGTTTGTTGGTTTGGTACCAGGGGGCCTGCCTGGCCTTCTGGTTGGGCACCCCCATCTAACATTAAGTTTATGATCATGGAAAAGGGGAGCTTGGGCCTTTAGACCAGGTACCTATGCATCAGGGCCTTGCTGCTGCCTTGAACCTATGACCCCAGCAAAGCTACTTTGTCTTTTTAGAACACAGTCCCTTCTTGAATGAAATGTCTAGGGTGTTGGAATGTTTCTAGATGCCTAGCCCTTGGCCTGAACCAAGTAGGTGTATTTAGTGAATAATTCTCCTTCCCACCAACCTTTACTTTTACTTTCCTGTTATTTATATATTCCTTTTAAAAAATTGTTCTTATGTTAAATTTCTTATTTAGTATAACTTTTATTGACATATAGTTAATATAAAATGTGTTAATTTCAAGTGTACAGCAAAGTAATTCAGTTACACACACACACACATATATATATATAACAAGATATTGAGTATAGTTCCCTGTATTATACAGTAGGCCCTTGTTTGTCTGTTTTGTGTATTAGTACAGAGTATATGTTAACCCCAACTTCCTAGTTTATCTCTTCCCCATTTTTACTCTTTCCTTACCAGAAGTTTGTTTTCTCTGTCTGTGGGTCTGTTTGTTTTGCAAGTAAGTTTATTTGTATCTTTTTTTTTTTTTAGATTGCACATATAAGTGATTTCTCTTTCTGACTGACTTCATTTACTATGATTATCTCTGGATCCATCCATGTTGCTGCAAATGACATTATTTCATTCTTTTTTATGACTAATATTCCATTGTATGTATGTATACCATGTCTTTCCTTTTTTTACAATAAGGCAGCAGGGTATTTTATTTTTTTAAAACAATTCATCATTCAGTAATTGTTGTTACACTGTGAAATATTACATTTTAATCTAATTTTCAATAGAAAGGTTTTGTAAGGAGATGACTTGGAGCCTTCCACATTTATCAGATGGCTTTTCATTATTCTTTTCTATTTTTGCAATTCTGGATCCAAATTGCCTGGCCTGCTTTGGCAGAAGACCAGAGATTTGTTAGACCAAGTTCCAGTGCCGCAAGGCGCAAAATTCGTTTTTCACTGATTCCACAAGATAAAATCAAGTTTGCCTTTTCCCAGACTGGTAGGAAATTTAGAAAGGAGACAATATTTTCATTCAGGAAGGGAAATCTTGCTTCTTTTCCATGATCACCAATAACTTGATCATCACGACCAAGATTTCTAGAAGAAATTTGACCCAGTTCCATTTCAAATTCCTTATTCAGTCTTTCCAACCTGTGTGTCTGGAAGTGGACATGATGATGATGAGAATAACTTGCAAGCTGCTCCTCTGCCCCAACTCCAGTGAGAACTGCCTTCACACCGCTCTGATATGGGTTAGCTTCATCTTGGGTCACTAACCAATCAATTCCTCTGGAAGCAAATCAGGCCGTGCAGCCAGTGCTAGCAGCCAGTACTGAATCCAAGGGCTGAACTACGTGGGATATTCAAGTTCTTCTAAATCTTTGCAATTCTAGAGAAACATTAATTTCAACAAAGTTCCAGATGCGGGAAGGGTTGGCAGCTCGCAGCTCCTTCAGCCCTGCTCTTCCTGTGACGCGATCTGGTACACTGAATTGTTCACCAGGGTTAGCAGCAGCAGTTTGTAGCAATAACATTTTTGGAGGATTCCTCAGAGGGTATTTCATAATGATTTTTCTGTTTTCTCCCCTTTTTGTTAAAACTAGCTGGTATGATCTATTCTTTAGTCATGAAAGCCACATTAAGAACATCAACTGATTCATTGCACGGCAAATACCACACATATTACTATGTAAAATCAAGTTGGCTATTTCTTGGTTTTACTCTTCTCTCAGTTTTTTATTCCTTGATATTCTTTCCTCAGCTCACCCAATATATCCTCCTCTTCTTCAGGTTAGAAGGTTTATCCACAACAAATTTTTGTTTTTTGAACTTGCTGCTGAACGCTTCCTTTTGCGGGGTTAGATTGTCGACAGGGACCAGCCCAGCATTGTCCTTTGGCCGTGCACCCCAGCTGGGCACCCCCATGGAATATCACATACACGCAGCCTGCCTGGCACTCCACAGCCCGCAGCCCTGACCATACCTTTTTTATCCATTCATTTGTGATGGGCGTTTGAGTGGCTTCCAGGTACTGACTGGTGTAAATGGTGCTGCTATGAACATTGAGGGGCTTGTATTTTTTCAAATTAGGTTTTTCTCTGGATATATGCCCGTGAGTGGGACCACTCTGTTTTTAGTTTTTTAAGGAACCAACATACTATTTTCCACAGTGGCTTTACCGATTTACATTTCCACCAGCCGTGGAGCAGGGCTCCGTTTCCTCCACACCCTCTCCAGCATTTATTATTAGAAGACTTTTATTTTTGTCGTGCTGTGAGACATGCAGAATCTCAGTTCTCTGACCAGGGATCAACCTGTGCCCCCTGCAGTGGAAGCTCATGGCCTTAACCACTGTGTCAACTTTGCTTTTGATGTTCTAGGATTCTTGAAGGTCAGTGTTCATCTTCCCAGAAGTCATTATTTTCCAAAGCATTGGCCTCTCTCTTTTGTCCTTTGAAATTGTGGGTTTGTTTTATTATTTTTTGTTACTGCTACTTAGGATATAAAGCATTATGGTATTCGAAGGTTAGTGGAGATTCCTTAAATATTAATCAGCATATTAGAATTTGGAAGAGAATGTACATTCAAGAGTAGATCTATAGCGCTGCTGACGTTTTGAGCCAGGCTGGGCTTTGCTGTGGGGCGTGGTTTTCCACTGGGTAGGTTGTTTTGCAGCATCGCTGGCTTCAAACCACTAGATGGCAGTAGCACTACCCGCTCAGTTGTGATAACCAAAACTATCTTCAGCCAGTGGTCCCCTCCACCCGCCGAGGGCAAAATCTCCCCTGATTGAGAACTGCTGATCTGTAGGGAAAGGACGTCTGCACGGGGATGCCTCTTAAACGTATAGCCTTTATAAGGCAAGTGTCACCCTTCATTGTGGCACTGTGTGTTTGTGTGTTCAGTTGCACAGTCCTTTCCAATTCTTTGTGACCCCATGCACTGTAGACCACCAGACTCTGCTGTCCTTATAATTTTTCAGGCAAGAATACTGCAGTGGGTTACCATTTCCTGCTCCAGGGGATCTTCCTGACCCAGGGATCGGACCCACACCTCTGGTGTGCCCTGCATTGACAGGATGATCCTTTCCCACTCAGCCACTTGGGAAGAATCCTGCATTTTTCAGTAACCTTTTGTCCTCGGTCTGACCGTAATAGTGAGAAGAAACTTTTAATTATTATTTAAAATACTTACCACTATTATATTTTTAAGTCACTTATTTATATTTTGAAAAATGAAATTGAGCAACCTATGTGGACCAGGCACTGTCCTACATAATGAGTATTTTAAACTAAATCAGATGAGGCAGTATTCACTCAGCAGTTAAGAGCCTGTGTCCTAGGGTCAGACTGCCTGAGTTCAAAGCCTGGTTCCAGCATTTATGGCTGTGTGATCTTACCAGTGAGTACCTCAGTTTCATCATATGTAAAATGATAGTTGTGTTGTTGAGTCTGACTCTTTGCAACCCCATGGACTGCAGCACGCCAGGCTCTGTACTCCACTATCTCCCAGAGTTTGCTCAAATTCATGTTCATTGAGTCGGTGATGCTATCTACCCATTTCATTCTTTGTCCCTTTCTCCTTTTGCCTTCAGTCTTTCCCAGCATCAGGGTCTTTTCCAGTGAGTCAACTCTTCACGTCGGGTGGCCAAGAACTGGAGTTTCATCTTCAGCATCAATCCTTCCAATGAGTATTCAGGGTTGATTGACTTTCTTTAGGAGTGAATCCAGATAAAAATAATAGTTACAATACTGCCTGTTTTTACACACTTGTTCATAAGGTTAAACAAAACCATGTGTAAAGCACTTAACGCAGTGATTGGTGCATGAAAGTGAACGTGAAGTTGCTCAGTCGTGTCTGACTCTTTGCAACTCCACGGACTGTCGCCTGCTCGGCCACTTCATCCATGGGATTCTCCAGGCAAGAGTACTGGTGGGTTGCCATTTACAATACTGCCTGTTTTTACACACTTGTTCATAAGGTTAAAAAAAACCATGTGTAAAGCACATAACACGGTGATTGGTGCATAGTAAGGGCTTAAAGAATGTTAGTTCAGGTGGATGTTACCACTATCTGCATCAACATTATGACAGAGGATGCTGTTCTCGGCAGGAGAGCAATACTTCATCTTGAGTGGAGGGGTGGCAGTAACCTCAAAAGTCTTTCTTATATAGCTGAGCCCTGTAGGACTAGGTCACCCAAAAGGACGTGTGGTAAAGAAGAGGGTAGGGCATTCCAGCTGAAGTTTTACCTTTTAAAAAATGTATGATCTATGATACAGAAACAAATGCATTATTTAAATATTTTAATATGTAATATTTACTTTCAACCTATATTTCTTAGGTCACAACTCTCTATACTTTATAAAAGTTTATTTTGCTATTAGAATTTTCATGGAGTATTTTTATCCATTTTAATGAAGTATTGACTCTCAGTGAAACCTAATTTTTTCCTTGAAAACGATATGACAATCTTACCTAATTTTAGAATTCCTTCTTATCACAGACTCAGGAAAGCCTGGCTATTTCCTATTTCCTTTTGCTTCTTTACAAATAATGTCAAAGTGCAAGTATTATTTACCATTTTTTTTTTTTCTCTCCTTCATTTCCATGTTAGCTATCTTATTTGTGTGAGAATAGGCATCTAATCATCCTTGGGCAATTCTTGATGAACGCTCAGCTGCCCTGATGATACAAATATAATATTCAAAAACAAATCATACCCCTTCCTAACTATGTAAGACCTGGTGCTATTTCTGACACATGTACAGGCCTCTGGGACCCACATAATAACCAGTGGCGTAGGTAGGACAATTTTAGAGATTGGGAAACTGCTGTCAGAAGTATTGTTGCTTGCCTAAATTGACCCAGTAAATATCAGAGCTGGACAGGGAGACGAGGTTCTCCTGACTTCAAAGCCTGTTATGTCTAATATAAACACAAACATATATTAAAGTAGACCATCTGCTGTCATACACCTCCTTTTCAGAGACCTCTTATTACCTGTGAAGGTAGGATGATGTTCTGCAGAAAAGCTCAGTATGTCTTCTTTATTTTTATTACATTTTATGATTCTAAGCTTCTGCCAATGGACTTAAATTACTAATTATTTTAACACTTCACTGGTTTAGTGATTTTTTTTTTATAATTCAAGAAGAATGTGTTAGAATTCATTTTAGTATTTGCATGATTCTGAATAATCATTTATCTTCCCCATTCTTGTGAGTTTCCTGAGGATATCTATGACTTTATCTTGGAGGCATTTCACAGTTTTTCTCATTGAGTATCACGCTTACTGGAAATGTTTTGGACGAATGACTGTTGACTTTTCTAGAGTAGATCACACAGTTCTTTATTTTTGACCATTTTACAAGATAGGTGGTTGTAGTAGCCAACTTCCAAACGTTCCCCAGTGATCCTTACTCCCTTGCAATCATGTCCTTGGGTTCCATTCCACGTGGAGTAGGGCTGACTTGTGTAAAAGGGTACTGCTGTCAGAGACTGAGATCCGACACTAGATCATAAAACCCGTTGCAACTCCCATCTTACTCTTTTGGATCCCTTGTCCTGGGCGAAAGCTAGCGGCTGTCTCCTGAAGACATAGCCGTCTTGGCTCAGCTTTGTGGAGACATGCATGATGAACAAAGGAGATCCATCAAGTCTGCGTGAGCAGGCCGTCTAGGCAGTGAGTCCCCCAGCCACAGTCAAGCGCTCAGATGCCTGCAAACTCTGGCCACTGCGTTGACCCAACATCATGAAAGAGCGACTGGAGCCACACAACTAAACTGCCGCCAAAGTCATGACCTGCGTAACGCAAAAAAAGAATGTTTATTGTTTTCAGCCACTAGGTTTGGGGATAATTTGTTATACTGAGCAATAATTAGCAGTTATTAATAATTAACAGCTATTAATATCTATTAATAATTAACATATATAGTCTTTATCTGGAATGATTTTAAACCTCTTGATCGTTGGGCACTTTTAAAATGGAAGTGCTCAACATTTTTTTGTGTGCATTTAAAATGGAAAGTGAAAGCGTTAGTTGTTCAGTCATGTCTGACTCTTTGCAACCCCATGGACTGTAGCCTGCTTCTGTCCATGAAATTCTCCAGGCAAAAGTATTAGCGTGGGTAGCTGTTCCCTTCTTTAGGGAGTCTTCCCCACCGAGAGATTGAACCTGGGTCTCCTGCATTGCAGGCATGTTCTTTACTGTCTGAGCCACCAAGGAAGCCTACAAAATGGAATACACCTTTTATTTGTTCATCTACATTCAATATTATAATTAAAAAATGATCCTTTTAATTCATTTTACCAATAGTCATTTCATATTTTTAATTTAAAATGGAGGAAATAAATGGAAAACATTCATAAAACTGAAGTGTTAGGCAGTGATAAACTATTGAATTGACTTCATAACTGTTATAATGTGTTTTAACCTAGTTATAGCTCATAATATTAATAAAAGATCTTGAAGAGACCCCCCCCTTAATAAAAAAAAATAGTTGTAATCCTTGAGTATTACTTTTATGTTAGTATTTGTAAGATTTATTCACTGATCTAAAAATGCCTCAATGAAGTTGAAGTAAGGATGAGAGGAAGAATGATAAGGCAATAAATATATTTTTCCCTCATCTACAAATCAAGAATTGAAAGCATGCAAAGTCTAAATTGATTGCCAGTAGCCTGGTAGAGTTTGCTCCTGGAATCCAAGGAGCTTATGTTTCTTTTAGTTTCATTGTCAGGATAAGCTTTGTGTTGTGTAACCAAAAAGTGTAGCTTTGAAATCTAAGACTGTAAAGGATGGCTCAGGAGATTAGCTCAAAAAATGGGTATCTTGTAATAATCATTGAAAATGTATTTTCATAAGTCAGGTTAGTAGTGTATCAAATGCTTTTACTATTCAATTTAGTATTTAGTGTATCCTATTTTCCTTTCAGCACATTTCCTTCATGAAGAATTTTCCTTCTCCATGTTTTGAAGAAGTGGTTTATTCTGTTGGCATAACATAATAATCACTGCCAGCCACGTTTCTCCATGCTTCCACAGAATATAAAGCTGTTTCTTTATCCCTGCTTAACTTTATGAATATTGTCAAAAGCCACAAAGCTTCCTGAAATGTTTAAAAGGAATGTGTGTCCATAATAATATTTTTTAGATTTCATAAGCTTCTGCTGATTAAGACCATAAACCACATCAGACAGATCGAGAAATCGGGATGGGTTAAGTCTTTTCTGCTGGTCCCTTGTTCTGACCCGGCCAATTGCCTTTCATGATTTCCTCTTACTCTGACAATTTTCTTTATTAGTATGGTAAGGGAAATGCGTTATTAAGAGCATAGCTGTGCATCTTAGCACACTTTCTTGTCCTGAGCGTTGATGACCGCTGTGCTTGGCCTTCTAAGCAGACCTTTTGTGGTCACTGCAGATGGTATGTCCTGTCAGTTGGACTCGCACATGATGTATGGTATTAATTGTGTCTGGACTATTGAAGGAATGAATGATTTTGCTATCGTAGGGAACTTGTGAGAAAGAAAAATGAGTCAGTAGAGTTGTCATGTGTGAATCACTTTTTCCAGTTCAGTTCAGTTCAGTCGCTCAGTCGTGTCCGACTCTTGGCGACCCCATGAATCGCAGCACGCCAGGCCTCCCTGTTCATTACCATCTTTCGGAGTTCACTCAGACTCACATCCATCGAGTCCGTGATGCCATCCAGCCATCTCATCCTCGATCGTCCCCTTCTCCTCCTGCCCCCAATCCCTCCCAGCATCAGAGTCTTTTGCAATGAGTCAGCTCTTCGCATGAGGTGGCCAAAAGTACTGGAGTTTCAGCTTTAGCATCATTCCTTCCAAAGAAATCCCAGGGTTGATCTCCTTCAGAATGGTCTGGTTGGATCTCCTTGCAGTCCAAGGGACTCTCAAGAGTCTTCTCCAACTCCACAGTTCAAAAGCATCAATTCTTCGGCGCTCAGCCTTCTTCACAGTCCAACTCTCACATCCATACATGACCACAGGAAAAACCATAGCCTTGACTAGACGGACCTTAGTCTGCAAAGTAATGTCTCT
>SJYT01038544.1:270141-282135 GCA_006410635.1 Cephalophus harveyi | reverse complement strand
AAGAAGGGAATGGCAAGCCACTTCAGTATTCTTGCCTTGAGAACCCCATGAACAGTATGAACAGGCAAAATGATAGGATACAAAAAGAGGAACTCCCCAGGTCATTAGGTGCCCAATATGCTACTGGAGATCAGTGGAGAAATAAGTCCAGAAAGAATGAAGGGATGGAGCCAAAGCGAAAACAATACCCAGTTGTGCATGTGACTGGTGATAGAAGCAATATCCAATGCTGTAAAGAGCAATACTGCATAGGAACCTGGAATGTCAGGTCCATGAATCAAGGCAAATTGGAAGTGGTCAAACAAGAGATGACAAGGGTGAACGTTGACATTCTAGGAATCACTTTTTTAAGTCATCATTTTTCTTCATGTGTATTTTGCTAAGTCGCTTCAGTCGTGTCCGACTCTGCGACCCCATAGGCTGCCTCCCACCAGGCTCCCCAATCCCTGGGATTCTCCAGGCAAAAATACTGGAGTGGGTTGCCATTGCCTTCTCCAAGGAGTGGGTTGCCATTGCCTTCTCCAAGGAGGGTTTGGGGGACGAGGAGGCACTCCATCCTCAGAATGACTTTGGAGTGGAAGGGATTTTTAAGACAGACAAATGGCAGATTTGGAAGGTCTGTCTGTTTCTTTTTCTCTCTCTCTCTATCTCTCTGATGCACACATGCAAACACATCCCAGATTTGGAAATTTTCAAATGTTTCTACACCTTTTGGGTAAAGGGTTTGTTAAAATGATGTGAAAGATGATTCTGAGTTTATTTCCACTGCCCAAATAGAAACAAATTTTGTTCATTGTAAAATTAAGGATGCTTTTAATTTGGAGACTACCTTTTAGACCAAGTCATAAAAATAAGTGTCATTTCTAGAAAAACTAACGATGTTGCTGGTCTCATACCTGAAATTCAGCCTTCCCCTCCTCCTGTGCCCGACTTTGCTACCTATGAAATCCTAGGCAACTAACTTATCTGCCTGAGCCTCATCTTTCTAATCTTGGTAATGGATTTTTTGAAGATAATAGATGATGGAAACTTGTTATGACATGCTACTTCATATAGAAGTCACCTAGTAAATATGTCAGTTTTGCTACTCATGATGATGTTGGCAGGTGTTGCTGAGACAAAAATGTAGGCACCCTAGTGGAATCCATTCACACACCATTTCCTTGTGTTTGTGCCCAATCTTCAGAATAACACGTCTGATTCTGAACATTAATTTTATAACAAAGAGGCCAAATGGCTGCTGGAAGAGTACAGAAAGAAAATATTTTGGCATTTATATGAATGAATTGAATGAACAGTTAAAAGCTTACAACAATCAAAAGTCATAAAATACTTGAAGAGTTGATAAACTTAGATGACATCATGGCAAAAGCTAGAAACCGGCGTTGGTGCGGAAGCATGAGTGCGGGAAAAGCTGGAGAAACCGATGGAGGGGTGAGACAAGCGGCTCGAGTTTCTATTTTTCAGTAAGTTATTCTTGAAGAAGGGTTGGATTTGTGATGTGTTTGAGTCCATTCTGAAAGTCTGTGAGATGTACTGAAAGCGATAAGCAAACGATTGTTTGTCATTTACCAGTTTATCATTTATAAAACGATTCTCCCTGCATTTTATGGGTCAATCACTGTGAAACCGGAGGGGATGGTAGTTAGGAAGCCTTCCTACAACTTTTGGGTCTTATTTTCATAGTGGAACTGTAGACATTGGCACACTGCCCAACAAAGCCCCCAGCAACCTAGGACATGCAAGGAATGAAATACTGTAGGTTCGGAAACAAATCATCACTTTGAGGCTTCCGTGGTGGCTCAGTGGCGAGGCGCCCTCCTGCCAGTGCAGGAGACTCAGGTTCGATCCCTGGTCCAGGAAGTTCCACATGCCATAGAGCAACAAGGCCCGTGTACCACAGCTATTGCGCCTCTGCTCTAGAGCCTGGGAACCGACAAGATAAGCCGCCGCAGTGAGAAGCCTGGTACCGCAGCTAGAGAGTGGCTCCTGCTTACTGCAACTAGAGAAGAGCCCACGCAGAAGGAAGACCCAGCACAGTACCCACGCCCCCGCAAACAAATAAATAAAGTTTAAAAATCCATCACTTTGTTTAAATCCTAAGGAAGTAATTAGAAGCTAATAAACCGTCATTGAACTCTCCCTTTGAACCACAAAGCTCCATTGCATGCCACCTTTGAGCTCAGAAAGTCTTATCAAAAGAAGATAACCCCCAACCCCAACTGACAATCACACAGTTAACATTTTCCTGCCCATTAATACATCACTCATGTCTTAGAGCCTGAGAAATAATATTTGAGTGAACACAGTGTATAAGTTTCAGTGATGCTGACGGGGGTGATTATTGGACATGTTCAAATTTAGCATCTTATTCTTTCAACAAGAATGTTTTGGCTCCCTTATCTTCCTAGCATAATGCTTGCCCGAGCCATTATTATTATTTAATTATATAAATGAGGAAAATGAGCAGAGGCAGCAGGAGACGCACAGCGCTGAATTTCAGGTCTTCAGTGTTTCTCCACCGTACCACACTGATCAAGGCCCACTGTGCTCTGCATGATGCTCACCCTTATGAATTTTTCATCGGAAGTTGGAGGAGAAATGATTAGGCAAGCACCGAGAAAACATGATGCATAGGCTGGTTGTACTTGTTCCAAAATATTTAGAAAGGCAATAGAGTCCTCGTGGTTTAGTTCCTGGCCTCAACACATTGTGTTCTATCAATCACAGTGATTTATTCCATTTGCTAAATGAGTTTTGATGTGGAGATTTATGAAACATAAAGTTGAATGAAATATGTATGTGTGTGTGTATATATAATGTGTATCTATAATTTATACAGTTTAAAAAATTCATTTGGTATCTGAAATATACTGAGAGTTAGATGCAGATATACCATTTCTTTTGTCATCTAGGAAGGTACGAAAGTGCGTATGTGTATGTACCCAGAGAATATTATATACACATAGTGATTTTCAGTCGATGATATTTGTAATACAGTTTTTGTGTTGGACAGTCTCACAATGGAAAGTAATGGGTACCAATTTATGTTGACAGGAATGTGCCTTGGCAAATATCAAGGCAGGAAAAGAAATGATTCACCAAAGTGTCTGCTTAGATGTCTTGGTATAGGATGGCTTTGAGGCCAGAACACATTTGTATTACTATAAGTATGTTCTCTTCCAATTAAAATATAGTATTCTTTTGTTACGTAAAATTGCTTGATTCCTTTATAAGAATATAAAATACTGTAAGACTAAAAATAGAATATTAATTAAAATTAAAGATATTAAAGGCCCTTTTTACCCATCGTCTCTTAGGCAACCAGAGAGCTGTGGGGGGCATCTTGATTAGAGATGGGCTTCAAGAGGTTAATCTGAGGATAATATATTCACTGGATTATAAGCCAATAAGGAATTAAGTCAGACTTGGAGGAGAATATTACAGAAGAAAAAGAGTAAACCTGAAAGGCTTATAGCCTATCACAGGTTCTTCACTGGAGGTGGGGAAATGTTTGGAAACGTTTTTTAGTTGTTATGGTCCCTGGGGATGCCTGTGGTGTTGAGTTGGTGGGAATCTGGAAAGTGAAAGATCCTACATTATGAGAGATCGCCTTCGCAGCAGAGTTTCTGATCCCAAGTGTAGAACAGCCCTTTAGTGAATTATCAAACAGTCGTTGGGAGTTTGTGGGGATACTTTCTCTAAGAGGCAGCATAATAAGGGATGAGACACTTCAGGGGAGTCTGTCTTACTTCTGCACACCATTATTAAGGTCTAGCATGTCCTCTGAGATGGAGGTATCTTTGTGTTTTTGTTCTTGTCTTAAAGAATACTCAAATGCCAGGATTTTCCTTGAGTTTTATCTTGCAGAGAATCAGGAAGATAATTCTTATCAGTAATATAAAGATAAATATTTCAACCTTTAAATTATTAACAGCATTTGACAGGAGAAAATTATAGATAAAAATATCTGTTAGAAACTCAGGGCAAGAGCTTATGATTCATTCTCCTTAAAGAAAATAAGATGATGAAGGACTAGATTCAATTTACTGCTGTACTAGTGGAGTGATTGTAAGAAGAAATATTGTATCTAAATTCACCTATTCTTTCAGCAAATGTTTTTCAGCATCCACCGTGTGTCAGACACTGCTCTAGGAATTAAGCCTACAGCAATGTCTAAAGGGAATTTGCATCATAATAATGAAGGCAGACTATCAGTAGTGTCAGGCAGTGCAGGAAGCACTAGGAAGACAGGGTGAGTGGACAGAAAATGACAAAGTGTTATTTTAAAGGGGCTGGCCAAGAAAAGATTGTCTTAAAGAAGTGGCATTTTGAGTAGAAACTGAATAAAGGGTGACGTCAGCATGTGAATATGAGAGATGTAAGAAATTAAGCAGAGATACCAATGAAAGCTCTGAGAATGATGGTCATGTTGAGCACCAGTAAGGAGACCAGAGAACAAGAGGAAAGTTGTAGAAACCAAGTTGGAGAAGCAGCCAGTTGGCCCAGAGGAATGGCAACTCCATGTTAGCCTGTGGAACGACTTTTGTTCCGAGACACCTTAAATGCCACTGGAAGGTCCTGCATGTAAAAGAGACGCAACCTGACAAGTGTTTCCAGAGGTGCACTCTGTACTGAGGAGTCTTCTCCAGTAGTCTGACAAGAGTGGACACAGAGGTTGACCTGAGCCCGGTGAAAGGGCAGAATTGGGAAGTGGCTGCTGAAGGTAGAGAGGCTGGGAGAGAAAGAGAAGAACCGAGAATGACTGCAAAGTTTATGACTCCTCTCAATGTGTGGGATGTTCATTTGAGAAATTAACATGTTACTGCAAAGTTAAAATCAACATTATCTATCAGATTTAACCTCCTTAAGTCCTTTCAAATATTGCAATAGTATTAACAGCACACATCCTTAATTCTCAGGGATATTTTAGTGGCTTATTGCAGATTGGAGATTTTTCCAACCTTCGGCTTTGATTTTCTGTAGTTTTGTAAATAGTCACCCTAGAGGATAAAGTTTAAAAATACATGTAAGAAATACTTTTGGAGGAATGAGCTATCAATAATAGTGGAGTTGTTAAAAGTGTGAATCCTAAAAGTAGACTGCCTGGGTTTAAATAGTGACATCCCCACTCATGAGCTTTGAAACTTCAAGGAAATTCAGTTCAGTTCAGTCACTCAGTCGTGTCCGACTCTTTGTGACCCCATGAATCGCAGCACGCCAGGCCTCCCTGTTCATCACCATCTCTCGGAGATCACTCAGACTCACATCCATCGAGTCAGTGATGCCATCCAGCCATCTCATCCTCGGTCGTCCCCTTCTCCTCCTGCCCCCAATCTGTATTGCTGAAGCCTGGCTTGGAGGATTTTGAGCATTACTTTACTAGCATGTGAGATGAGTGCAATTGTGCGGTAGTTGGAGCATTCTTTGGCATTGCCTTTCTTTGGAATTGGAATGAAAACTGACCTTTTCCAGTCCTGTGGCCACTGCCGAGTTTTCCAAATTTGCTGGCAGATTGAGTGCAGCACTTTCACAGCATCATCTTTCAGGATTTGAAACAGCTCAACTGGAATTCCATCACCTCCACTAGCTTTGTTCGTAGTGATGCTTTCTAAGGCCCACTTGACTTCACATTCCAAGATGTCTGGCTCTAGATTAGTGATCACATCATCATGATTATCTGGGTTATGAAGATCTTTTTTGTACAGTTCTTCCGTGTCTTCTTGCCACCTCTTCTTAATATCTTCTGCTTCTGTTAGGTCCAGACCATTTCTGTCCTTTATTGAGCCCATCCTTGCATGAATTAGTTACCCTCCTTTCTCTCATCTGTAAATTAGAAATATTAATATTGCCTACTTTAGAGGATTATTGTGATGATTTACTGGTTTACTGTATGTCAAATGTTCTGAGCAATGCTTGCACATAATAAGTTCTTAATAAGCGTTGATTTTTATTGTCTATCAATACCATTGCTAGTAAGAACAGATATGTAGTGATTTGAATTTAAAAAGAGGCAGGTTCAGAAACAAAAGGCCTGAATAATCCATAAACTGAATAAGCCAAAATGAATAATTGAAAGCGAGTTCTGCATAAAATTAATGGAAAGAAATGAAACTCAGTAAGTTCATGTGTAAGACGTTAAAAATTACATCAAACTATTCTTGCCTAACAAGATGCTTAAATTTGTAACCTGAGAGAAGAAACAAAATATCAGCAAGAGAAACAATTTTTTAAATATTATTTGTGTCATTAAAGTATAATTATGGTATATATTTGCTGTTTTTTTTTTCCGTTTGCAAGTTGCTCTAGAGAAATCCAGACTCTACATGTTTTCTGCATTTTCCAGAATTTAAAAATTTTTAATAGCATTCTCAAGCACACTGAGGGTACTGAATTGAATGTACACAGTAAGTAAACCTTAATTGCTCATATAGTTGAAAATAATTTTATTATATTGAAAGAAGTTCTCAAAATTGCCTAAAGGCACAGTTTTAAAAGCTGTTGATCAATATCTATACTACTTAATAACAATTTTATCCTAGCATAGAAATAAAGTTGTAAAAAAAAATGAGGGCTGACTTATTTACAAGCCCATAAATACTGTCTTTCTTTTAGAGTCTAGTAATAGGATTCCAGCTGGCTTGGATGTAAGTATTCAATAAATATTTGCAGCTTGATCAATGTTTAATTATAAATTTCATGTGCTAAGTGAAGTGAAATAGAAATTCTGAGTTTGCTCTATGAATCAAAATAACTTGACTTTTAAAGTGTAATTGTGATAAGTGGCCTTTAGTTTGACATTTTGAAGCTGACCTGACAGCATGGGATCATCCACAAATCTTTATCCAGTGCCCATTATTTAATGTGCATTGTGACTGGAGCTTGGGCATTTCATTTGCAAAGCTGTAGATAAATTTGATTCTTTTCTGGTTCCTTTTATCTCTTGCTTTGGACTATTGCAATACCATTAGCTTTAATTTTCCCCTAGAATAAAATCCAAAACATTAAATATTCTTTTCACTGTTGTACCAACAAATCTTTCCCAGCTGTTTATGAAGTAATATCCTATTGTGCTATCTTGATATGCTTTATTGCTTAAATATATGTAAATCATATTAACTTTTATATATTGAAAACTCTCCTCTCTTTAAAATGACATTCTGCTTGTTACCTGCTTCTTGGGTGTTCTGGGAATTCCTAGCATGCTGAAAACAGGAGCCAAATAGGCTTGACTTCACTTTCGCTTTTCACTTATGCACTGGAGAAGGAAATGCAACCCACTCCAGTGTTCTTGCCTGGAGAATCCTAGGGACGGGGGAGCCTGGTGGGCTGCCATCTATGGGGTCACACAGAGTCAGACACGACTGAAGCGACTTAGCAGCAGCAGCAGCAGGCTTGGGAGAAGATGGGAGGAGCTACCTATATAACAGATGATTCCTTGCCAGGTTTTAGTAGTTTTAAAATAGCCATAATTGCATAATCCTACAGTCTGTGTTGGGGCCAGCTCATGGCAATAGTGGTTACAGAAGTAGGTCTTGGAGAGTGTCCCATAGATTTAGCACCAGAGATGATGGAAGTAANCCTATATAACAGATGATTCCTTGCCAGGTTTTAGTAGTTTTAAAATAGCCATAATTGCATAATCCTACAGTCTGTGTTGGGGCCAGCTCATGGCAATAGTGGTTACAGAAGTAGGTCTTGGAGAGTGTCCCATAGATTTAGCACCAGAGATGATGGAAGTAAAGTGAGAGAAACATTTCAGTCAGAAATTGGATAGCAAACTTCAGGATTCAACTAACCAGGGTCAAAGTTGAAAAAGCTGCAGCCAGATTCTCTTGCAAATACTTTGGAACGTAGGGATTTGTCTTGGGTAGTTTAGTCATTTTAACAGTATTGATTCTCCCAATCCAAAAACTTGGTATATTTTTTTTCCATCTGTTTGTGTCATCTTTGATTTCTTTCATGAGCATCTTACAGTTTTCAGAGTACAGATCCTATACTCTGTATAGATAGGTTTTTCCCTAAGTATTTTATTATTTTGATGTGATGGTAAATGGGATTGTTTCTTTTATTTTTCTTTCTGATCTTTTGTTGTTAGTGTATAGAAATGCCACAGATGTCTGTGTATTAACTTTGCATCCTGCAATGTTACTGAGTTCATTGGCAAGCTCCACTAGTTTTCTGGTGGCATCTTTAGGATCTTCTGTGTATAGTATCATGTCATCTGTAAACAGTGACAGTTTCACTTCTTTTCCAGTTTGTGCACACTGCTCTATTTAAATAGATAACCAACAAGGACCTACAGGAAATAAATAGCAATAGTAGAAGAGGTCACCAGTGGTCGTGTAGGGGGACAAATATTCCAGGATATAGGAGTGTGACAAGCAGGCTATCAACTGCAGATTGCTCTCCGTTGTGGTGAGAGGGTCTCCCGATTCAGTGTCCGTACCATCTTCCTAGTGGAATTCAAGGTTATGTCTGCAGGTGAGCAACTTATTCCTTCTGGCAGCTATGAGCAACTCAGCGGGCCAGAAGTTGCACCATCCTTCAGGGATATTGGGTAAAATCTGTTTTCATCAGTCTCCTGGGCTGGATTTAACCTGCTTTTCTTCTAGGTTCTTAGTGCTTTCTATAACTCGTTAATGGACCCTAATAGAGTTGGCTTTGTAACAGAGTAAAACCATGTTTCTTTTAGACCAGGCCTCCATTCCTCCCTGGTACCTTTAGCTAAGAATTCAATACATACCTTTTCGAGTGTGTTGGGTGTGTGAAATATTTTAATGAAGTGAGGGAAGAATCAGATTTATTTTTTCTTGGCAGCACCTTCCTATTCTCTTAACTGCTTATATTTAAGATTTTAGGCTCCAATAAGGACTCCCACCCCATTCTTATTAAAGCATATGGGAGAACACGGTATATTTCTCCATCTATTAGTGTCCTCTTTGATTTCTTTCATCAGTGTTTTATAGTTTTCCATATATAGATAAAAAATTAAAAAAAAAAAGCATATGGGAGAAAGACAAGTCTTTTATATTTTTTGCTTTATTTAAATAAATTGGCAGATTCACACCTGAAGATTTAATCATCTATTTTTAGACTTCATTCACCTTCTGGACAGTGGGTGAACAACTTGCTACTCATTAAATAGATTGTACATTAAAAACTATAGAGTACAAAAGCAGAAATATCATACATTTGGTGATAATTAGTAGTGTTCATTTCCTCGCTAAGTACTAGGGCATACCACACTGTTTCCATAGCAACCTCTATTCTGTTCAATTAACTGCCTAATGTGAATATATGAATAAGTTTCTATATTTAAGGAAAAAAAACAAACAAACGGGTGATTTCAGAATTTACAGTTACAGAGGTAAGAATACTGGTTTTACCTTATTTTCTACTTTACTTTTAGAAACACATTTTTGATGTTTTTAGGTACTGGTCATAGCCAGAAAAACCATAAAGAGTGAATAAATTTTAATGAATTTCTAAATGGCCTACTGAACCAGATTCTCCCAGTGCCCAGCTACTCCCTGGTTGTAAATTATGCACATAAACAAGCTGCCTTAACTCTTTCAGGACACTAGGGTACCATTTGGCAAGTTGCTACTCCAGGGGACTAATCCATCATGGGGATAAAGAAAGAAAAACAAAGGCCATTCCATAGCAATTAAGTCAGTGTTGCTTTAATTTGTAAAATATCCCTGGAAAGCAGGACTGACGTTATGTTTGTTTTTCTGAAGAGAAAAGCTTAGATATTTTCAGCAGAGTCTCAGACCCCATGGCCAACAGCATGCTACAGAGGAGAGAGAATGACTGGATTCAGAGAGCAAATCCTGGAGCCAGAATACGCTAAGGCTGAGGCTGGAAATACCAGCTCGCCCCACCGTGAAAGTGATAGTAGTGCTCTTGATACTGAGTTGGTTCTTACTCTTACTCTCTCACCTTCTTATGTGATTATGTCAAGGCACAATGAGTTAAGCTTGATTAGTTTTCCTCTTTTCTTATTAAATTGTTAGCATTAACCATTTCTGACACCAAAGAAAGTATAGTTCACTGGGGCCTAGTCCATTTTTCTAAAGCACTAAAATGTGATGTTTGGCTAAATAACCTGTGTAGCCTGGCACATTGCAAGCATCCAGGAATTATTAGTACCTTTTCCATTTCTAATGATTGGTGGGGAGTGGGTGGAATGGCAACCAGAGCAGTGTTCTCATCAGCCTGGTGCTTGCCTGCATGATTTGGACTGTTGCGATCAGGTGGGGAATCAAGAAAACAGTTTCATGTCTTACTCATTCCACTAAGACGCACACCTGGTGAACTTAACTATTATTTCCCTGCTGCTGCTGCTGCTGCTAAGTCGTCTCAGTTGTGTCCCACTCTGTGTGACCCCATAGACGGCAGCCCACCAGAGTCCCCCGTCCCTGGGATTCTCCAGGCAAGAACATTGGAGTGGGTTGCCATTTCCTTCTCCAATGCATGAAAGTGAAAAGTGAAAGGGAAGTCGCTCAGTCATGTCAGACTCTTAGCGACCCCATAGACTGCAGCCCACCAGGCTCCTCCATCCATGGGATTTTCCAGGCAAGAGGGCTGGACTGGGTGCCATTGCCTTCCCCTCTATTATCTAACTAAAATGAGAATGATGATGTTGATGTACTTTTTCCAAAGAGGTTTCAATCTTTTGATGTTCTTTGTAAACAACAACAACAACAAAAAGCTAATAGGTTTATATTACCAAACATTTTTATATCACTGCCAAATATTTAATATCACCTCTGTTATCTTTGCTGGCTATTTTAAAGAAAATAAATCTAAAGTCCATAGCATATGTTATGAGGAATGATGAGTCTTTTAAAAGCAATATATCAGTTTGAGGTTTCTTTTTTTCCTATCCTATGGTGGCTCAGAGGTTAAAGCGTCTGCCTGGAATGTGGGAGACCCGGGTTCGATCCCTGGGTTGGGAAGATCCCCTGGAGAAGGAAACAGCAACCCACTCCAGTACTCTTGCCTGGAGAATCCCATGGAGGGAAGAGCCTGGTAGGCTACAGTCCATGGGGTTGCAAAGAGTCGGACACGACTGAGCGATTTTACTTTCACAAATATCTATAGATACTCTCTCTATATATATTAAAAGATATACATACATATATGTTGATTTTTGAATAAAGTATGTACAGGTATTTTTGGATAGCTGTATATTGAAAATATCTTAGAAAATATATAGATACATATCCCATAATTTAAAATCTTTACTAATGTTTAGCCTTGTGCCTAGTAAGTACTCAGAAATGCCAGCTGTCATTTCAGCTGGTTTCCTTTTATTTTTCATAAAATTTAAACAAAAATTTAAACAAAATTATATTTTAGATATTTCCAGTTTTGACCAAGAGGTTCATATTCAGCGAAAAGTGGAAAAACATTTCTGTTAGAATAAATTCAGCTGTAAAGTGAATTTTATTGATTTTTTAAAATATGCTCAGCAGCATATTAAATGTTATATGATTATTATTTCATTGTATGCTCATTATATCCCTATGAGTTATGTTCCATTGTTATGTCCACTTAGTATCTTAAGTATACATCATCACTTTAATACTTTGATGGATCTGCAACTGTTTCATTATTTTTTTTCCATAAGCAGAAGGAAAGGTGCTTAAGATGAGTCATCATTACAGTCCTTAGACTTTTAAAAACTGTTTTTAATACTTATTGTTAAAGTCAATGTATACTTAATATGAGAGCATTTATTTTGCTGAAGTTATTCTACACCATTCCTTATCACAAATTTTTCACAATGAAGAAGTTAAAATGATAATTAAAATAGTCATCTTCCAGACTTCTCTGGCGGTGCAGTGGTTAAGAGCCCACATGCCAATGCAGGGGACACAGGTTTGATCCCTGGTCAGAGAAGACCCCACATGCCAGTTCAGTTCAGTTGCTCAGTCATGTCCGACTCTCTGCGACCCCATGAATCGCAGCACGCCAGGCCTCCCT
>SJYT01038544.1:244213-269684 GCA_006410635.1 Cephalophus harveyi | reverse complement strand
TCCAAAGAAATCCCAGGGCTGATCTCCTTCAGAATGGACTGGTTGGATCTCCTTGCAGTCCAAGGGACTCTCAAGAGTCTTCTCCAACACCACAGTTCAAAAGCATCAATTCTTCGGTGCTCAGCCTTCTTCACAGTCCAACTCTCACATCCATACATGACCACAGGAAAAACCATAGCCTTGACTAGACAGACCTTAGTCGGCAAAGTAATGTCTCTGCTTTTGAATATGCTATCTAGGTTGGACATAACTTTTCTTCCAAGGAGTAAGCGTCTTCTAATTTCATGGCTGCAGTCACCATCTGCAGTGATTTTGAAGCCCCAAAAAATAGTCTGACACTGTTTCCACTGTTTCCCCATCTATTTCCCATGAAGTGATGGGACCGGATGCCATGATCTTCGTTTTCTGAATGTTGAGCTTTAAGCCAACTTTTTCGCTCTACTCTTTCCCCACTGCCAGTAGTATTGATATATGAGAGACCCAGAGAACTCAAAGCTCTATCATCTTTGGTTACACAGGAGAAAATGTCTCTTCCCTTTTTATTTCATGTTTTCATGGAGACGAATTTAACATGGCCATAATCTTCAATGCTTTGCATTTTTTACTCAGAGCTCTCTTGACTTAGGACTTTAGACATGAGTTCACACAAGGCAGGATGGAGGTTAATTTATAGACACTGCTCTCAATCATTCCTCCTATTTGAGAACTAAAGTTGGCTTTTCTTCTCTCTTCGGAGTCGTTCTTTCCTAGAAGTCTTCCCTGTCACTTATACAAATGTGTTTTTGGAAGCCCCACCTGCCCAGTCTATCTGTCTGATATTTCCAGATATATCTGAATCCAAAAAAGAGATAGATTTAAACCAAAAGAGGATACACAATAATTTGGTAGATAATTACATATACTTCAATATTTCTAAGTCTAATAGTTTTGCCTGCCTCACCAAGTCTAATCAGAGATGCAGTGAAGACTGAGCTTACACTCTGAACTTCTATTAATCCTCCAAGGTGTGTCCATTCCATGAGGTCTTCCTGGAGCTACAATCAAGGTTTCCCCTCAAGATACTATAAGTATTTCTCTTGCAGTATTGTCTTTTTTTTTTTTTTTTTTCCAAAACAAATATGTTTCTTACTCTCCTTTTTTTTTCTCTCTCTCTTTCCATTCTATTCATATGAACTACATTTTTTTCATTTTTATTTGACTTTATAATGGATGCAGATTATAAACAGCAGCAATGATTCAGAAGCTCCTGAAAACAAAATATAAAGGTTGTAAAACACATGCTGCATATGCTGTAACATTTGTTTTGTAATTTCATCTGTAAGATCTGAAGTGTTTGAATCATGCGTAAGTTTGATAGGATTCAATAGTTTCAAACTTGGTTTTTTGTTCTGCTGTGAAATGTTAGATCACATTGCCTTAACTTTTAAATATTTAATTTAATAAAGATTAAAGCAATAATGTAAATCAAGTAATAAATACAAATACTCCCTGGAAAACAGGAATAATTTATTTTTAGATGGTCCTAGGGTACTGCAGCCATGAAATTAAAAGACGCTTACTTCTTGGAAGAAAAGTTATGCCCAACCTAGATAGCATATTGAAAAGCAGAGACATTACTTTGCCAACAAAGGTCCATCTAGATTGTGTTTCTTCCAGTCCAGCGTTTCTCATGATGTACTCTGCATATAGATTAAATAAGCAGGGTGACAATATACAGCCTTGACGTACTCCTTTTCCTATTTGGAACCAGTCATTTGTTCCATGTCCGGTTCTAACTGTTGCTTCCTGACCTGCATAGGTTTCTCAAGAGGCAGGTCAGGTGGTCTGGTCTTCCCATCTCTTTCAGAATTCTCCACAGTTTATTGTGATCCACACAGTCAAAGGCTTTGGCATAGTCAATAAAGCAGAAATAGATGGTTTTCTGGAACTCTCTTGCTTTTTCCATGATCCGGCGGATGTTGGCAGTTTGATCTCTGGTTCCTCTGCCTTTTCTAAAACCAGCTTGAAATCAGGGAGTTCACGGTTCACGTATTGCTGAAGCCTGGCTTGGAGAATTTTGAGCATTACTTTACTAGCATGTGAGATGAGTGCAATTGTGAGGTAGTTTGAGGGGTCTGGAAAGTCTAAGAGCAGAGGAAGACCATTGTATTAGGCGTGGGATAGAGGCTGAGTCATAATGTTTGGGGAAGTGAAATAAACCCTCACCTTCTGGTGTTTATTGCTTTCTAAAGAAAATTTTTATTCCTCCAATCCGCATGACTCCATTAATGAAGTCCAGCTATTAAAAAGAATTTATTTGGGTAGAAAAACATTATTCTTTATGTGAATCAATTATTTCCTGTGCTCGAGTCACCTTGGGCCAGAACGTAGTGAATATATGTGAGATGGGAAGGTCAGACACGCTGGGAAGGAAATTCCTTTCGGGGCTGAGAATGAATGCTGTGCAGAACTGGGAATCCTGAGACGCGTGGTGCCATCGAGCATCACGGAGACGCTGGCACAATGATGCCACATCCACCGGCCCCCTTAACCGAGAGATCACAGTCTCTGGATGAATGGAGGGTCCCTGCTCGCTAGAGGTTAACTGGGGCTCTCTCAACCAGGCACCCCGCTTTAATGTCTCACCTGTCTCTGTGTCTCTTTCCCCCAGACTGATGGAGAGATGAAAGGGATGCCTGGGAGGTCTTGAGTCTTTGTTAGGACCGGACTTGTGCCTAAGAGCCTCGAGTCACTCCAGACGTGGCTCAGAAAGGTAAAGTCCCGGCACAACATGCTGGGAAATCACCTACCTCTGTTCGTTCCTTTCGTGTAAAAAGAATGATTGATGATGGTTCAAGAAATACAAGACAGCCCCTATTAAAGAAAGATCATTAAACGCAACAGCCACAGTGAGTAAAGTGCTGCAATTGTCAACTAATGGTGAAGGCAGCCGCTTTCCTTCTGGGAGGCACCATTCCTAGAACAGGAGGGCTGCCAAGGTGTCTGCAGAGACGACCCTTGAACACAGCCGCCCCTCAGAGATGCTCACGTGATCTCCTCCCCACTCACCTTCACTGAGGCAGCCCTTCCCCACCCCAGCACCATCACAGAGGCCTGAGCGCAGAGTGCAACCTGTGATCTGCCTGACCTGGTACACACTAGGATCCCTGCCTCACTCAAGGTCCAGGCTAGGAAATGTATTGCTCTCAAAGCAGCACAACCAATAAATGCTCAAGGAAGCGACCATGTGAAGTTTATGCATAGGCTCCAGTTCCTGGGCACTGGTATCACCAGGGGAGCAAGCCTACCACTGGCCACCCAGTCTTGGCCCCTCCCATCCCCTGCCCACACCGCCCGTTGGCCAACTCCACCTAGACCTAAACACACAGAAGCCTGTGAATGCCGTCGGTCTGGGTCAGCCTCCAGTTCGCGGCTGGGTGAAGAAGCTGGGGAAGCGGGTTTCAGGACAAACCTCTCACCATGCCCAAGTCTCTCCTGCTCTCCCCAACCTGCAGGTCGCCTGGACCAGCCCCTCTTCTACCTCAGCTCCTGGAACCCAGCAGGACCCAAGGGGTCTACCCAGGTAGACCCCCACCCATGTCCTCTGCCTGACTTTTGTCATAGAAAAAACTTTATTCCAAATAAATGTAATCAGAGGAGTGAGAGAATGCAGAAAAGCAAACAGGCAAGACAAGATGATAATATTTTAGCCATTAAACCAAGTCAAGGGTCTTTATTTAGTTCTTCCTCGAGGACTAGAGATAATATTCTGAGCCATGTCCTTGGGGCTTTGCGGGGGGAGCAGGTGGGAGCAGTTAACAGCGTGTGGCCCACAAGCACGCAGAGCCCAGATGGGTTGGAACCAGGAGGTTGATGATGCTGACTCCGATTACTTCACCAGCAACCGAGCAGAAGAACGTCACTGAGCTGAGCATGCCCTGCTCCTTGAACACTCCTCACTACCCTCTCTAGGTCGGGACGCAGAGTTCTGAGGGGCTTAGCCTGCTGTGACTTCCCTTTGCATGTCAAAGCAGTAAAGCTAACTTTTTTTTCTTCTTCACCCAAACCTCCGTCTCCGTCTCCGTGTTTCTCTTCGGCTCCTGTGAACAGAGGCCAAATTCCAGCAGCGCTCAGCCCCAAGTGGAGCCTTTCCCCAGGGTTCTGCCCGCATGCCTTTTCTCTGGCCCCTCCCCTCAGGGCGTGTCCGTGCTGGGAGATGGACAGTAGTGGACTGACCTCTCTCCAGCCGGTCCCAGGGCAGCTCTGCTCCTGGAAGCCCCCAGGTGACATCTCCATCTCCAGGGCGTGCTCACGCACTGCACCTAAACCACCCTCCCTGATGGTGTCTGCTGCACCTCCCTCCTTTAATGACCCCTGCCCGGCCACCCTGATCTCTGCCTGGGGGTGATCCTGACCTCCGCCTTCTCCCCATCCCCACTTCCAGTCCAATGAAGGCTCCTGCCCGAGATCCCAGCTGCCATGCTTCTCCCCGAGTCCCTTCCCTGCCTGCCAGCTGGTCCTGCAGATATCAGGCCTCTCCAGGCTTCTGTGCACACTCACGCTCTCTTTCTCTAAAGCGCATCTAAACAGCTCATGACTTATAGCACAACATCCACGGAGAGATCGGTAATTGAGAAGAGTTAAAACATCACACAAAATGCGTCTGCTCTTTGCAACACCATTATAAAACAGGCATTACACTAAAATAAAAGTGTGGGTCCTCAACAATTCAAAGACTCCATGAGATGGAAGATAAAAACCTGAGTATCAGTGAGCTGCATATTCAGCTTTGGGAGCCTGGCTAAAACCTGGATGGGGCCACCATTCACCAGTTCCTCCTAAAGAAAGAGCTTAGCACTCCTGCTTCCTTCGTGCTAAACTTGGAAATCAACTCTGAATATTCACTGGAAGGACTGATACTGAATCTTCAATACTTTGGCCACCTGATGCAAAGAGCTGACTCACTGGAAAAAAGACCCTGATGCTGGGAAAGATTCAGAGCCGGAAAAGAGGGTGGCAGAGGATGAGCTGCTTAGACGGCATCACCAACACAGTGGACATTAATTTGAACAAATTCTGGGAGGTGGTGAAGTACACAGAAGCCTGGTTTGCCTCCGTCCATGGGGTCGCAGAGTCAGACATGACTGAGCGACTGAACAACAGCAGCAAACTTGCAGGAGGAAGAAACTAAATGTTTAAAAACAGATTTCGGGCGTGATGACACGCGTACTCGGAGGTCACGCAGGGCAGACAGAAAGCTCGGGCTTTCCGATGGGCTGTTAGTTTAACGAGCTTTCACAAGTCTGCGCTGACTCTCAGGAGGATGAGGTGCACATTAATTGCACAGTTCCTCATTTTAACCCCTTGGGACCCAGCCCAAGTTCCTTCCTCGGGCATTTATTGCTGATATGGAAGGGAAAGGCCAGCATGTTGCCATGGAAACCATTATGGGAAGAACAGACAACACTTCTATCTGAACCAGAGAAAATGCATCCAGGCATAAACTCTGGTGGGAGTCGGAAGTCCTAGCCATGCCCATCCTTGCCTTCCCTCCTCCTGCACCGTCTCAGCTTCAACCTTGAGCTCGTCTTGCCCTGCGCCCTACCTAACAAGTTGCCTGGTCTCCCAGCAGCCGCTCTTGGCATCATCTCCCACTCTGGTCTTCAGTGAGCTGCACACGCGTCCAGTCGTTCCAGCCCTGCCCTGGCCTGAAGACCCCGCCGTGCGGGCATCTCCATCTCCATCCTCTCAGCTGCTTCGTGCTCCTCGATGTGCAGGTCTCCTTGGTAACTCAGTCCAGTCCTTCCCGCCTCAGGGCATTTGCACCTAGCACCCCTCAGCCTGGAACATCCCTGGTGGTGAACCAGGAGTTTCTGTTTTGTTCATCCTGATATTCCTGATCCCCAACAGAATTTCTGGCAATGTGGTGTTGGAAGCATGAAGACAATAAGAATGCATCAAGCTGGGGGATGCCGGCAATGATCAGGCTAAAGCAGACAGTTGGGAGCATTTAGCTCAGTCACGGGGAAGTGTCTCAAAACCTGGGAGTCCAAGGACAGGTAAGAAAAGGTCAAGGTTTCTAACCTTGTCAGTGTTGAGTGACTGTGCTTAGTTGCTCAGTCATGTCTGACTCTGTGACCCCATGGACTGTAGACCATCAGGCTCCTCTGTCCATGGGAATTCTCCCAGCGAGAATATGGAGTCGGTTGCCATGCACTGCTTCAGGGGATCTTCCTGACACAGGGATTGAACCCAGCTCTCCCACATTGCAGGCAGATTCTTTACCATCTGAACCACCAGGGAAGCCCAAGAATGCTGGAATGCGTCATCTATAACGCCCATCGATTGGTCTAGTAAAGGGGCCCATCTGCATAGAGGCCTTGCTAGTTTTACAACTGATGATAACGATGGCCATCCAACACGTCTCTGAATGTGTGTACCCCTCTCTAGACTCAAAGTACTAGGTTGTTGTTTTACAGAGGCCAAGTCATGCCTCACTCTTTGTGAGCCCCAGGGGCTGCAGCACACCAGGCTTCCCTGTCCTTCTGTATCTCCCAGAGTTTGCGCAAATTCACATCCATCGAGTCAGTGATGCCATCCAGCCATCTCATCCTCTGTCATCCCCTTCTCCTCCCACCTTCAATCTTGCCCAGCATCAGGTTCTTTTCCAATGAGTTGGCTCTTAGCATCAAGTGCCCAAAATATTGGAGCTTCAGCTTCAGCATCAGTCCTTTCAATGAACACCCAGGACCGATCTCCTTTAGGATTGACTATTTTGATCTCCTTGCAGTCTCTAAGTCTTCTCCAACACCACAGTTCAAAAGCATCAAATCTTCGGCACTCAGCTTTCTTTATGGTCCAACTCTCACATCCATACGTGATCACTGGAAAAACCATAGCTTTGACTAGATGGACCTTTATCAGCAAAGTGATGTCTCTGCTTTTGAGTATGCTGTCTAGGCTGATCATAGCTTTTCTTCCAAGGAGCAAGTGTCTTTTAATCTCATGGCTGCACTCACTGTTCTCAGTGATTTTGGAGCCAAGAAAATAAAAGCTGCCACCGCTTCTCTTTTCCCCGTCTATTTGCCATGAAGTGATAAGACCAGATGCCATGATCTTCATTTTTTGAATGTTGAGTTTTAAGTCAGCTTTTTCACTTTTTCCTTTCACTCTTATCCAGAGGCTCTTTAGTTCCTCTTCACTTTCTACCATTACCGTGGTATCACCATCATATCTAAGGTTATTTATATTTTTCCAGGCAATCTTGATTCCTGCTTGTGAAACTGATGGGAGAAAGGTCTTATCACAGTACTGTCACAGACAGAGGCTGGAGCCCAGGAGAAAATGAACAATTGTTTAGCTGATCCCTTTGCTATGCTGCAGTTTTATGACTTCATATAGTAAGTTCAGCCAGTGTCTATAGTTTGTGCTAGTAATCAGATTCAGTGTCTACTGGTAAAAGTTCACTGTAAATGTGGGGATATGCATCACTTCCATTTCTCAGAGCAGCTCAGGTTTGATAAGAGCCAGGCAAAGAGGCGCCTGGACACAGGGGTTCCAGCCATCCCCTGGCCCGGGTGCTGAGCCTGCAGATTCAGCCTCCACAGTGCTGTCCTGGAATTCCCAAAGCTCTGAGGGGTGAAACTGATAAAAACGGACTGCCTTAGTCTTCTAGGAGGAGTGTTATTAGTGGCGCACAGCTAATAGTAATGGGGTGCGATGCACACAGCTACTATAATAGCGTATACTTTTATTCTAGCCATGACTAGAACAATTAATCACACAGGCTATAACCCAGACTTCCAGTTTCCATGGTGCTATCTATTAATTTTAAATTAACACTGTGCCCTTTGTCTGTGAGCTGGAGGTGCTTTATAAGAAGAGAATAAACAGAAGTACATAATGTAAGAACACTCTTGGCATCCACTATTCTTTTTCTTTTTTTTTACAAACAAGACACGAAGCCAGCTTCCAGGTCTGATTGAAATGTGAAGTCAGAGCTGCAGCTTCTCCTCTTCACTGAGGAGAAAGAGCCCTGGGGTGGGGGGTGGGGGGTGGGGAGGGATTCCTCCCGCATCCCCAGCCAGCCTCCCCCAGTCACCAGCCCTGTGACCTTGGGGGGGCTGGCCCCACCCTCCACACCCCAGCTTCATCCTGCTAAGCAAAGTATGAGTGGCTTGGCTTTGCTCTCATGGGATTTTTGCAAGTATCTAGTGAGACCGTTGTTGCTGTTCAGTCACTAAGTCGTGTCCATCGCTCTGCAACCCTCTGGACTGCAGCACGCCAGGCCTCCCTGTCCATCACCGTCTCCCAGAGTTTGCTCAAACTCATGTTCATTTAGTCAGTGATGCCATCCAACCATCTCATCCTCTGTTGTCCCCTTCTCCTGCCCTCAATCTTTCCCAGCATCAGAGTCTTTTCAAATGAGTCGGTTCTTCGTATCAGGCGGCCAGAGTATTGGAGCTTCAGCTTCAGCATCAGTCTTTCCAGTGAATATTCAGGACTGATTTCCCTTAGGATGAACTGGATGGATCTCCTTGCTTTCCAAGGGACTCTCAAGAGTCTTCTCCAACACCACAGTTCAAAAGCATGAATTCTTCAACACTCAGCCTTCTTTATGCTCTAACTCTCACATCCGTACATGACCACTGGAAAAAATCATAGCTTTGACTGTATTTTCAGGCTTTATTATCATAGAGCTTATTTTTCCCAAACTATACTATAAAACTATAAAGACTATAATTTATATGAATTACAACTTTATACAGAAAAATCCATATAGGAAAAAAGTGCCTTGAGATCCCTCAGTCTCCGTGTTTAGAATCTCAGCTAGATCCAGGGTAACTGCCCCCACATGACTTGCCTGAAGCCCCTTGACTCCAGCCCCTCTGAGCACGTCCCTGGTTTCCTTTCCTTGTTCTGTGTAAAGAACAAGAAAGCTGGCTGCAGGCATGATGGTGAAACAACTGGGTCCCATGAGTCATTTTCAAAAGGATTTGCTCATTTCAGCACATTTGAAAAGGGCCCAACTCTTATTTTAACCAGAGATGACTTTCGTGTATCTTGCTGTTAAAAGGCAAGTCATACGTCTCACCTGTACTCAAAGGTGTAGCTACCTTTCTGCAGGGCACGTGGAGATTCCTTAGAGGTCCAGCCTCCTTAGAAGGGCACCACGTGGAAAGCAGATGGCCAGTGGGCAGCTGCTGTGCAGCACAGGGCGCCCAGCTCAGGGCTCTGTGGTCCCCTGGAGGCCTGGGACGGGGGAGACGGCCTCTAGAGGGAGGGGACGCGCGTCCACAGGTGGCTGGTTCACGCTGCTGTACAGCAGAAACAAATGCCGCACTGGAAAGCAATTACACTCCAATCCAAAGGGGACTCTGGAGGCACCGCGGTAAGGCCCCCTCTCAGGCAAATAATCACCTGCTTCGAATGGCTTATTTCTGCAGTTTTCTGAAAGTAAGGCTTACCTGTACGAGAAGGCTTTTAGATGGGAGCATACTGCAAAAATGAACCCTGTGAGAGGCCAGTGTCACACACACGCACACGCATGCATGCGCGCGCACCTGATTCAGTATATTATGACAAGGCGCTACCAACGTGATGCGCGGGTGTACTGGAGGGGGCGTCCCATACGGACAGGCGTGGGCTCTTCATGCTCTCCCGCCATGCTCAGTCACTGGCTGGGAGCAGCCCGGGGTGAATCCAGGGGGGACCTCCTTCTCCACCCCCACCCCTGCTGGGCCCCCCCCCCCTTAGGGGGCGGAGCCAGAACTCGGAGCCCACTTCCCTGATCTCACGCTAAGCGGACCGTGTGCTTTTCAGACATTATTCTTGTGCCTTAGGCGTTCCACCAGAATGTGTAAAACATACTCGAATTTTCAAGGCTTCAACTAGGCAGTGCTTTTTGAAAGCTTTGATTTATAAAATTGGGAGTTGGTTCACAGTTGATTTCAGAACTTTCCATAATGGAGTCACGAGTAGGGAGAAGGTGTTATTTAGTTTTCAAGACTCCAAGAACATTTCACTGGGAAGCTAGTTGAGACCTCCACTGGGAAATAACAGCTGGGGAACTTTGCTTTCTTGGTGTTTTCTTAGGTTTTGTTTTTATTATTTTGGTCTTGGGATTATTGAACACGTAACCCACAGGACTTTCCTATAGATGCATTCTGAGCGTGTATATATAGAGACAGAGCAAGATGAGGAAGGCATATCCACATACATATGCTGCTGCTGCTGCTAAGTCGCTTCAGTCGTGTCCGACTCTGTGCGACCCCACAGATGGCAGTCCACTGGAGTGGCGTGCCATTTCCTTCTCCAGTGCATGAAAGTGAAAAGTGTAAGTGAAAAGTGAAAGTGAAGTCGCTCAGTCGTGTCCGACCCTCAGCGACCCCATGGACTGCAGCCTACCAGGCTCCTCCATCCATGGGATTTTCCAGGCAAGAGTACTGGAGTGGGGTTCCACTGCCTTCTCCGTATGTAATATATATATATTTATATATATAAATATATATATGCATCAAATCATCACATAATCCATCTTAAACTTACATGATGGTAAATGTCAATTATATCCATAAAGCTGGGGGGAAAGGGTATTTTGATCATGTAAGGATGGCTCTCTCTTCATGTAAGGATGGGCTTTCCCAAGTGAGAACAGTGCTCTTGTCTTTCCCAAATTAGGCTCTTTTGTCAGACTCAGAATCTTTGATTTGAATATTAGGGTCCCATTTGGAGCCTGGTTCCTTAAACTATGGCTTATTCTCCTCTGGAAAGAGTGAGCTAGGTGTCTTTTGAGTTTCGAGTGAGCTCAAGAGAGCTCCGGGTTTCTGACATTGTGGACTTGGGTTTTGTGTTACCGTGTGGAGGTCATCAAAATGCTGCATTCAGCTGACATCTGTGAGGAGTAACCCAGGCGATAACCACACGGAGTCATAAGCGCCTCTCATTTCCACCGCAAACATGGTGCTCCCCTTGACAAGAGCCAAGCTTGGCATATCAGAAAGAGAATCCTAAGTGCAGCGGCAAGGAGGCGTCTCAGCACCGTGTCTCACGATCTTTCCACACAGGACCCAAACTGAGCTGAGGTGACCATCCATGAAGTTTGCTCTGTTCAGCTTGGCTGGCAGTTGCTGCACCGGCTTGCGCATCTCTCCCTGTGGTGTAGGATCCCACACGGGCTTCGTGTGACAGAAAGCTCCCTTCGCGACCGATGCTGCCACCTAAATGTAGACAGTGCCCTGAAGGAGCAGGCTGTGGCCATGTCAGCACCGACAGCTTACTTCTGCCCCAACTGTTCTTCAGTTACGCCACTCGGATAGCACAGCTTACCACCCTGATCCTCAATCTGCAAAGGTGTTCTGTTCACAAGTGCAAAGAGCCCCTCTCCTCACTCAAGCGGGAAAACGTGAAGGGTATCATCAGCAGATCAACCATGTCATTACCTTCAGCTTGCCATAGGCTGTTCTTTAAAATAGCTTGGGATAACTGTTTAAAAGAGTGAAAGCCTTTTAGATTGCTTTCATGGTTAGCATCCTTACCTCCAACTTCTTCTGCAATATCCATGCTTCTATCAGCTTATATGTTTACAAATAAGTTGAATTGAAAACAGAGAAAAAGCTCTAAACCTTTGGACCATGAGTTTTTCCCAGATGGTGCAGTGGTAAGGAACCCACCTGCCAATGCAGGAGACGCAAGAGACGTGGGTTCAATCCCTGGGTCGGGAAGATGCCCTGGAGAAAGAAATGGCAACCCACTCCAGTATTCTTGCCTGGAGAATCCCATGGATGGAGGAGCCTGGGAGGCTATAGTCCACGGGGTCACAGAGCCAGACAGAACTGAGCCCATGCTCACATTTGGACCATGGAACTGAGGGCAAGTCCCTTCTCTTTAAGCCTTGAGTCCCTGACTTATAAAATGATGCTCTAACAGTTCCAGCTTCCTACAGCTGCTGTGAGGGTCAATGAACCACTGTCCACTGGCTGGTTTAAGAAAAAACCCCAGCTGCTTTAAAGAAAATGTACATTCAGATGATAAGTTTCTTTACTAAATATTTTTGGTTGTAAAAGAATAAGGCTTGCCTTCAGAGTTGTTCTTTTGTGAATAATTTTTATCCCCATTCATTTAGGTTACAAAAGAACCCATTCCAGTCTGTTCTATCTATGAAACAGTTATCCTTAGAAATAGGATTTTGAGGCATCAGGAGTCTTGTCTTTTTCCATTTCACTTGCTTCCAACTTAAAATCGTAAAAATTCAAAAAATATGCACACACATATATACATATGTATAGATGCACACACAAGCTGAATATAGACCACATATCATATGTATCGGAGAAGGCAATGGCATCCCACTCCAGTACTCTTGCCTGGAAACTCCCATGGACGGAGGGGCCTGGTGGGCTGCAGTCCATGGGGTCGCTGCGTCAGACACGACTGAGCGACTTCAGTTTCACTTTTCACTGTCACACATTGGAGAAGGAAATGGCAACCCACTCCAGTGTTCTTGCCTGGAGAATCCCAGGGACGGGGGAGCCTGGTGGCTGCCATCTGTGGGGTTGCACAGAGTCGGACACGACTGAAGCGACTTAGCAGCAGGAGCAGCATATATTCTATATTCTATATTTTGTGTATATATAGTGAAGTGATCATCCCAGTAAGGTCAGTGAACACACCCTATACAACAAGGTTAATTATTTCACCCGACGTAATAGTAACCTTTCTCTTTTGGTTTAAGAACATTTAAGATCCGCTCTCCTAGCTACTTTCAGGTATAAAAATGGATAACTACAGTCACTCTGCTGCACATTAGATTCCTAGAACTTAGCTGATAATTGGAAGTTTGCACCCTTTGACTAACTTCTTACCATTTCCACCTAATGCCAGCCCCTGGCAACCACCAAACCACTCTTTGTCTGTTCAGCTTTTTCAGATTCCACGTGTGACATCATACAGCATTTGTCTCTGTCTGACTTACTTCACTCAGCATAAAGCCCTGAATGTTCACTCATGTTGTCACAAATGACAAGACTGCTTTCTTTTTATGACTGAGTAATATTCCATTGTGCTTCCCTGGTGGCTGAGTAGTAAAAAAACCCACCCTGCCAATGCAGGAGATGCAGGTTGGATCTCTGGGTTGGGAAGATCCCCTGGAGAAGAAAATGGTTACACGCTCCAGTATTCTCGCCTAGAAAACCCCATGGACAGAAAAGCCTGACTGGCTATAACCCACGGGGTCACAAAACGGTTGGACACAACTCCCAACTAAGCACCAACAATATTCCATTGTGCTAATATTATACCTACATATTTTTATCCATTCGTGTGTCAATGGACACTTAGGCTATTTATTTCCATGCTTTGATTTTGGAATAATGCTGCAGTGTACATGGGGGTGGAGCTATCTCTTAAAGACAGCGATTTCAAATCCTTTGGTTATATACCTATAAGTAGGATTACTAGATTATATGGAAGTTTTACTTCCAATTTTTTAAGAACCCCGTACGCTTTCCCATAGTGACTGCACTGATTTACGTTCCCCAACAGTGCAGAAATGCTCGCTTTTCTCTGCATCCGCGTTAGTTCTTGTTGCTCTTGTCATAACGCTCTCTCTAACAGGTGTGAGGTGACGTCGCGTGGTTTTGCATTTCCCTGTTGATCATTGGTGTTCAGTATACTCGAGGTATTTGTTGTCCACTTGTATGCCCTCTTTGGAAAAAAATCTACTCAGGTCCTTTGTCCATTTCTGTCATTTGCCTTTTTGCTATTGTGTGAATTTCTTATATATTTTGCATATTAACCACTAATCATATAACTGTCTTGAAAATATTTTCTCCCACCCAGAGGTTTCTATTTTTGCTGATTGTGTCTCTTGTTGTGTCTTTTGCTGATTGTGCCTTTTTAGTTCGATATAGTCCCACTTGTCTATATTTTTGTTGTTGTTTTTCTTTAGAATCATATTTAAAAAATCATTGCTGAGACCAGTGTCCAGGAGCTTTCTGCCTGAGTTTTTATCTAGGAGTTTTAAGAATTCAGGCCTTAAATTAAGATTTCAAGTAAATTATTGTGAGGAGTGTAAGATACTGCTTCAATTTCTTTCTTTAACATGTGAATACCCAGTTTTCTCAGCATCATTTATTGAATAGATTGTCCTTTCCCAGCTGAGTATTCTCAGCTCTGATGTCAGATACTAGTTGGCCTTATCTGAGCGGGTTTGTTTCTGAGGATCTTAGTTGTCTCCTACTGGTCTATGCGTCTGTTTCTGTGCCAGTACCATGTGGCTGATTCTTATCTGTGTACCTGCTCGGTTGGGCAGTCGTGTTTGTGGCCCCCTGGAGCGTGGCCCGCCAGGCTCCTCTCTCCATGTGACTCTCCAGGCAAGAACACTGCAGGGGGCAGCCACCTCCTTCTCAGGGGATTTTCTCCTCTCCTGAACTCTCGTCTCTTGCACCTTCTGTCTTGGCAGGCAGGTTCTTTACCGCTGCACCACCTGGGACAGCTTCATAGTTCGTTTGAAATCAGGAAGCATAACACTTCCAGCTTTGCTCTTCTTTCCCGGGATTTCTTTCCTCTGGGTTGGAACAACAACAGTCTGATTCGTGTTTGTTTTCTATGAAAAATGTCCTTAGCATTTTGATAAGGATTACATTGAATCCATAGATGGCTTATAGACATTTAAACTTCTCCTCTCCTGAACTCTCGTCTCTTGCACCTTCTGTCTTGGCAGGCAGGTTCTTTACCACTGCACCACCTGGGACAGCTTCATAGTTCGTTTGAAATCAGGAAGCATAATCCTTCCAGCTTTGCTCTCCTTTCTCAGGATTTCTTTCCTCTGGGTTGGAACAACAGTCTGATTAGTGTTTGTTTTCTATGAAAAATGTCCTTAGCATTTTGATAAGGATTACATTGAATCCATAGATGGCTTATAGACATTTAATAGCATTAATTCTTCCCATTCATGACTGTAGAATATCTTCCCATTTATTGGTCTTCTATTTCTTTCATCAGTGTCTTATAGTTTCTAATGTCTTAAAGTTTTCATCTCTTTTGTAAAAATTTATTTCCATCTGTTTTAATATTTTTGATACTATTGTCAATGAGACTTTTTCCTCTTTTTTTCAGATACTTTGTTTTTAGTGTATAGAAACAGCTGATTTTTCTATGTTAGTTTTGAATCCTGCAACTTTACTGTATTGGTTTATTACTTCCAAGACTGGGTTCTTCAGCATTTCATTTATATAAATTCATTTAATCCACAATAACAATCTTACTTCTTGTTTTCTTACTTGGATAGTTTTTAACTTCCTTTTTACCTAGTTACTTTATCTAGGGCTTCCAGGACTGTGTTGACTATGAGAGGTGAGACTGGGCACCCATGTCTTATTCTTCATCACAGAGGAAAATCTTTCAAACTTTCATCATTAAGTATGAATTATCTGTACTCTTGTCATATGTGGCCTGCATTATGTTGAGATGTTTTCTTTCTGTCTCTAATATGTTAACAGCTTTCATCATGAACAAACATGACTGATAATAACAAATCCAAGCCAATCTCAATAATCAGCCAAGTAAGGCATGCGTTTTTGCAAACATAACTTGCCTTTAATTGTTAGGAGAAAGGAGGGATCCAACCATTAGCAAAATGATCAGAGACAATCATCAACAAAGATGAAATTTAATACTGAAGGTGGAATAGGGTGTTACATGGCCTCTCCACTCCAGTAAAATAAAATTATATGTAAGCTGTGGTAAAGAATCCGCCTGCAATGCAAGAGAAGCAGGATTAATCTCTGGGTCGGGAAGATCCTCTGGAGAAGGAAACAGCAACCCACTTCAGGATTCTGGCCTGGAGAATCCCATGGATGGAGGAGCCTGACGGGCTACAGTCTGTGGAGTCACAGAGAGTCAGACACAGCTGAGCGCGTGCGTGTGCGCACGCACGCACGCACACACACACACACACACACACTTGGAATGTCAATAGCCCAGGTCTGCTGACCTGATGAGTTTGATTCCACGTCCAGAAAGCATCTCTTCCTCCCAGCTCACACACCCAGCTCCTCTCCTGGGTGCCTGAGCAGAATATGAAATGCACTAATACCTGGCCTCAAAACCTCTGCCCACAGGGCCCGTGGTGCATGAATGCATTTTATTTTCTTGTTCAGTTCAGTTCAGTCACTCAGTTGTGCCCAACTCTTTGCAACCCCATGGACTGCACCATGCCAGGCCTCCCTGTCCATCATCAGCTCCTGGAATTTACTCAAACTCATGTCCATTGAGTCGGTGATGCCATCCAACCGTCTCATCCTCTGTTGTCCCCTTCTCCTGCCCTCAATCTTTCCCAGCATCAGGGTCTTTTCCAATGAGTCAGTTCTTTGTATCAGGTGGCCAGAGTATTGGAGTTTCAGCTTTAACATCAGTCCCTCCAATGAATATTCAGGACTGATTCCCTTTAAGATGGATTGGTTGGATCTCCTTGCAGTCCAAGCAACTCTCAAGAGTCTTCTACAACACCAGAGTTCAAAAGCATCAATTCTTCGGTGTGTAGCTTTCCTTATAGTCCAACTCTCACATCCATACATGACTACTGGAAAAGCCATAGCTTTAACTAGATGAACTTTTGCTGGCAAAGTAATTTTCTTGTAGATAGGAGTATATTGTTGTGTTCAGGAATTGTTTGAAAAAAAAAAAAAAACCACATTCTCCATATTATCAGAAATAATGGTCATTTACTTTAAAACAGTTCTTATGTCAAATATTGCTACCATTTTCTTCCTAAAAACATGAGGAAAACTGGCAACTTATGTGAATTTTGATGTTCATGAGTTTTCTCACATTATACGCCTCAAACAGCACAGGATTCCCTAGAACTAACAAATATTCAAATCCTATGTTCACTGAAGTTCTGAAAACAAGTGGAAGGTAGACAAGCTCAATGCATGGGGTCACCAAAAAGTTAGTGCATTTGTCCTTGTTTCATACCTAATTCAGAAGACAATGAGGGCATCCACACAAGAAAAAGCCAGGATTCCTGTAAAACCTGAGTCACTTAAACTGCAAACGGCCTGCCTGCTATCATTTGAGTAACAGAGATGAGCGTTTTAACAGCAGGGGGAAATCGCAACAGGGAAACACTCTTGTTTATAAACTAAGGGGAAAATGCATACATTTCACGCTCATTTTAATGTCTGAGGTAAATGCTTGTTTCTGTAAATATCTGAGCCCTTTCAGTTTTCCAACATTTACCCATTCTGCAATGTAAGCAGTCTTTTCATAGTGACAGAGAGCTTCCACAATGCTCGTTTCAAGAGGAAATATGCATTTTACTCCTGGCATGATCTTTGGTTTAATTTCCAATGATGGAAGTCCAGGTGGGAAATAGAGCTCGCTCTTCAATTTCAAGGCAATTCTGTTTCCAATGAGGCAGAACACTCATCAGACACCCTCACCCTGTCTGCTTACTGCAAACCGAGCTCCAAATCTCTGAGACAGCATTGCTGTATGAAGGGGGGACCCCTGCCAGGGCCCAAAACTGGGCTCTTGTCTAACACTCGGAAATGAACTGTCCAAAGAGACACATGTGCTGAGAAGGCAAGAAATTTTCTTGGAAAGGGCGCCAAGGCGGAGAGCAGGAGGGGAAGGGAACCCAGGAGAACTGCTCTACCACGTGGGCTGGCAGTCTCGGGTTTTATGGTGGTGGGATTAGTTTGCGGGTGGTCTTTAGCCCGTCATTCCGACTCAGAGTGCTTCCTGGTGGTGCAAGCCTTGTTCAGCCAAGGTGGACGCCAGAGAGAAGGATTCTGGGAGGTGGCCCGACACGTGGGGTCTCCTTTTGACCTTTCCTGAGCTCTTCTGGTTGGTGGTGGCTTATTAGTTCCGTGTTCCTTACCAGGACTTCCTGTCGTACAGCTCACGCAGATGGTTACTGTGGTGCCGGCCTGGGCGGGCGGCTGCAGTCGGCGTGCTTCACGTAAGGGAATCAGCCTGGTTGTCAGTAACATCGAAACAAAGAAAACCCTCAGATTAGCAATCTAATTGTGATGGAGTCCTACACTTGGCAGGGTTCTACAGCGCTGTCCCTGTGGGTTTAATTTCTAAAATTGGTCATCTGGCAAACGCCACCAAGGGCCGTCCCTGTTCGGTGTCAGGACAGAGCCTCAGGGAGGTTAGCTGGGGCCACCTGGCTCCAAGCACATCGTGCAAAGATCTCAGAAGGAAGCGTCTGGTCAGAAGACCCTTCAAGACCTCGGGTGCCTGCCTCAATGCACTCTCTCCTGTGCAATGCTCATTACACAACATATTAAAAGAGCATAACGTCACTCAGAAAATAAGGAGAGCATCTCTGCGGAGCACGGCTCCGTGGGTCAAGAATCTGCCTGAAATGCAGGAAGGTGAAGTCGCTTAGTCATGTCCGACTCTTTGCGACCCCATGGACAAGGCGTGCACCTAGGGATTGAACCTGGGTCTCCCGCATTGGAGGCAGATGCTTTAACCTCTGAGCCACAATGTAGGCTCAATCCCTGGGTCGGGAAGATCCCTGGAGGAGGAAATAGCAAGCCACTCCGGGGTTCTTGCCTGGAGAATGCCATGGACAGAGGAGCCTGGTGGGCTACAGTCAATAGGGTCACCCGAGGTCAAACATGACTGAGCGACTAGGTGCATAGAAGGGGTTGAGCGGGGCGAACACAGGTGATGGGAGAGCCTTCCTGCAGGGCGGTGGGTGAGAGGCCTGGGTGAGCAGGGGCACAGTGAGGCCTGCCCTCCTGGGGCGGTCTGCAGGGCTGGGGGTGGACACGCGGGGCCGCGGGCAGGGCCGCAGACACTGGTGGGCAGGCGAGAGATAGCAGCACCTGTGTGAGCATGGAGGAGGAAACAAACACACCACTCACACGCCAGACACAGACACACCGCATACACCAGATACACCACATACACACACACACTATGCCCAACACAGCACACACAGCACACACAGCGCACACCATACACAGCACACACCACACACACACCATACACAGCACACACTATACACACACAGACACACACACTCCACATACCCCAGATACACTATGCACACCACACCACACACACACCGTACACAGCACACACCATACACACAAAGACACACACACTCCACATACCCCAGATACACTATGCACACCACACCACACACACACTGTACATAATACACACACCACACACACACAGACATAATACACACACCATGCACATCACACACCATACACACACACACATATACCATACACACACACACACACCATACACACATACACACCATACACACATATACACATACACACCATACACACATACACACACACACCATACACACACACACACCACACACACACACCATACACACACACACCATACACACACACACACACATAAACACACACACATACACACTCCACATATCCCAGATACACTATGCACACCACACCACACACACACCATACACAGCACACACTGTACACACACAGACACACACACTCCACATACCCCAGATACACTATGCACACCACACCACACACACACCGTACACAGCACACACCATACACACAAAGACACACACACTCCACATACCCCGGATACACTATGCACACCACACTTTCCATGTGCAACACATCACACACAGACAATACCCCAAACTACACATACACTGATATAATACATAGACCAGGTACATGCCAAAAACACCACTGACAGACACATCACACACAGAACATTGCTTGAGATGAAACTTAGACTCACAAGTTCCAATGCACATGAAGAAGAGAAATTTCATGGAAATCTAAGCTTCACAAACTTGACCAAAGGAAGCAAGCATTCAAAGTGAAAGTGAAAGTCACTCAGTTGTATGGGACTCTTTGCAACCCCATGGACTATACAGCCCATGGATTCTCTAGGCCTGAATATGGAGTGGGCAGCCTTTCCCTTCTCCAGGGGATCTTCCCAACCCAGGGACCAAACCCAGGTTTCCCACACTGCAGGTGGATTCTTGACCAACTGAGCTATGAGGGGAAGCCCTGGCATTCAAAAGAATACACAAATAATGGAACAATCTTCAAAAAAAGAAGGAGATGTCTAGGAGTCAAAATAAGAATGGTAAAGTAAAAGGTGGATATGAAACAAGCAGAAAGAGATTTTTGAAGACCAGTTAGAAAGTATAAAAATATAGTTTCACAACATAAGTACTGGATAACAGAAAATCATTAGAGATTTAAAAGACAGTACCAAAATATGGAACCTAAATACTAAGAAATATAGAGATAGAACACGTGATTAAAGGATCCTCAAAGGGTTAAAGGTAAATTAAGAAGCTCCAGCACACCAGGAGGGAGCACTGGCTGCAGGGTGAGCAGCAGCGTCTGCAGTGATGACGGCTCAGGAATTTCAAGTAAGCAGACAGCTCACACGTGTGTGCAGAGCATGTGGCAGGAGCGTGCGTTCAGTGCTTGCAGGATGCACTTCAAAAAATCTTATTGAGGTGCATTCTAATAAAACTGGAGATCATCAAAGGTCAAAAGAAGCTTATAAACACTTTGAGAAGAACAAAAAAATGTAACCCACTGAAGACCCATAAGCTCTTAAATAAATGTTAAAATTAAGCACCACTTAAAAAAAAAAGTACTTTGGCCACCTCATGCGAAGAGTTGACTCATTGGAAAAGACTCTGATGCTGGGAAGGATTGGGGGCAGGAGGAGAAGGGGACAACAGAGGATGAGATGGCTGGATGGCATCACGGACTGGATGAACGTGAGTCTGAGTGAACTCCGGGAGATGGTGATGGACAGGGAGGCCTGGCGTGCTGCGATTCATGGGGTCGCAGAGTCGGACACGACTGAGCAACTGAACTGAAGTGAACTGAACTGAACTGAAAAAAAAAGCAATGAAAGAATTCCGTACATCAGTTAAAGGATGTAGGTCCTGCAGAGAGCCTGACTGCTAGTACACATTCAAAGTGCAATTCCAAGCACAGTGTCTCATCTCTAAGAGCCATACACTCACGACCCAGTTATGCTGGGTTCCGTTCACCCATGGCTCTGTCCACACCTCAAAGTCTGTATAAACAACTTTCAGTTTACCCCTCCAGTCTTGCTCCCTCCAGCCCCAAATATCTGTGACCCCAGAGCCTCTGTTTCCTCTTCCTCAAGCTCAAGTCCAACACAACAAATGCTCCCATTAGTATAAGAACCCTCGTGTTAGTTTCTCTGCTTTCTGATTGTTTGAGTGCCATTTGCAGCCATTGTATCCTAATGACTATAATTTCTTTAAGTGTTAAGGTAGTATGTGTCTTCAGTGTAGGAAGAAAATGTGATTTGTATCTATATTGTACTTTGTAAGTGAGCCTCTATTGGTGCAGTAAATGTCAAAAAACTAAGTAAATAGCTTTAAAACTATTTTATAATTTGCACAAACCTTCAGTGTAGTTTTATTCAAAAGTTTAAATGTCTTTTAGTGACATTCGAGGAAACTGGCGGGCAGGTATTTTTGCTGGGCTGGGAACCACGAGACACAGTATACTTTTTTCAACATAAAATGAAGTGTTGGTTCCTGCTTCCCAAAAATTTAGTAGTGGGTTAGATTAGGGAAATGAGAGGTTCCTGTGTTTGTAATATAGTCATTCTTGCTCTCTCCATAGATGTATATTGTCGTTTTCTGCTCTAAGAGTTTTTTGAACAGCAACAGAAGAAACTAGTCTGCAGAACCCTCTGTGATGGACCCAGCTTTGTAGGAGGGCTTCAGGGCCCCTCAGTCCGACCCCATCACGCTATGCCTTGTCCATTGGTCCAGGCTGGGCCCCACCTGGCTCTTGGTCCGGGTGTCATTTCGCTCCGCCGCTAGGACCCAGCACCCCCCCGACTCAAGCTTCGGAGGCCAGTCACAGCGGGAGCAGGAGAGTGGTATGTCCTGCCCCCCAGGATCCAGGAAAGAGCTCCCTGCAAAGCCCCCCTCCTTCCGATAGAAAATAAAAAGTTTCAGAAAAAAACCCCATTCTTCTCTAGATGACGAAGATAAGACTCTGGGATCCCCCTTTGTTTATCTATGAAAAGTCCCAACACACACTGCTCAGTTCCCATTCTTTGCCTCTAAACGATCAGCTGAATTCCTTATGCCCACCGACCAATCTGAAAAAAGTTCCTGACTTGTCTCTCCAGCTCCCAGGCCTCTGAACTCTAACCCGCCCTCACTGAGCCAGTTCACTACGTTTCCCAAGGATCAGCCACCTACAGGGAAAACGTCCGCTGATTAGCTGTCCCCTCACACCACTCAGCCCCCACCCCTGGATCTTTGTCGCCCCGTTGACTCCCCTCCTCCTGGACGCCTGCCCTTTGAGACACCTGCAGGTGTGTTAGGATCAGAACACTCCCTACAGCAACAGAGCCCTTCCCTTACTGCCTTAATCCCTTAGAACAAAGGCTCCACTTGCTGTTAACCAAGAATTTCAAACACAGAGATCTCGTTGAAACAAAAAACAAACAAACAAAAAAACCAGGGCTTTAATTTGGGGTTTGTTAGGACTACAGCCTGGAAAACACTTGAATTGTGTTCCACAGGACTTCAAGATGGGGGAAAAAGATAAAAAGCAAGGTTATGTAAGTTGTTTGTCAAGAATTAGGACTGGAGGGTCCAGTGGTTAAGAATCTGCCTTGCAATGCAGGAGACGTGGGTTCAATTCCTGGTCGGGGAACTAAGATCCCGCATGCTACAGAGTAACTGAGCCCACGTGCTGAAGAGTCCAAGTGCCGCCATGGAGATTCTACGTGTGGCAACTAAGACTCTGCACAGCCGAAATGCAGAAGGAAAAGAGAAGGTCAGCAGTATTAAAGAAAAAAAAAAGTATCAGGATTGGTCCTGTAAGAAGTAAGTGTACTTGTTAAGCAGGTTTTGTTGTGGTTGAAATGATTACGTATTTCTGAAGGGACTAGCTGATAACATTTTGCAAATGGCTCCCCGCGTCCTTGTGGGGAAGGCAGTGGCACCCCACTCCAGTACTCTTGCCTGGAAAATCCCATGGCTGGAGGAGCCTACCCCCTGGTGGGCTGCAGTCCATGGGGTCTCTAACAACTGAGTGACTTCACTTTCACTTTTCACTTTCATCCATTGGAGAAGGAAATGGCAACCCACTCCAGTGTTCTTGCCTGGAGAATCCCAGGGACAGCAGAGCCTGGTGGGCTGCCATCTATGGGGTTGCACAGAGTCAGACATGACTGAAGCGACTTAGCAGCAGCAGCAGCACCCGCGTCCTTGAGTTTGGTGCCATTCAGAAAGTTCAAGTTCTCCTGATGTGGGGAAGTGCCTGAATCCACATCCCCAGGGCCCACCAGCTCCATTTTGGATGCCTGAACCATAGTCACTTCATTTTGATTTTTCAAATGATCTAGCATATGTCATCATATCCCAGGTCCAGACTTGCTTTTGCCCGACATCATTCACGCGTATCTTTACAACCTGGGCCGTGGGTCCAGGGCTCCTTAATGGCTCATTGGTAAAGGATCTGCCTGCCAAGCAGGAGCTGAGGGGGTGGGGAAGATCCCCTGCAGAAGGGAATGGCTACCCACTCCAGTATTCTTGCCTGGAGAACTCCATGGACAGAGGAGCCTGGCAGGCTACAGTCCATGGGGTCTGAGTCAGATGCGACTGAGCAGCTAAGCAACAACCACTGTGGGTTTAAGCATTTATTCCTGAAACTATAATGGCTCATTGGTAAAGGATCTGCCTGCCAAGCAGGAGCTGAGGGGGTGGGAAGATCCCCTGGAGAAGGGAATGGCTACCCACTCCAGTATTCTTGCCTGGAGAACTCCATGGACAGAGGAGCCTGGCGGGCTGCAGTCCATGGGGTCTGAGTCAGATGCGACTGAGCAGCTAAGCAACAACCACTGTGGGTTTAAGCATTTATTCCTGAAACTCCCCAGGACAGGAATTCTGCCCTTAAACTCTCAGCTCAGGGGCCAGCACGTCCTCCACTGACAGACACTGTCTCAACCTGTGAAAATGCTCTTCTCCAGTCTCCAACTCAGAGCCCGGGGGTCAACCTTTGCAGTGCGGTTAATGCCCGCAGCCTCAGCACTGTGTCCTCTCACCCCACACGTACTCACAAAGTCACAAGTGCCGATGCACGGGGCCAGGCTGGGCTTCCTCCGGGCCTGGCAGCTCTGGACATTGCCTGCCTCAGCCTCATGGGTAGGTCTCATCTCAGACCTCATCTCTTTTAGCCTCTCATCTCTCTAGAGGCTTCCCAGTCTCAGTGAACCTCAGAACTTAGTAGAAGCTTTCACTGCAATACTTCTATTCAAAATAGTAAGTAAATACTGAAAGAGGGACATTCGCAAAATCTATGGATGCCAAAACAGTTCACAGGGTGTATAACATTAAATCAGATAATGAGCAATGTAATTGCCCTTCCTTAAAGCAATGAATCTTAACATTTAGTCCATTTATATGATGAACCCTTATAAAACATTTAAATAAGCAATTTAGATTTTAATGAATCAATAAAGTTAGATCTCAAAAAAAATATGCTGAGTTTAAACATTCTGGCTTAACTTGCTTTAAGGATTATAAATATTAAATTCCCAATAGACTGGCCTATCCCCCAGATAGCAAACTATAAATCATGTAAGATATTTTGGCAACAACCTTTTCCTAAGATTAATTGGAAGTGGTCAAACAAGAGATGGTAAGAGTGAATGTCGACATTCTAGGAATCGGCGAACTAAAATGGACTGGAATGGGTGAATTTAACTCAGATGACCATTATATCTACTACTGCAGGCAGGAATCCTTTAGAAGAAATGGAGTAGCCATCATGGTCAACAAAAGAGTCCGAAATGCAGTACTTGGATGCAATCTCAAAAACGACAGAATGATCTCTGTTCATTTCCAAGACAAACCATTCAATATCACAGTAATCCAAGTCTATGCCCCAACCAGGCTGAAGTTGAACAGTTCTATGAAGACCTACAAGACCTTTTAGAACTAACACCCAAAAAAGATGTCCTTTTCATTATAAGGGACTGGAATGCAAAAGTAGGAAGTCAAGAAACACCTGCAGTAACAGGCAAATTTGGCCTTGGAATACAGAATGAAGCAGGGCAAAGACTAATAGAGTTTTGCCAAGAAAATGCACTGGTCATAGCAAACACCCTCTTCCAACAACACAAGAGAAGACTCTACACGTGGACATCACCAGATGGTCAACACCAAAATCAGATTGATTATATTCTTTGCAGCCAAAGATGGAGAAGCTCTATACAGTCAACAAAAGCAAGACCAGGAGCTGACTGTGGCTCAGATCATGAACTCCTTATTACCAAATTCAGACTCAAATTGAAGAAAGTAGGGAAAACCACTAGACCATTCAGGTATGACCTAAATCAAATCCCTTATGATTATACAGTGGAAGTGAGGAATAGATTTAAGGGCCTAGATCTGATAGATAGAGTGCCTGAAGAACTATGGAATGAGGTT
>SJYT01038544.1:214885-243656 GCA_006410635.1 Cephalophus harveyi | reverse complement strand
TCTAGTCAAGGCTATGGTTTTTCCAGTGGTCATGTATGGATGTGAGAGTTGGACTGTGAAGAAGGCTGAGCACCAAAGAATTGATGCTTTTGAACTGTGGTGTTGGAGAAGACTCTCGAGAGTCCCTTGGACTGCAAGGAGATCCAACCAGTTCATTCTGAAGGAGATCAGCCCTGGGATTTCTTTGGAAGGAATGATGCTAAAGCTGAAACTTCAGTACTTTGGCCACCTCATGTGAAGAGTTGACTCATTGGAAAAGACCCTGATGCTGGGAGGGATTGGGGGCAGGAGGAGAAGGGGACAACAGAGGATGAGATGGCTGGATGGCGTCACTGAGTTGATGGACGTGAGTCTGAGTGAACTCCGGGAGTTGGTGATGGACAGGGAGGTCAGGCGTCCTGCGATTCATGGGGTCGCGAAGAGTCGGACACGACTGAGTGACTGAACTGAACTGAACTGAGAATTAAACTGTGATTATCTCTCCATTAGGATGTTCATTACTTTCCACCATAGTAAAGTGAAAGTGAAAGTTGCTCAGTCATGACCGACGCTTTGAGATTCCTGTGGATCTCAAAGTGGATGGTGGATGGTGCGAGCCTGGCTTCTAGGCGATGGAGTGAGTTAACAGAATAAGCAAGAGGAGAAGGCTAAGAGGATCCATGTGGTGAAGGGTCAGGATTGAAGACCTCAATATTCGTGCACATCCAACTTTAACACAGATGCTTGGCCACGTGGGGAGGCATTTGTAGGTGTGTTGCATACGTGTGTTAGAGTACACACATGTTTTTCCTTGATCTGTCAGCTGAGAGGGCTTAGAAACACTTAGAAAGACACTCCAGTCACAGAGAGCACACCATGCACCCAGATCTCAGCTGCTAGCACCATGCTCCAGCAAAAGGAGGAAGAGCTCCTTAGAGAAATGGCCGATTCTATGACCGAGCAGAAAAGACACAAGATGAAATAGGTATGGAAGTTCTAATCCCCGTACCTGTGAGTATGGCCTCACCTGGAAACATTCTTTGCAGGTGATCAAGCTGAGGTCATCAGGACGGCCCTCCTCCAGTACGGCTGGTGAGCACGTAAGCCAGGGGACCTTGGACACAGAGGCAGGCCTGCTCTCGGGGTGGATACAGTGAGGAAGCTGGAGTTATGCAATCACAAACCAGGGAATGTCCATGACTGTGAGCAAACCACCAGAAGCCAGCAGAGAAGCACGGATCGGATTCTCTCTACCACTTCAGGAGAAGCCAGCTCTGCCTTTATTTCAGACTCCTGGCCTCCAGAACTGTGAGACAATTTTGTTGTTCAGTAGCTCAGTTGTGTCTGATTCTTTACCACCCCAAGGTTGCCAGGCGCCTCTGTCCATGGGATTTTCCAGGCAAGAATACTGGAGTGGGTTGCCATTTTCTTCTCCAGAGGATCTTCCAGACCCAGGGATCAAACCTGTGTCTCCTGCACTGGCAAAAGGATTCTTTACCATTGAGCCACCTGGGAAGCCCTGTGGGATAATACTTTTGAGTACGTTAAGCCTCCCAGTTGGTGGTACCTTGTAACAGCTGCCCTAGCAAACTCACACATGTCTTTCCTTTATCTTCCTCTTTTTCAGCATTCCTTTGATGTTGCTTTGCAACATCACTTTATGATCAATCACTTTTAGGACCTCATACAGGAAGAAGAAAAGTCATCTTCCATCTCTGTCAGGCCCCACACTGACCTTTCACTCACTCTTTCGCCTGCTCACTCTTGTCCATATTCACCTTCCACCAAACTGGACCAGTGACAAAATGCTCTGTCTCGCCCTTGTCATCACTAAAACCTACTCAAGCAACTTTTCTTTCCTCATTAAGAAAACTTCATTTTAATATTGCCTTATTCATTATTTTTATTTTGCAAAGTCTTTTGCATTAGTTATGTATGTTTACCAATTATTTCACTCTTTATTTATGCTACATTGGGAAGTCTAGAGGAAACATATAATTTGCACCTGAGTTTGTACAATATCATTGCATACTGCAAGCAACCGCACAGTCTAATGAGTTCATGAAGCATTAAATAACCAGGTAACTGGTATTTTAAGTTATTTATATGGTGGAGAAATCAGTACAGAGGTGTTAAAAATGTTTTAATCATGTTAGAGTAAAAAGGTGATAGTTTTGGTTCCCTTGCAACATTATGATGTTTGCTAAGTTGCTTCAGTCATATCCAACTCTTTGTGACCCCAAGGACTGTAGCCCCCCAGGCTCCTCTATCCATTGGATTCTCTAGGCAAGAATACTGGAGTGGGTTGCCGTGCTCGCTTCCAGGGGATCATCCCAAGCCAGGGATAGAACCCTTGTCTCTTATGTCTCCTGAATTGGCAGGTGGGTTCTTTACCACTAGCACCACCTGGGAAGCCCATATTTCTGTCCATTTATGGCTAACGTGTCCTCCCATGTGAGTCGTGGGAGCAGTGGTCCTCAGAGAACCTGTGCTGAGCAGGGACCCTGGATGCAGACTATCACAGACCCTAGCAGATGGTCACAGCACGGAACCTTCGGTCTGTGGGACAGAGCCTCAGTCCACTGCTCCGTTTGTAAGACAGACATTCCAGCTTGCCGTTGAGCCCTTTGGTCAGCAAGCTGCATGACTGACATGCCCACCACTGAATCCAACATCGAATGGCAAAGGCATATAAGATGCAGGCCGTGATTAAATTCCAGAAGCACAGAACATTGCGTGAGCATTTGGCTCAGAGCCTCTGGGAATTTGCTCCTTCTGTCGCCTCCTGTCCTAAGAGTTCACACCAAGCTTCCTGTGGCTGCCTGACTGAGGAATGTAAACAACAACCAATCTGGTAGAAGATTCTTATAACTTAGTGGCCCTTACCAGTGGTTGATGGCTGCAATATTATAGCATCTAGAGAGATGCTCATAAATGACCAAGGTTGAAGGTAAATTCTTCCCATGCCCAGTGCTTTAAGCAATGCAGTCTGTTGTCCACGTTTTTCTCAACTAAAGCAGAGCAGAGCAAAGTTCCATGCTGGTTTGCAAGCTTCAGTGAATGGGTTTCCTGGAGGTGGGATATTTGCAATGAATTGGCTGAAAGCCAGGGAATAGGTACCAGGACGGGCCTCTCAGGCTGGACCCAGGCTGTGAAGATGATAAATTCTTCCCATGCCCAGTGCTTTAAGCAATGCAGTCTGTTGTCCACGTTTTTCTCAACTAAAGCAGAGCAGAGCAAAGTTCCATGCTGGTTTGCAAGCTTCAGTGAATGGGTTTCCTGGAGGTGGGATATTTGCAATGAATTGGCTGAAAGCCAGGGAATAGGTACAAGGACGGGCCTCTCAGGCTGGACCCAGGCTGTGAAGATGCCTAGAAACTGTGAGTACCTAGCAGAGGGCTCCTCTGTGAAGGAGGCTGTCAAAACCAAGTGGACAAGTTTGCAGCGACATGGATGGACCTAGGGGGTGTTACACTGAGTGAAGTCAGACAGAGAAGGAGGAACATCGTGTGGCATCACTTACATGAGGAATCTTAAAAAAATGATACAAAGGAACTTACTTATCAAACATAAATAGACTCATGGACTTCCAGAACGAGATTATGGTTGCTGGGGGAAGGATGGGATAGTTAGGGAGTTTGGGAAGGACATGGACACAGTGTTATATTTAAAATGAATAACCAGCAACGGCCTACTCTACAGCACATGAAACCCTGCCCAGTGTTAAGTGGCAGCCTGGATGGGAGGGGAGTTTGGGGAAGAATAGATACGTGAAAACAACAGGGAAGAACAGGTGGACAGGATTCCTGTTCCCTCGGGGGTCCTCTTCCGTCAGCCACACCGGCACCAAACAGAATGGCATGACGTTTGCTACAAGGCAACGCGCGGCTCGGCAACATGGAATTCCTCTCTCTGATGCCGATCTGGCCCCTGTCACTCGGGAGCTTCTACCCTGAAGTACCGCTGTGCCCTGATACGGCCGTCATTCCTTGAAGGCACCATCCAAATGCTTGTGCCAAGCTAATTATATGAAGTGCTTCCCATCGTGGAAGGAGCGCTGATTGGTCTTTTCCCAAGTAGAAACAGAGTTTGGATATGGATTTGAGTTTCTGACTTGCGGTACCTCCACCAGCACCACGTCTGTGGATGTGTGAACTGCCCAATCCACCAACGTGGTACCTCACCATCACTCTCCTAACAGAGCAAGGAATGTCACAGCAAGTCAAACAGCGATGGACTCATGTGCCCGGAATTCCCTGGTTTTAATAATATAGAAACACATGGTCAGATGAAATAGAGAATGGCTTTGCTAAGTCTTTAGCTATGGTTCCAGTCAAGAAACAATATCCTAAAAATCTGGAGCACTATCTCACAGGAAGCAATGTTTCTTTAAATCCAGCGAACTCTTTATATAGCACTGTTTCTCCCAGAGGCAAGATGCATGTATCTGGAAATGTATGGGTTAAAAATTGGGGATGTTCCTTCTATGCTTCCCTCTCACTATTACATCTAATAACAAACTTCACTGAATAAGGGGTCTTAACAGGACCAAGTTTGGAGTAAGGCAATTGAGGCAACTGCCACACATGTAAAATTCAAGGAGCATCAAACACTCATCATTAATACAAATAACACTTTAATGTAATTAAAAATATATCTCTGATAAAAAAATATCAAAAATTTAAATAAAGATAGAATTAGTAACCTGGGATACTTAAACTTTATTTAAAATTGTCACTTGGTGGAGAGAAATTGTTTTACAGAGCAGTTCTCAGTTGAAAATGAGATAAAGAAGTTGATTTTGAAAATATTATTGATGCATTTTGTTTCCATTAAAGCCAGAAGAGTAACATTATAATAAGCTCTGCTTTTGATATAAATATCATATTTAAACATGTTTCAAGTTCCAATATGCCTATGTTCAATTTTTCAATAATTTTTCAACTAATTTAATGTTCTAGAAAGAATCATCCATAAAAACAAAATGCATGGAATCATATATATATATATATATAAGTACATATTTTTCCTGCAGGCTCCAGTGTGGTTTGGCTTATATTGGATTGTGGCTTCATTTCAAATTTTAGTATTTCTATTCATCATGGATTTTTGGCATCAGTATTGATTTTTAAAATATTGCAATAAAATATTATTTACCTTTATTAGACTTTTTTGGTGTGTCCCTTAAATTCTATGGCTTAGATAATTGCTTCCCTTGTCCCTCCTGAATTCCAATCCTGGGACTTAGTTCCTGTATCAGGGTTTTTCAGAGAAACAGATCAATAAAATCTATAGCTAAAGATTTATTATAAGAAATTGGCTCACACAATGATGGAGGCTGAGAAATGCATTCATTTAGCTGGAGAGCCAGGAAGGACGATGGTGTGGCTCTAGTCTGAAAGTAGTGAACTCAGAACCCAGGAAAGCCAGTGTTTCAGTGTGAGCCCAAAGGACAGGAAAAGACCAGTGTCCCAGCTCAAGGCAGCCGGGAAGGAGGGCTCCTCCCCTTCTCTTGGGAGTGTCAGCCTTTTTCTTCCCGTTCAGGTTGCCAGTTGATGAGGCCTGTCCAAGTCAGGGAGGGCTAGACGCAATACTGAGTCTATCAGTGCAAATGTTAAGCTCATCCAGAAACAACCACACACGCACATAGAGTGTGCTTTGACCAAATATCTGGGCTCCTCCTTGTCTCAGTCAAGTTGAAACATCACATTGAATCACTATCTCTAACGGAGGAATGATCCCCAGGCCACACAGCAATGGCTCCACTGGATCCAAGTTGAGACTACGGCTGTCTTGATGCCACATGATTCTGTATTTGCTGGAGTGAGTGATTCACTCTGATCACCAGGAAGAGCTAGCGGGTGTTGCTGTTTAAAACCCAGGCAATTTCCAGTGTTCACTTCAGTACTTTCATGGAGGTAAATATAGATGGAAACTGCAACATCCTACCAAAATCAGAATCATTGAAGTGTAAGGCACTTAAGAAATAAAAGTTTAGGTTACTCCTTATTGCAGAAAGTGAAGAGGAACTGAGGAGCCTCTTGATGAAAGTGAAAGAGGAGAATGAAAAAGTTGGCTTAAAACTCAACATTCAAAAAATGAAGATCCCGGCATCCAGTCCCATCACTCCATGGCAAATTGTTGGGGAAACAATGGAAACAGTGACAGACTTTATTTTCTTGGGCTGCAAAATCACTGCAGATGGTGACTGCAGCCATGAAATTAAAAGGCGTTTGCTCCTTGGAAGAAAAGCTATGACCAACCTAGACAGCATATTAAAAAGCAAAGACATTACTTTGCCAACAAAGGTCTGTCCAGTCAAAGCTATGGTTTTTCCAGTAGTCATGTTTCGATGTGAGAGTTGGACCATAAAGAAGGCTGAACGCCAAAGAATTGATGCTTTTGAACTGTGGGGTTGGAGAAGATTCTTGAGAGTCACTTGGACTGCAAGAAGATCAAATCAGTCAACCCTAAAGGAAATCAGTCCTGAATATTCATTGGAAGGAATCATGCTAAAGCTGAAACTCCAATCCTTTGGCCACCTGATGCAAAGAACTGACTCACTGGAAGAGACCCTGATGCTGGGAAAGATTAGAGGAGGGAGAAAAAGAGGAAGACAGAGGATGAGATGGTTGGACGGCATCATTGACTCAAGGGACGTGAGTCTGAGCAAGCTGGGGCTTGGTGAAGGACAGGGAAGCCTGGCGTGTTGCAGTCCATGGGGTCGAAAAGAGTCAGACACAATTTAGGGCCTGAGCAACAGCAACAACCACACGAACACAAAATTTAATAATAGGGGAAAACTGTGCTGAGGAAGAGACCAGTCTGAGGGGACTCTCTTCACCTGATCATTGCTCTATAAACATAAAATAGTTTTATATGAATAAAGTCTGTCTATTTTAAAAAATCACTTATATTAAATAAAATTGGACCCACAAGATTGATGCCCAAAGCAGGGGCAATACACTTCTCAGAGGAACCATCCTCAATGAAAATCAGTCAAGGCAAGGAATGAAATCAAATACATAACCGTAAAACTGAAATGAAAACCCTGCAGCCTCTGGCTGGAGACTACAGCCAGTTCCTGGTAGAAACAGGCGTCTCCAACAGCAAAGAAATCCACAGAAACTGTAAGGTGTGCTAAGAGGCTGCCCAAGACACTCGGGGAGGACACCGTGTATGAACTAGAGATGAAGCTGGCATCATCAGCACAAGGCCATGGGTTCCCTGGGGCTGTGGCCATCATAGCAACGCTGGTCATTCCTCAAAGCAATAGTGTGCTAACAGATTTACAGCCAAGAGTTTTCTTTTTTTGATTAATTTTTATTGGAATATAGTTGCTTCACAAAGCCGTGTTAGTTTCTGCTATGCAACAAAGGAAATCAATTGTGCATGTATGTTTATCCAGCCTTTCTTTGGGCGTCCTGCCCATCCAGGTCACCGCAGAGCCCTGAATAGAGTCCTCTGTGCTCCACAGTAGGTTCTCACCAGCTACCTATTTTATACAGAGTGTCAATAGTGTGCATATGTCAACCCCTATCTCCCAATTCCCCCCACCGCCCCCCTTTCCCCTCTGGTTTCCATGCATTTGTTCTCGACCTCCACATCTCTAAAAGGCAAACAAATAAAATAAAATTAGGATTTGGTGTGTGTTAGTCGCTCAGTCATGCCCGACTCTTTGTGACCCCATGGACTGCAATCCAAGTTTCTCTGTCCATGAGATTTTCCAGGCAAGGACACTGGAGTGGGTTGCCATTTCCTTCTCCAGGAGATCTTCCCAACCCAGGGATCGAACCCGGGTCTCCTGCACTGCAGGCAAATTCTTTACCGACTGACTACAAGGTAAAACAACAAAAATAAAGCCAATAGTTTTCGAACACTGTCTACAGTCTTAACGACTGTGTGGAGGGGTTCAGCTTGAGAGGGGCCAGGACCTCTCCTGGGGCCCCAGAAGAAGACCTCAAGAAGGCAGCAAGGGGGAGCCGGATGTCAGAGATTAAGGACAGGGCTGCTCCGAAGAAGGAGGGGCTCTGAGAGCACAGGCAAGGTGTGGGCCATGCCTGCCTTCTAGGTCTGGCCCTAGGGGGCCAACATCTCTCCCGATGTTCCTCCTTATGGGAATTTTCTAGAGCTTTCCTGGCTTAACTGGGAGAGCAATTGCTTTTCGAGGTCAGAAAAAGAGATGAGACCTCTGTGAAGTAGGTTACCTTGCCATATGCTAGACAGTAGGTAAAGAGAGTTGAAACACATGCATAATGAGAAGATTACACAGAAAATCAGGAGTTCATGGCAGAGACTATAATAAGGCCCGGGAGTCCCATTGGGACCAAAAAATTGTAGCAATTTAGGGAACTGTCGCTGAGAAAGAGAGAAAAATGAACTGGTTTTCAGATCTCCAACTACAACAGCAAAATGCATGACGGGCCTCTGACTGTCACGTTGTTTTTCTGAAACAGCATTTTTATTGGGGAAAAAAGTAAAATTAAATAGGGAAATAATAGAAAATGACAAGAAAACCAGACAAGCTATTATTTCCCAGCCCAAGTGGATGCTAATTCTCAATGGATGGCCAGTTAGCTGTGGCAACACCTGTTTACCCAAAGGCTCAATTTTCAGCAATTTCAATTTGTGTTAGCAAACACCAAGACAGAGCCCATGAATTCAGTTTTTTTTATACCCACCTTAGATTGGGAAATTGTATGTGAGACACAAGGTCCTTTTCCTTTGCTTATCTGTTCTGTCTGTGTGCGGTCCTGCAGGCCGCTGAGCTGTGTAACAAATCAGCCAGATTACTGACCTGAGTCAACAGTGCTGTTGCTGAATCATTCTGGGAGCCAGAGATCTGACGCGTCTCTCCCCAGGCTAAAATCTAAGCTTGGCAGGACGGGGTTCTTCCCGGAGGCTGTAGGGAAGACTCAGTCTGCTACCTGCTAATTCGGAAGGTTGGAAGAGTTCAATTCCTTGCAATAGGACAGAGGCCCATTTCCTTGTTGGTTGCCAGCTGACGGCCGTTCCCAGCTTCTGCGGGCCGTCTGCCTGCCTTGTCCACCTTCAAGCCAGCAATGAAGGGCTGACTCTCTCACATGCTTCCAGACCTTCTTGCTTCATCTTTTGATGGTACATCCCTCTGACAATTACTCTGTCTCCCTCTTCCACTTTTAATTTTCACACAATTGCACTGGGAAAAAAATCCAGCCTAATCTCCATATTTAAAGTGTAACCTTAATTCTATCTACAAAGTTCTTCCATGGCAAAACATGTCCATGGATCCCAGGGATTAGGGTCTGGACATTTGGGGGCATTATTCCGCCTGCCATATCTTTCAATGAAAGCAGCACTCATGTGGGTCCAATTATGTCAAAATTCACATAATTGGATTGTACTTTCTTAAGACACTAATTCATCTTTCATACCCTCTTTTCTACTCCCAAGAGGCACGTTTCCAGGATAATGGCAAAGACAAAGCACTCTAATTCTTGCTGATACACTTGCCCTTGGGGAGAGCAGCAGAACCCAGAGAGCCTCTTTCTCCTTGAGATCCTTCACTCACTAAAACCTTCTCTGAGCCCATCCTCAACATTCTCCCCACCTCCCCTCCCTATCTTCAAGGTCTGGGGCAGAAAACTGCAGACAGGCAGAGCCTCGGGCTTTCTTTGGAACCAGCCTCGGGCTCAAGGACTCAGAGACTAGATAGAGGGAAGGTCTTCACTGATCTCTGATGACCGAATACAGCTACCCACTCTGCCCATTCAGTTAGAAGACTTGGGGACTTGAAGGGATCTCAACTCTATGCCTCCCAGTTGCCGACCACTTATTTTTAAAGGTCATCATGGATATCACAATGGAAAGAGCCGTTTATGCTATAAAGGGAAACCTTTTGGTTGGTGTTTTGATTTGTAAGATCCTCAGTGCATTCTTCATACCCAAGGATGGTGGGTTAAAGGCAAAATCAGCAAGCCCAGAGCGTCTAGGAAGCGATGAGTTGCTCGCATTCAAGTTGAACTACAAATACCGTCAGGTCAGAAGAGCAAGAATCAATTCCTCTATTGCCTATATGCCTGGAGTCTGTGTGTTTATGTCACCTAGACAAGTCAAGGTCGTAGCTTCTAACCTAAAAGGGAGCTATGACAACTTGCCCATTCATCTGACTACCAGGAAAGGTGATAGGAACTGGGGGTTAAAAGGAAAACCAGGAACATCCTGAAACCCATTAGAAAAGAGATCAGGCAATTTCAGTGGGAAGGGACCCCATGAAACAAGTCAGAGGGCTCAGGAGATACCTGAACACAGGAGTTTTTGTTCAGACAAGGGCATTTTCGACGTCACTCTTGAAAACATAAAAGTTCAAGATCCCCGTTTCAGTGGAAGGTTCCCTGAGCTGTGTCTTTGGACAAGGTGTCGGGGATGGCAGCCTATTCGACGTTCCAGGTCACGCTCCTCTCCTTTCTACTGCCCGTGTAATGAGCTTCCTCTTTAGAGAAGGGCACCTTTGAACCGAGTCTCCTGGGGATGGAGAATGTCAAAGGGCACGCCACTTCTGTACTATTCTTGCCAAACATGCAGAACGTCAATGTCATCAAGAAACACCAGGCAAACCCACAGCCCAGGAGTCCTTCCACGCACCTGACAAGAGAGGTTGCCAGGAAAGGCAGCGGGGGGCACTAGGGGCGCAGCGGCAGGGTGAATGCTTCAGGGCGGGTGTCTGGGGCGTGGGGGCCCCTGAAGCTGCTCCTGCGCTCGTTTCCAGCACGAGGACTGTGTCCCTCCGAGCAGGGAGGCCGGCTTCGTAGAATGAGCAGTGCAGAAGACGGCTGAACTGAGCACCGCGGATGTACCTGACGCAATCCAGCTGTTGGAGTAGAAACGGGGGGAGACGTGGGTGCTGCTGGTTTAGTCGCTGCCGTGCTTGACTCTTGCGACCGCACGGACCACAGCCCACCAGGCTCCTCCGGCTTTGGGATGTCCCCAGGCAAGGATACTGCAGTGGGTTGCATTGCCTTCTCCAATGGCCATTACTGAACATGCAAATGGCTTTTTGAAGCGAGGCGTGCTTGGCCAGAAAAATGAATAGTATGCTCTGGGAGTGTTCCGAGAGATAAAAATACAAGACAGCCTGGAGGTTCCGAGGACAGCCGTGGGTTTGCAGAGCAGTCTGAGCTCCGAGGACAGCAGTATCTCCCAAGTAGCTGGATAGAGTGAGCAAGAGTGATCACCTCTCTGTGCATCGTTTCTACTTTTGATCCGTGTATTTGTTTCTCACCACTGCAAACCTGGTGGCTTAAAACAATGAACACTTACCATCTTACAATTGCAGAAGCCAGCCTTAAGGTGCGGAAATCAGGGTGTGGGCAGGACTGGTTCCTCCCAGAAGCTCCAGGCGAAGACTCAGCCTTTGCTTCTTCCAGCTTCAGGAAGCGGTCTTATGCCTCAGCTCCTGCCTGCTTCGCTCCAGTCCTTGCTTCCACTGTCATTGCCGCCTCTCCCTCACAGACCCTCCTTCCCTCTTGAAAGGGAGCCCTTTGATAACGTGGATGGCCCACTCAGATCATCTAGGTGGACCTCAGCTTGTGGAGTCCAGCAGAAGAGTTTCAGAGGACCCCAAAGACAAGCCTGTGAGCTGGACTTTCTACAAGAAGAAGCTGGAGTGATAGATAGCATTTACAATAGGCTCCTGGCAGGAGACAAGAGCAAGCCAGTGAGTGACTGCCATCTGCCGGGAAAGGGACTGGGGTCAAGGAAGACGACTGGGATTTTGGACACCTTGCAAAGACCCAGGCGCTGGAGTCCCCCAGCGAAGAAGAGTAGTCCCTCTCGAGGGGGAGCATGGAGCAGAGGGAAGGACAGGGAGGGGCAGATCCGGGGCTGGGGACACACTGGGGACGAGGAAGAGGGGCTTGGAAAAGCTCTTTTCCTGAGAATCGCAGCAGCTGCCAGGCGGGCCCGGAGATCACAAGCAAGGACATGTCCCTGACACAGCCCTGGGAGGGCTGCTCCCAGTTTCTGGGGTAACTCGGCATGTCCTCCTTCTGTTAGGGCATGCTTACATACTTTCCTAGTTTATTGTTTTCTAGGCTTTAAATTTTGAAAGCCAATGGAAGGACACGCCACCTTTCAGAACCGGGAGGAAGAAATCTTGGGTTGCTCTGTTGGCTTTTCATTTCCATCAAAGAGGACAATCATGAAGACCCAATAGAAAGCATGAGAAATCACAACTAGAAATGCCACTCACGCAAGGCAGCCTTACACCCAAGTCTGATGAAGGTCACGAGGAGACACTAGTCCAGATTAGCACAGATCTTCCCTCCGCCGTGTGCCCAGCCCCCGCTGTCTGTGGCATTGACTTGCACCTGCTTTCATCATGGGATGAGTTTTTTCCTTAAGAAAACTTTGACAACAATGAGATAAGTTCCAAAAAAAGCTAAACTTAGCATCATGATAAAAAATCAAAAAATTTGTTATTATACGAGTTATAAAACCAAGCTGAGTCTTCTGAAATAGAGCGTCTATATTTGCACTTGCTATATCACACATCTTTCTCGTCTCAATTGGGTAACACCCAATCCCATGCACAAGTTAATTGGAAATATCGACTCAAACTCACCGCAGGATCATAGGCTGAGTATTCAAGACTATCTGACGTCTTTGACTCAAGCACTTTAAAAGTTATCACTTCCAATGGGGATCTAAATCGGTCCCCTATTGTATATCCCCATATTGTATATGAAAACCCAACAGGCAGATGGAAATGTTCATGTGAAACCATACTGGCAGAATTGCAGAAAAGAATTCTCATTCAATCTCTTGGAAATAAACATGATAAATTCAACTTAGCTTCTCTGCAAATAAGATACTTAGCCAGATTTTCATTCCAACCATTTTTTCTTGGTAATATGTTTACGTGTTTGTTATCTTTTTCTCTGAATTTTCTTACTCTTTTCATCTTTTTAAACATTTTCCAAATATAAGTAAGTCTTTAAAAGGTATGAGGCACTCTATTTTTTGGAATGCTTGCACAGAAATTCTGATCCAAATTATTGTGATCTTCACTTTCAGTTTAAATAGAGTATTTGAGTTGAACCAGATACAAAACACACTCGAGACATAATCTGCTTTGTGTATGTGAGAAAAACCCACATTGTTCTGTCTGTCCCCCTTCCCCCACCCAGCCCAAGCAGAGCTCTAAGACTCCATGACCACCTCCGTAGAAAGAAGCCTGAGAAAGGACGTTTTTGTCAACAAGCCCCTCTCCATCTGTGACAAGAACCTTGGAAGTCCCGGCTCAGTATGAAACCTGTTTCTGGGGCTTTGACGATCTAAAACATTTTGAAAACTAATTCCATTTTTTTTTTTGCCTGCTGTACGTAAACCCCCAGAGGGACTCAGAGCCCCTAGGGCATGTGGTGAGAACAGAAGCTCTCAGAGTAAGTCCATCGGGAACAACATGAAAGACACAGAAATAAGACTAAAGCTCACTTTGCTGGAATAAGCTAAGCTAAGTTAAGTCACTTCAGTCATGTCCGACTCTGTGCAACCCCATAGACGGCAGCCCACCAGGCTCCCCCATCCCTGGGATTCTCCAGGCAAGAACACTGGAGTGGGTTGCCATTTCCTTCTCCTTTGCTGGAATAAACCTGTTCCATTAAATCTCACTTAACGCAAAGAGTGCCATATAAACACGACGCGGTCCAGCAGCAAGTGCTCAGGCTAAGAGCCCGCAGACGCCACCTGGTTCCTCCCCTGGCTTTCCTCTCCACACCATGAGGGCTTTTCAGATGTCAAAATAGCAGCAACAAAATATTCCATTTATGCGCAAAAGTCATCAGAACAAGCTTTGTTTTCCCCTTTTGTCTAAAGAACAAAAGCACTCGAGGAGCACTTCACTCTGGGTCTCACATCACCGGCAAGGGCGTGAGTTGCCGCATCAGCACCTGCCTGGGCGGGAGGTGGTACCCGACCCTCGTGGGGCAGGCGGGCGGGCTGATACTCGTCCCAGGATGCACATCCTCTGTGCCCCCCTCTCTCTGGAGACAGCAACAGTGTCCCGGGAAGGACCCAGCAGGCAAGACACAGGGGAAGGAGCTACAGGGTCAGAGCACTTTGGAGGAAAGGGGCGCTCCTGAGGGCATCCTAGGCAGCTCCACGTGTGCAGACTTAGCAGCCACACAGTCCCGAGGCTCCTGCGTTTGCTTGGCATTCTGCTTGTGGCCCTCCTGAAATGCTTACTGTCATCCAGAAGGGCCCTGCCTTCTCTCTGTGCTGGGCTGCGCAGCTCTGTGGCCGTCCCGGGGAGGAGGCAGAATAGAAGCAGTCCAGGCAGGGCTGAGTCCCGGCTTCCGACCGCTCTGCCCTCTGGAGCATCCGTGTGATGGTCCAAAGCCTGTGTCCTCTCCTTAAATCGGAGATCAAAATGCTTGCCACCTCATGGCTGTGTGCAGAACACGTGCACGTGTGCTAAGTGGCTCAGTCGTGCCTGATTCTTTGAGAGCCCCATGGACTGTATGTAGCCCACTTGGCTCATCTGTCCATGGAACTTCCCAGGCAAGAGTACTGGAGTGGGTTGCCAAGCCCTCTTCCAGGGGATCTTCCCAACCCAGGGATTGAACTCGTGTCTCTTACGTCTCCTGAGTCGGCAGGCAGGTTCTTCACCATGTGCCACCTGGGAAGCCTGAACATGGGCCTGTGGGCATGTAAAGTGCACAGCACAGGATACCTAATACACACTCTCGAACCGAAAGGCCCAGCTAGTGTTTGTTGAACTGAACTATTTTTATTATTTAGGTGGCATGGAAGAGTTTGGAGGGGGAAAAAAAGTTTCACCTAAACCACTTGTCTACTGTCTCTATGAGTTTTGACTCTGCCTCTGAACTCTGCTTTTAGTTCTATCTTAAGAAATATTTCCCGTCACTTAATCTCAAATATTCTGCCTGCCCTTTTCAGTCTCAAATTAGAGGAACAAAATCCAACTGTGCCTTTTCCAAGAAGACGCAAGCCCGTGGAAGCACTAGCGGGGCTGCTTCTCCGGGCGGAGGACTGTCATCTCCTCCTAGGGCGCAGTGTCTGGGGCTGTGCTTGCAGAGGAGGCAGCCGCAGGAGCGTCCGAGTGGGAGAGCAGGAAAGACGGATTGCCTTCCACGCGTGTTAGTCGCCCAGTCGTGTCCGACTCTGTGTGACCCCGTGGACCGTAGCCCACCAGGCTTCTCTGTCCGTGGGATTCTCCAGGCAAGAATACTAGAGTGGGTTGCCATTTCCTTCTCCAGTTATCTACCATGGTGGGTTTTAAAAGTTCACTGGCCATGAGTTCTACACGGGAACCTCTGAGATCTTTCAATCCATGCCACTCGCCACAGATAACACTGAAAGCGAAGTTGTGTGCAACATAAAATAATCCTGACTCAAACTTGTACTATTTTCTCCTCAATCTGACATGTCTCTGTCCAACTTCAACTTTTTTACAAGTTGGATTGTGACTCATTAAACTTTATTTTGTAATCCATTCCTGTGCCACAATATATGGTTTAGAAAATGTTGCTCTAGGGGCTGTTTTATTGTGAAAAATTATAGTTAAAAAATACATTCAAGACCACTGGCTAATAGTTAAAGCTGTGGTTTTTCCAGTAGCCATGCACTGATGTGAGAATTGGACCATAAAGAAGGCTGAGTGCCAAAGAACTAATGCTTTCAAATTGTGGTGCTGGAGAAGATTCTTGAAAGTCCCTTAGATAGCAAGAAAATCAAAACCAGTCAATCCTAAAGGAAATCAACCCTGAATATTCTTTTGAAGGATTGATGCTGAAGCTGAAGCTCTAATACTTTGGCCATCTAATGCAAAGAACTGACTCATTGGAAAAAGCCCTGATGCTGGGAAAGATTGAAGGCAGGAGGAGAAGGGGACGACAGAGGATGAGATGGTTGGAATGCATCACCAACTCAATGGACATGAGTTTGAGCAAACTCCAGGAGATGGTGAAGGACAGGGAAGCCTGCCTGAAGTGCTGTAGTCCATGGGGTCTCAAAGAGTCAGATATGACTTAGCAACTAAACAGCAACATACTGGCTGAATCATCCTAGGTAGCTCTAGTGGTAAGGAATCTGCCCGCCAATGCAGGAGATACAAGAGACTCAGGTTCAGTCCCTGGGTTGGGAAGATACCCTGGAGTAGGAAATGGCAACCCACTCCTGTATTCTTGCCTGGAAAATGACATGGACAGAGAAACCTGGCGGGCTACAGTGCATACGGTCACAAAGAGTCGAACATGACTGAGTCACACACGGCCAGCCAGCACTGGCTGAATCGTGACCCCTCCCTCAAATTCATATGTTGAAGCTTTAGCCCTCAATACCTTACACTGTGACTATATTTTCAGGTAAGCATTTGAAAAGGTGGCTTTTGTAATTTAATTTTTTAATTGGAGGAAAACTGCTTTACAATGTTGCATTGGTTTCTGCTGTACAACAATGCAAATTAGCCATCATTTTATAGCTTGTTGATATTCAAACATATTCATGAAATTCATGTTTTAAAAATACTCTTGTGCAATTAATTGGATATTTTTGTTCTTTGATTGTAACAGGATAGATTCTTTAAAAAGATGGGACTGCTGGGGAAAAGGGTGCGTGTCTATCACATTATTAGAGATTTATTTCAGAAAGCTGTAGCAATCCTCATCTTGACTAGCTGGGTTTTTTATCTTGTTCTCTGAATCCTCTTTCAGACTGGAAGGTACGGTACTTGCTGTGTTTTGCTAGCCAGCTGCATGGAAAATATGGGGGAAGGTTGATTTAGCTTCCATTTTCCTGCAGGCCAATGATGTTGAGATTTCTGACTGTTTATTTCCTCTTCTGTGTATTCCTTGTCCATCTCATTGGTCGTTTTCCCAGTGAGCTGTCTTTTTTTCTTGTATATTTACAGGAGCACTTTTACTATCTCATGTAAATGAAGTGAAGAAGGACTCTAATGAGGACTTCCTAGGACAGACACCCCCCCACGTCCTTTGTCTGTCTCTTACCCATAGATAAACTTTAGGCAAAGAACAAATTTAACCAAAGAAGTGAGAAAATGAAGAAACAAAGAAAAACAGTCAAACAGGATTAAATAATAATAATTTAGTCAGTAACCAAGGACCTTAGTTCCTCCCCAAGGTCTGTAGATAATGTTCTGAGCCGTATCCTGTGAGCCATCTTATAGACACTGAAACTCCCGCCAAGTAGAAGTCAACTGCGTGATGACCAGACGCAGCCATGACATCAGCGCCACAATTCTGAGAACCGGCCTCGAGAAATGCAAACACGTTGCCTCTGAAATTGAAGATTAACTGTATTTAAAACAACCAAGATGGCGCTGGTCAGACCTCTCATGACCAACTTCAAGATGACTGTGCTGTTTCTGCATGTAGCCCCCTTCCTCCGTCTATACATCTCTGGAACTCCAATTTAAAAGCTCTTGACCCAAACTGGGAGTGAGGGGTTGGCCTTTGGACATGCGTCCACTTTCTGCCTGGTTGCTGGCCTCCGGGATGAAGCAAGCTTCCCCTTCCACCTGCACTTGCCTCTGGAGGATTGGCATTTAGGCGGTGAGCAGCGAGGCCTGGGTTCAGTCACTTGCCTCTGGAGGATTGGCATTTATGCAGGGAGCAGCGAGGCCTGGGTTCAGTGATGCAATCCTGCACCACTTATTCAGCCAGGGGTGATACTCAGAACATGTGGGAGAGCTGCGGCCGCGTGAGTGAGGGGTGGCGGCTGATAGCAGAGTTCAGAGAGGTAAGGAGCCAGCTTCTGTTCTGAGTGCAGTGTTCTGTGGGGTTTTGAGCACACGTAACATGATCTATTCATTGGAAGTACTGATGCTGAAGCTGAAGCTCCAAACTTTGGCCATGTGATGCAAAGAACTGACTCACTGGAAAAGGCCCTGATGCTGGGAAAGATTGAAGGCGGGAGGAGAAACGGATGACAGAGGATGAGATGGTTGGATGGCATCACTGATTCAATGGACATGAGTTTGAGTAAACTCCAGGAGTTGGTGATGGACAAGGAAGCCTGGCGCGCTGCAGTCCATGGGGTCACAAAGAGGTGGACACGACTGAGTGACTGAACGGAACTAAACTGAACAGCATCTAACTGTCTTTGTAGGAGGAACATTCTAGTGCTGTGCAGAGCAAGAACAGAGGAAGCTAAAGGGAGTCAGGGATGCTGCTCAGAAGGCAGTTCACTAACCTAAACCATCACGCAGACATTGTTTAATTGTTCTTTGTGAATCCATGTGCAGTTATGTCCATGTGTCTCTGTGTTTTGTGAGCAGAAGTGAGCAGGATGAGCTCCCTGTCCATCCCTCCGGGACTTCCCAACAGAATGGCCATTGTCAAGGTCACTGATGACCTAAACCGCCCATCTGTGCTTGCCTTGCCTTGCGCCCACCTGTCTGTGCTGATCCCCTCATTAACCCCCAGCAGTAAGAGGTCACCCCCTGCATGGAAGCACTTTCCTTCTTTGGGTTCCACGCCACTGGCTCCGGAGGTGAAGGATCTTGAATTAGTTTACCACGATGCAAAGAAACTGATCCTTCATGCTCTTGGCATATTTGGCGCCTGACCTCAGGCTCTTTGAGCAGAATTTAATAAAACTGTACAAAGAAAAATGCTCATAAAAGAACAAAGCTGTAGGCTTCCTTTCACATCTTTTCACATTGGACGTCGGGAGGCGCATTTTGGCTGCAACTGCCCAACTCCAAATCATGCAGACCTCACAGAGAAGCGAGGACCAGCTCTGACGTGGCATCATGGATGCTGTTTGCTCTTCTCCCTGATGGAGAGCAGTGTCCTCAAGGCGGATAGAAAAACTTTCTACTCTATTTTTCTAGGACATTTAGAGTGACTGATGCTTATGGGACCATGCAGAGCATAAGGCATTTTAGAACTGAAGACGAGACAGAGCCTTGGTGTTTCATATGCACATATTAGCATAAGGAAGAGCAGAGCGTACCAGCCTTGTTTTGTTTTTAAATTGCTTTTGTTGTTCAGTCGCTAAGTTGTGTCCAACTCTTTGCGACCCCATGGACTGCAGCACACGAGGCTTCCCTGTCCTCCACTATCTCCTGGAGTTGGCTCAGACTCACGTCCATTGAGTCGATTTTTGGCTGTGCTGCATCTTCATTGCTTCGCAGACTTTTCTCTAGTTGCAGCACGCAGGCTTCCCATTGCAGGGGCTTCTCTTGCTGCAGAGCGCTGGCCCTAGGATGCATGGGCTTCAGCAGGTGCAGTCATGGGCTCAGCAGTTGAGGCTCCCCGGCTCTAGAGCACAGGCTCAGGATGCGGCGCACGGGCTGAGCTGCTCCGAGGCATGTGGGATCTTCCCGGATCAGGGATCGAATCCATGTCTTCTGCACTGGCAGGCGGATTCTTGACTGCTCAGCCACCAGGGAAGCCACCAGCCTTGTTTTGATGAGCAAATCTTTCCCATTCAGTGCCATTACTCCAGACGTTCTATACAGAGATAGAGAAAGGAAAGCTGAGTGGATTATGTGTTATAGAAACAAGTTACCTCCCATCATCAGTTACCTGGATATGCTCTGATTGCTTGGATTAGGATATACCTGTGTGCACTTGTGTGGGTCTGCATATGTGCATGCCTGTGTATATACACACATGTGTGTGTCTGCCTGTGTGTGTGCATATATGTGCCTGTATATGTATCTGTGAACATGCGTTGTGGAGGTGGGCTCTAGGAAGTCAGTTTAGCAGAGATCTATCTTCACTTTATAAACTTCCCTGGTGGCTCAAACAGAAAAGAGTCTGTCTGCAAAGCAGTAGACCTGGGTTCGATTCCTAGGTCAGGAAGATCTGGAGGAGGGCATGGCAACCCACTCCAGTACACTTGCCTGGAGAATTCCCAAGGACAAAGGAGCCTTGCAGGCCCCAGTCCATGGGGATGCAAAGCGTTGGACAGGACTGAGTGACTAGCACCTCACATTTCACTTCATCTTCACTTTGGTGGTGCAGTGGTAAAGAATCCTCCAGCCAATGCAGGAGACGCAGGAGATACAGATTCAATCCCTGGGTCAGGAAGATCCCCTGGGGGAGGGCATGGCCACCCACTCAAGTATCCTTGCCTGGAAAATCCCATGGACAGAGGAGCCTGCCGGGCCACAGTCCATGGGGGCACAAAGAGTAAGACATGACCGAGCGACTCAGCCCAAGCATCTTCACTTCCGGAGCCATAACAGAGATAGCTATTTGATCGTGAAAACCAGAGACGCTTTCCGAAAGGCAACACGCAGAGTCCCCGAGTGCCTTGCTAGCATGCTCTGGCCGGTGCTTCGGAGGCTTGTCTGACTCATCCTTTGATCTGAGGCCCTGGCTCTTACTGAGAGGCTTGTTGGGAATTGGAACCCAGGCACACAGGGTGTGGGAAAGCTTATCTCCCTGGATCCACCCCTATGGGTTCTTGGGAATCATCCAGATGATATCAAATCTCAGCTCTCCAGATGCTGGATTTGGGCACGTGGATATATGATGCTATGTTAAAAAAGGGTTCACAAACTCAGGTTTGCTGTGGGTGTATTTCATTCATGATCTTGTTTGTTTCTAAACTAATTTGAAGAGGGAGTGGGTGTAGGGTTGGCCTTGAGGATATGTGGGTGCCGTGGCTGAAGAGTTGTGCCTTTAATGCTAAAATGCCCCGCAGAAGCTGTGCTGCTCCTTCACCGTGCCCTCGTGCCTGGCAACGTCTGGTGGACGCCAGGCAATGCGCCAGCTGAGCCGCAGAGCACGGGCACGCTGCGGGCTGTCGCCAGGGCTCCGTTGCAGGCCTGCCCTCTATCCTCCCAGTCTGTGTCATTTTCTACCATCGACATTCCTCCTTCCTAGATTTTTCTCTGTCTTATACTCTACTTAACTGAACTTATAACTTTAAAATATTATATTCATTGAACTGGAAATTGCTATTTCCCATTACTAATTTGCAAACCAAATAAGAAGAATTATTCTATTTCTCTCTTAAACAGCAAACAGAACTAAACAAACTATTTACAGGATGAAAAAAGTAGTGTGTGTGTGTGTGTGTGTGTGTGTGCGCACGTGTGTAAGACTCTCAAAGAAAGCTCCCCAATTCTTATAGAATCTCTACATTTTGGATCAAATTATTTACCTTTCAATAATGTGAGACTTGTGTTTGAAGAGCCTCCTTGCCCTAAGAACTGAGCAGCTTCATCCCTATTTATGTCTCTAGAACCAGTGTTTTTTCTGGTCCATATTAGATTAGTGATATGTGGTGAAATGAATGAAAACTTTGTCGTGATTTTTTTGAGTTGGGCTGTAAAGCCCAATTTTAAAAATTCACTTTCACAGTGAACTAGAGTTAGAAACAGAGAGGAAAAAAAATAGACATCCTGCCTTTTAAATATTTACTCTTTTACACTATATAAGTAATAGAAGACTGTCCCTCTTCACTGCAGGTCAGAATTTAAGAATAAGAACTTTCCTAAAGAAGCAGTTCCTGAACTTGCACGTGAACTAGAAATCAATTAAGTACACATTATACTTAAAATATAAATCACTGCAGAAGGTGACGGCAGCCATGAAATTAAAAGCCACTTACTCCTTGAAAGAAAAGCTATGACCAACCTAGACAGCATATTAAAAAGCAGAGACATTACTTTGCCAACAAAGGTCCGTCTAGACAAAGCTATGGTTTTTCCAGTAGTTGTGTATGGATGTGAGAGTTGAACTGTAAAGAAAGCTGAGCGCCAAAGGATTGATGCTTTTGAACTGTGGTGTTGGAGAAGACTCTTGAGTCCCTTGGACTGCAAGGAGATCCAACTGATCAATCCTAAAGGAAATCAGTCCTGATAGTCCTTAGGAAGGAACCATGCTGAAGCTGAAATTCCAATCCTTTGGCCACCTGATGCGAAGCAGGGACTCATTGGAAAAAACCCTGATTCTAAGCAAGATTGAAGGCAGGAGGAAAAGGGGATGAGAGAGGATGAGATGGTTGGATGGCATCACCGACTTGATGAACATGAGTGTGAGCAAGCTCCGGGAGTTGGTGATGGACAGGGAGGCCTGGCGAGCTGCAGTCCATGGGGTCACAAAGAGTTGGACACGACTGAGCAACTGAACTGAACTGAACTGATATTTAAAATACACTTTCTCACAGGAGAAAAGATTAAAAAGAAAAAATCAACACGGAAATTTTCCCAGGTCTCAAAAATAGATGGATGTGGGGAAAAAAACAGCAGAGGGAAAAAAAGACAGAGATTTAATATCTATTTCTTGATGTTTTCACATAGCTGCATTGAAAAGAAACTATTTTTTAGAATTGATGAAGCCAATTTCCTCGAGAGTTTTTGCTGTATTTTCTATCTTTTGCTGGAAGCAATGGCCATTAGCTAATGGGCTGTAGTGTTCATGGCGCACTTTGCAGAGATTGCCCCTGTCGATTAATAAAATTACATTAATCTGCCTGCAAGGTGGGAGACCCAGGTTGGATCCCTGGGCCAGGAAGATCCCTTCAAGAAGGGGATGGCGACCCACTCCAATACAGACAGAGGAGCCTGGCAGACTACAGTCTATGGGGTCACAAAGAGTTGGGCACAAGTGAGCAACTAACACAACCTCATGAAGGACAAAAAAATCTGCTGTTGCCTAACTTTTAAGAGCAAAAGAGACTCTGAGAATGATTTAATTTGCGGAAACAGAACGCAATGAGGTGCAAAGGAACTATTTTATTCCTAAAGCCCATGAAGTAATTTTAAGGTTGGTATTTTAGTGATCAGCCACGTATTGGAGTTGCCGTTTTGTGATTTTCAGTGTGAAAGCCATGCAATTTGATTATGCTTTTCAGATGCCCAGAAAGCAGGCAAAGCCTTCACTCTGATCCAGGACAGAGCTGAGTCTGCTGAAGGCTGGTTGGCATTTCTGAGTCACCAGACTGAAAGCCATTTTTCAGGATGAAGTTTCAGAAAGGCCCATTTATCTCCACGACCTTCACATAAATCACCTGAAGATCCTGCAGCAGGAAAGACCCTGCAGTCCTCGGGTCCTCCTGTCACGAGGCTCTGCCCCCCGGGCAGCACTGAGCCTCCTCCAAGGTGCGACAGAATCAGCTCCGTGCAATTACCAGCCATCCTGGGCCTAGGAGAGATTTACCATCTTGAGGCATCCCTGGCGTTCTGTGTGCAGACGTCAATAGCCAGGAGGCTCGTCATGCTCCGCAGGGCATCACACAGAGCCTGGTGGAGGCGCTCCCTCATCACCATTCACTGTCTGCTTGCTTCTCAGGGAAGGCAGCAGTTACTGGAGCCTGGAGAAGGCAATGGCAACCCACTCCAGTGTTCTTGCCTGGAGACTCCCAGGGACGGGGGAGCCTGGTGGGCTGCCATCTCTGGGGTAACACAGAGTCAGACATGACTGAAGTGACTTAGCAGCAGCAGCCAAACAGTGGAAAACGCCTTCTCTTTGATTACCCAGGCTGTCCCATCAATAGCAGGCCTATATCTCCAGACCAGGCTACTCTATTTTTATTTCTTTAATTTTTTATACTATGGCTCAGAGGTTAAAGCGTCTGCCTCCAATGCGGGAGACCTGGGTTCGATCCCTGGGTCGGGAAGGTCTCCTGGAGAAGGAAATGGTAATCCACTCCAGTATTCTTGCCTGGAGAATCCCATGGACAGAGAAGCCTGGTAGGCTACAGTCCATGGGGTCGCAGAGAGTCGGACACGACTGAGCGACTTCACTATTCACTATGATTGAATATTCTTTTATCTTGCATTTTATTTACTTGCTTATTTTCTTGGCTGCTCTGCATGGTATCCTGTAGTATCCTAGTTCCCTGACCAGGAATCGAACCTGTGCCCCCTGCACGGGAAAGCAGAGTCTTAACCCCTGGACCACCAAAGAAGTCTCTGCTCTATTTTTTAATTGGAGAGATTTCTAGAAGAGTTATTACTTTTCTAAAATATTCTGAGGTTTCTTTGCTTGTGTATACTTTCAATCACATTGACATAAATATATAGGGATATTATGAGCTGTTTCTCAAAAGGAATTATAGATCTTGATAAATTGTCAGAAGTTAAATAGTTCTTTCAACCACTATCTGATAAAGAAATAGAATCTTATTATCTCCTGGAAAGAGTCCTGATGCCGTTCTCAATGGCCACTTACACCCCCCGGAAGGTCACTCTCCTGACATCATCACCATCTATCAGTTCTGTCTGTTCTTGAGCTTTATACAGATGGAATCACTCAGCAGGCTTCCCTGTGGCTCATACAGTAAGGAATCCGCCTGCAGAGCAGGGGACCTGGGTTCGATCCCTGGGGTGGGAAGATCCCTTGGAGGAGGGCATGGCAACCCACTCCAGTATTCTTGCCTGGAGAATCCCATGGTCAGAGGAGCCTGGTGGGCTACAGTCCATGGGGTCATAGAGAGTCAGACACAACTGAGCGACGAACACTTTCACTTCCACTTAGTACACAGTCTTTGCTCAATATTATATTTGTGAAATGTATCTATATTGTTCCATGCATCAACACTTTATTGATTCTCATGGCTCTGTAGTATTCCTTGGCATAACTATAGCACAATTTACTTATCCATTCCACTGTGGATGGTCATTGACTTTTTTCAGTTTGGGGAAATTTTCCGTTATTACAAAGGATGTTACTATGAGCGTTACATGCAGGTCTTTTGATGGACATATGCGGATGTATTTTGGGGTGCTGTATTGCCTATCTAATGATAATTAACACATCTTCCCAGAGCCCAGTGTGCTGGACAATAATCCTTTGTTTTTCTCCCATTGTTTTGGAGGGACCCCACTGGGCAGTTTCTGCCTGTAGGATCCCCTCTGGATGCCTCCAGGTGTCAGCTGGGACGAAAGGAGGTTAGGGGGCTGTTGGCTGGGGGACGCAGATCCTGTCCCCAGGCTTGTCGCTGAGGCTGGACATCCTCACCCCTGCCTCTCCCCAGAGGGAATCACCCAAGACAGCAAGGGTTTCCCCGGACCCCTTTCCATTTTCTCTTTTCTCTCCTGGCTTTTAGCTGTTTCCTTCTGCCTCATGACAGGCCTGGCGATTGTTTACAGAATGCTAGACCCTGAGTGTGGAAAAGCTACAGAAATACATGAGTCTTTTACTGTGGTGGTTTTCCTCCAAGAAAAACGTGCATATCTTTTCTTAGAAGGCACTTGGATCATGAGCAGATGACTTCAGTCCAGACTCAGGTTAAGGCGGCTGACACTGAGTTTTTATTTTCTGGTTCCAGGGTTCTTCCTGTGAACCTGGAAGATTCTGAGGCCACCTTGTCTTCGGAAGGCTGAGGGTAGTTCGCCTTCTCTTCTCCCTCTGCCAACAGCTGCTTAAAGGTCAGCAAAGGTCTGAGGGGAAGAGAAGGCTTCTTGTTCACCTGAAAGCATTTCCCTTGTTTCCATGATTTTCGCATCTCAATATTGGATGCCTCGGTAACCTCAAACTCCAAGGTTTTTAGATGAATTTTTTATTGTAGGTATAAAATGTTGTCTTAGGTTCTGCTGCTGCTGCTGCTGCTGCTAGATCGCATCAGTCAGGTCCAACTCTGTGTGACCCCATAGACGGCAGCCCACCAGGCTCCCCCATCCCTGGGGTTCTCCAGGCAAGAACACTGGAGTGGGGTGCCATTTCCTTCTCCAGTGCATGAAAGTAAAAAGTGAAAGTGAAGTCACTCAGTCGTATCCAACTCGTAGCAACCCCATGAACTGTAGCCTGCCAGGCTCCTCCATCCATGGGATTTTCCAGGCAAGAGCACTGGAGTGGGTGCCATTGCCTTCTCTGACTTAGTTTCTACTGTGCAACAAGGTGAATCAGCTACACACACACACCACACACACACATACCACACACACACACACACACCACACACACACACCACACACACACACACCCCCACACACACACACCACAGACACACACACACACCACATACACACACCACACACACACACACCACACACACCCCACACACACACACCACACACACACACACCACACGCCACACATACACACACACACACCACACACACACCACACACACACCACACATACACACACAACACCACACACACACACACACTCCACACACACACACACACACACACCACAGACACACACACCACATACACACACCACACACACACACACCATACAAACACACCCCACACACACACACCCCACACACACCCCACACACACCCCACACACACCACACACACACACACCACACACACACACACCACAAACACACACACCACAAACACACCCCACACACACACTACACACACACACCACACACCACACATACACACACATACACCACACACACCACACATACACACACACATACACCACACACACACACACACCCCACACACACACACAAACACACACACACACACCCTCTTTTTTGGATTTCCTTCCCATTTAGGTCAACACAGAGCACTGAGTGGAGTTTCCTGAGTTATACAGTAGATTCTCATTATTTATCTATTTTATACACAGTGTCATCCTGATAGCTCAGTTGGTAAAGAATCCACCTGCAATTCGGGAGACCCCAGTTCTATTCCTGGGTCAGGAAAATCCACTGGAGAAGGTTGGTAATGAACCTGTTTGCAAGAGGGAGACCTGGGTTCGATTCCTGGGTTGGGAAGATCCCCTGGAGATAGGGAAGGTTATCCACTCCAGTATTCTGACCTGGAGAATTCCATAAATTGTGTAGTTCATGGGGTCTCGAAGAGTTGAACACGACTGAGTGACGTTCACTTTCATTTCATCAATAGTACATGTATATGTCATTCTCAATCTCCCAACTAATCCTACCATCCCCTTTCCCCTTCTTGGTGTCCATAGGGTTATTCTTCAAGTCTGGGTCTCTATTTCTGCTTTGCAAGTAAGATCCTCTATAGCATTTTTCTAGATTCCACAACTCCAACTTTTGTATCAGCAGCCAACCTTAGCTCAAGTGCCTAGACTTTGATCTCCTGTTTCTTACACAGATTTTTGATTTCTGGGTCTTGCAACACTTATGAATTAACAAATTCTTTACAGAGTATAGTGTCACAGAATGCTGGACTCATCTCAGTGAGTTCTCTAGGACATTGTAATTTCTGGCCTCCTATAAATAGTTCTCTGACTCACTTAAGCAAATCTGAGGGGTTTCTTTCTCAAGATTTTCTGATGGTTTTCAGTAGTAGATTAATCTGAAAGAAGATGTTACGATATCACCAGAAACAGAACTTATTCAGGTTTTTAAACCAGACATGCATTTGGGTTGCTGAAATGTTTCAAGAGAAGAATCTTAAATGTTGCAGTAGTCAGAATCACACTCCCCTCCAAGGTGTCCACGTCCTAATCTCCAAAACCTGCAAACATGTTAGATCACACGGCAAAGAGGAATTATGGTGAGGATGGAATTAAAGCTGCTGATCAGTTGATCCTGAAACTGGACAATTGACCTGAACTATCTAGAGTGCCCAGGAGAGTCAGCAGGGACTTTGTAAGTGAGAGAAGGGGACGGAATAGAAACCAAAGCCACAGAGACATTTGAAGCTGCGAAAGCTGGCTTTGCAGAGGGAGGGCCATGGACCAGGGAATGGAGGCAGCTTCTAGAAGCTAGAAAAACAGAAAGACAGATTCTCCCCTAGGCTCCAGGAGGAACACAGCCCTGCCAATATCCTGGTTCCAGCCCGGTGAGACTTCTGACTGCCAGACGTGTATGGTAACACACTCACGTTGTTTTAAGCCACTCATTCTACGGTACGTGTTACAGCAGCAAAAGAAAATGAGTGCAAGTGTATTCCATGGGGTGTTAGCCAATGTAGCTTTTTTTACTTTCCCCAAGAAAACTGTGAGTCAGCTTTTAGCCCACAGGACCACGCACAGCAGGGCCTCCCAGGCTGCCTGTGTGAACTAGCGGTGTATGGCTGCAGCGCCGCGGTGACCCGGGAGCTCTGAGAGGGCCAGCAAGGAAACGAAGCTTTCATTAAAATTGCACAGAGGTGGGACATCAGGGCAGCCCCTCTCCAGATCAGCTGGATGGAAGGTAGAGGGTAGAAAAGCATGTCCTCTTGGTGCAGACCCTACGTCCTCCAGGCTTTGCCCTCTCTCACGTCATGTGGCAACTCAGCACTGTACACGCCGACTCAGGCGCACACTGACTCATGCCCTTCAAGTCGGTGATGCCACCCAGCCGTCTCATCCTCTGCTGTCCCCTTCTCCTCCTGCCTTCAGTCTTTCCCAGCATCAGGGTCTTTTCCAATGAGTCAGCACTTCGCATCAGGTGGCCAAAGGATTGGAGCTTCAGCTTCAGCATCAGTAGCCCTGAATCCCACTTGTCCAATTTTCCAAAACCCCCTGTAGTCTGCAGGCTTCTAAAAGACAGGCATTATGTCTTATTCAGGGTTATGTTTCGACTGTAGTGAGAATGATGGAACGGATAATCAATAAATATTGGCTGAAGTAAATTTAATTAAGAAGAGTGGAATGGATTGAGGAATTGAAAGCCTCTCAGGGGAAATTGGTAGGGAAACTTAATAAGGCTTTGTGTTCACTATAATAAATAATAAACACATAAATTAAAGGTGAACAATATTGCCTATAGTCCACTTTTAAAAAATAAATACTCAGCAAGTTATATTTATTATTGTGTCTGTGTGTCTGCGCACACTCAGTTGTATCTGACTCTGTGACCCCATGAATTGTGACTTGCCAGGTTCCTCTGTCCATGGAATCTTCCAGACAAGCATACTGGAGTGATTTGCCATTTCCTATTCTCAG
>SJYT01038544.1:166096-213813 GCA_006410635.1 Cephalophus harveyi | reverse complement strand
AGCTCAACTGGAATTCCATCACCTCCACTAGCTTTGTTCGTAGTGATGCTTTCTAAGGCCCACTTGACTTCACATTCCAAGATGTCTGGCTCTAGATTAGTGATCACATCATCATGATTATCTGGGTCGTGAAGATCTTTTTTGTACAGTTCTTCCGTGTATTCTTGCCACCTCTTCTTAATATCTTCTGCTTCTGTTAGGTCCAGACCATTTCTGTCCTTTATCGAGCCCATCTTTGCATGAAATGTTCCCTTGGTATCTCTAATTTTCTTGAAGAGATCTCTAGTCTTTCCCATTCTGTTGTTTTCCTCTATTTCTTTGCATTGATCGCTGAAGAAGGCTTTCTTATCTCTTCTTGCTATTCTTTGGAACTCTACATTCACATGCTTATATCTTTCCTTTTCTCCTTTGCTTTTCTCCTCTCTTCTTTTCACAGCTATTTGTAAGGCTTCCCCAGACAGCCATTTTGCTTTTTTGCATTTCTTTTCCATGAGGATGGTCTTGATTCCTGTCTCCTGTACAATGTCACGAACCTCATTCCAGAGTTCATCAGGCACTCTATCTATCAGATCTAGGCCCTTAAATCTATTTCTCACTTCCACTGCATAATCATAAGGGATTTGATTTAGGTCATACCTGAATGGTCTAGCGGTTTTCCCTGCTTTCTTCAAGTCTAGGCTTCCCATATTTATTATTATTCATTAAAAAAAAATCTGTGCAGACTCTAGGCCACTGGCTATGTCTTTCTTCAAATGCCAGTGTCCTCTCTGTTCCCTGTCTCTCTCTCCTTCATAGAACAAATTGTAATTTGAAACCACTAAAATTCAAGTTCTTGTGGATTGAGGAAAATGTAGAGGGAAAAATTTATATAAGCTAAGACTTTTCAAGGAGAGAATAGGTTTGCAGCCATGAAATTAAAAGATGCTTGCTCCTTGGAAGAAAAGTTATGACCAACCTAGGCAGCATATTAAAAAGCAAAGATATTATTTTGCCAACAAAGTTTCATCTAGTCAAAGCTATGGTTTTTCCAGTAGTCATGTATGGATGTGAGAGTTGGACTATAAAGAAGGCTGAGCACCAAAGAATTGATGCTTTTGAACTGTGGTGTTGGAGAAAACTCTTGAGAGTCCTTTAGACTGCAAGGAGATCCAACCAGTCCATCCTAAAGGAGATCAGTCCTGGGTGTTCATTGGAAGGACTAATGCTGAAGCTGAAACTCTAATACTTTGGCCACCAGATGCGAAGAATTGACTAATTGGAAAAGACCCTAATTCTGGGCAAGATTGAAGGCAGGAGGAGAAGGGGATGGCAGAGGATGAGATGGTTGGATGGCATCCCTGACTCAATGGACATGAATTTGAGTAAACTCCAGAAGTTGGAATGGACAGGGAGGCCTGGTGTGCTGCAGTCCATGGGGTCACAAAAAGTCAGACACGACTGAATGACTGAACTGAGGTTTGTTTAGGGAGTGAGATATATAGATGATATCAATTCAGTCAATTCAGTTGGTCTTTGCAACCCTATGGACTGTAGCACGCCAGGCTTCCCTGTCCATCACCAACTCCCAGAGCTTGCTCAAATTCATGTCCATCGAGCCAGGGATGCCATCCAGCCATCTCATCCTCTGACATCCACTTCTGCCTTCCATCTTTTCCAGCATCAGGGTCTTTTCCAATGAGTCAGCTCTTCGCATCAGGTGGCCAAATATTGGAGCTTCACCTTCAGCATCAGTCTTTCCAATGAATATTCAGGACTTTATGATTGCCGGGGTCCAGCCCCTGCAGGATCCAGGGAAACCTGAAGGAGGAATGCCGTCGGCGATTGATTTAGAGAGAGAAAAGGAAAGAATGTTGTAGATCAGAAAATAGAGGAGAGAAAGAGGCTGATATTCCTTGGTTTACATAGAAAGCCAATAAAACTCCAAGATAAGAAGTTTGCCCTGTTCACGGAGGCCACAGGTCCCTCCCAGTCTTTCAAGGGAGTGAAGACACAAAACGTCTTCCCGTTCAGGTCTTAGAAACCCAGGCAAATAAGTGAACGCAGGGAGCTTCTATGCTCCAAGGGATCAGCCTGACAAAGAGAGGGAGAAGGAGAGAGAGAGAAGAAAAAACACGGGGTGATCAAGCTGCTTCGGTGAGCAAGGCCCCAAAGCTTTATTTTTTCAAAAGGTACTTTTATACCTTGCCTTATACATAGAGGGAAATGAAAGATGCAAGGTCATACAGAGTCAGCCCAAACATTCCAGTAGTTTTGCCCTTATCGAAACCAGGATTTTTCTGCATACCTTTCCTACAAATGATGTTGTGTACAGTATCTTCTGGCCTTGGAGGCCTATGAACATTTTATGATCCTCTTTTGATAAAGCCTGTTCAACCAGAAAACTTATTTCCCCTCAAAGTGTTTTTTCTTTATATTTCTAATCTATGTCAGCCTCAGAAAAATGCCAAACAGAGTTACGTTTTTCACAGAGCAAAGGTGCAGTGAGTTACAAGAAAGAACCAATCAGCTCAAAAGTCTGATATGGTTAAATTCAAGGCTACACTTGTTTTTCTTACATTCTCACTATGTCAACTAATGCACTCCCAGGTGCACAGTGGATAAGAGATACGGGAACTTAGCAACAAGCACTGGCCCAATAATGAAATCCAACACCAGCACTACTCTCATAACTTTTAACTCTTTGAAAGGCTCTATGTTTCAGGCTTTCCGTGCCTCTCACAGTGGGGAGGCTGTAAATAATCACATGCGTAGCTGTAAGAGTCTGGATATACCTGCCGTGCAAGCTAGAATGCTAACAGAGGGGGTTTGATCTGAAATATTCCTCTCATGTCCAGGAGACTTATTAGCTATAGCCCTAAGTTGATTTTCTCCAGAGAAAGGTGGTCAGGGTTAGCCCCCTGTTAATGTCAGAGGAGTTGGTGAAAGTCATGAAACAGTAAAACAGACAGATTCTGGTTTTGGGGTAGATGCTTGAGAAAGTCTAGGGAGCCCCTTGAGTTCTGAAGCCTTGCTTAACAGTTCTCTTCCACATGAACTTTGTCATGGGTGGGATCTCCATTGGTGGCTCCCAGCATATGATATTTTTTTTTTTTCTGGGAGCCTCTTTCCTACTTTAATTTTAGGGCAATTCAGAAAGCAAAGTGGACTCTGTAAAACCCATGACAATGAGGGAAATGAAATGAAACCTGAGGGCGTGGTGTAAGAATGTTAAGGGAAAGTGTTCATGAACATGGGGGACCAGGGATATTTGGTGGAGGTGTCGACTAAAAAATATAGTCCCAACCTGAAAGTAAGAGAGTTATTTTATTTGGTGGGAATGTTTAGGACTCAGAGCCCAGGAGACAGCATCTCAGTAGCTTTGAAAAAACTGCTCCAAGGAAGCAGAAGGGGAAGTCAGGCTTTAGACAAGTTTGCAGAAAAGAGATGAGGCAGTCTGGATATCAAAGATCAGGTATCAAGCTAAGGAATTTAACGTTCTATGTATGGGAAAATGCAAGCCTCTGGGCTCACCGAATTCATTCCTTTCATATGTGCTTAGCTATCTGGGGCCGAGCATGTTTCCTTGTTGACCTTGCTTCTTGAATTCCTCTAGCTCCTCAGCGATCACCATGGGGGGTGGCAGCACCTGCTGGATCGCAGCGTGGGGAGCCCTCGTTCACATCTGGAGGCCAGAAATCAATGCCGGCTCTGGCATTCCTTGTTTATTGATATGGCAGGAGATATTTTCATTTCATGGAAGCTAGAAATAAATCAGAAAAAGCCAGAGGTCAAAATCAGGTGAGACAATATGCAGAAATAACTGGAGTCAAAACAAGCGTTTCATGCAAAATCAGGTGCAAGACAGGACCTGAGGGTCACACTGAGGGCAGAGCTCATGGCCCCGCAGACAGCGGGGCATGTCCTGCCTGACAGGAGGCCGTGGGGCCAGCAATGCCTGGGGTGCCCCCTGCCTCTGCTCCATGCTGGTCACGGCTCCTGTGAAGTGGGGACTGATTTTCGTAAGCCTAATCTTGGCTCTGATAAAGGGGAACGAGAAATGGAGTGTTTGCTGCCATAGCATGAAACAAGGATGTCACAGTCACCAGCTATTCTCGCCCTCCTGGTGTGCAGTCCAGAGCCCTTAGGGAGGGGAAGAACACCTGCCATCCGAGAGCCACCAGGCTACAGCCACTCCCTGCGGTGAGCCTGAGGAGCTCCAGCTGCGAGAACCGGGATACTGGTCCCGGATAGCTGAGCTGCGTGGGCAAGGAACAGCCTCAGTGAGCTCAGACCCTTGCATCTTCCCAAACACAGAAAAGCACTGAATTCCTTAATTTGGGATATCTGGTCTCCTTTATTCAACAATAATCAGGCCACCTGCCCTTTGTTATAAAATTTCTGTATAATCTGGCTCCTCCCCTCGCCTCCTCAGAGCAGTTCTCTTGGGGTCCCTTGAGATGCTGTCTCCCAGGCTTGGAGTCCTAAAACTTCTCACCAAATGAAATATAACTCTCAGTTTTTAGGTTGTGGCTATTTTTTAAGTCGACAGGAGTGAACAGATACCTATAAGTACCTGGTGAGGTGACAAGTTTGGGAGAGGAGACAGGTGTACTGGTGCAAAGTCAGGAAGCGGTCATGGGATGGGGTGGCCATGTGGTAAAGTCCTGAAAAACTCATCATCTCATGTTCAAAACAAGCTGAAACATTCCTGGACGTGTTTGAACATAAGGAATTTAACTAAGATAGAAAGCAAGAAGCAAACAAAAACACTTCGTTGTTGTTGTTCCGTCACTCAGTCATGTCCGACTCTTTGCGACCCCATGGACTGCAGCATGTCAGGCTTTCCTGTCCCTCAGCTTCTTCCAGAGTTTGTTCAAACTCATGTCCAATGACTTGGTGATGTCATCTAACCATCTCATCCCTCCTCCTACCCTCAGTCTGTCCCAGCGTCAGGTTCTTTTCCAATGAGTCGGCTCTTTGCATCAGGTGGCCAAAGTGTTGGAGTTTCAGCTTCAGCATCAGTCCTTCCAAAGAATATTCCAGACTGACTTCTTTAGGATGGACTGGTTGGATCTCCTTGCAGTCCAAGGGACTCTGGAGAGTCTTCTCCAGCATTGTAACATTCTTAGGTCGCCTTTAAAATGAATGTTACAAGATATCCTTTTTCAATAAAACATTTGGACACTGAGGTCCAACCAACAGGGCAGAGAGAACTAAAGGGTCTGGTAAAATACAACAGAGTTCAGGTATCTAAAAATATCTCTGAATAAAAAAGCAGAAGGTCTCCAAAGTGGAGATCAGTGTCAGCAGTATTTATGGGTTGGCACTTATGAGCTCTTTAATAGAACCATCTCTGTGCTGGTCCAGCATTCATTACCACCATTCCACGGAAGCTGACCCAAATAATGGCATCAGACCTGAAAATATTTTTGCTTTCTTAGGTGTCTTTTCATTTTGAAATTAATGTGCAGCAAATGGAGGCAATTTGTATTAATGCATGCTCTATCCATAATTTATTTTTGTCAGCTCTTTCTAGAATTCAGTGTGCTTAGCAAATTTGCCATCATAGCCTGAGCACTGTAACAGGCAATTCTAAACTGCAGAGACTGGAAATCAGATATATTTTAATCATCAACCTTTTCCTGCAAAATTTACTGTGCATAGCTAAAGTCAGGGACAGGGAACATGTCCCCTAGCCTTATCCCTCTCCTTTTCTATTTTTCTATATTGTGAAAAGAGCTGGGTTGTTGGCTCTGGTTCCTGGATGCAACAGCCGAAGGAACAGAGCTTTTTCTTCTCAATATGCAGGGCTTGCTGACCACTGATGTTTCTGTGCACGTGCTCCTGGTCAACTGCCCTAGCTATCTTCATGCTTGCTGTGTGCACGGGGACTTCATAGTGTCCAGGTTTGTCTCCCACTGTTATTCTGGGCTGAATGGTTGAGTCAGAGCTAGAACTCACATTTAATGTAGCCCTTCATTTGAAGAACACCTATTAAACAAACTTGTGTAGTGGAAATAACATTTTAAGCAAATGCTCAGAGTGTTTAGATGAACACTCTTTTCAAGCACCTCCGAGTGTCTAGAAGCATCTATTTACTTGTAAACACTTGGCATTCTAATTGGAAATCACTCTTCTTTCTTTATTAAGTAGTTTTCTTCTGAACCCCTTTTAGATGCATGGCTTCAAGTGTGGCTCTGTTTAATATCTGCACATATGAAAATAACATATAAAGGCTTCTTGAGAACTTTTATCATTCAACTTCCAACTAGATAAAATGCAAGCCTTTGCATTAATGTATGTATGTATTAATTCACATAGGAATACCTATGTGTGGGGGAGCTGCTCTGTGCCAGGAACTTGGACACACGGTGGGGGAAACTTTATCACCTCCACCTTGCAGTAATTCAGGCGTAATGTGTGAGGGCTCCAGTGGGGATGCAAGAGGCAAGTGTGAAGCTGTATCTTTCCTCCTCAAGGAGGCCGTGACGCATGAGAGGCATGAAATACACTATGTACAAATGATCAGAATATGAGCTTTGCTTTCTGTTCTGCAAATACTCCTCTAACACTCACCATCTCCAAGGACCTTCTACTTGCCAACTCTTCTGATCTTTCCCCATCCATGTGAGGTAGGTCCCATTAACATTCTCACTTTCATGAGAGTTTAAGGAGCATGGTGCTGTAAGGTAGCAGGGCCAGGAGAGGTCCTCCTGACCTTCATGAGAGTCTCTGTCTTCATGAAATAGTAATAAATGGCGATTACAGAGATGTTCAAGCTTTCTGCTCTCAGGACCCCTTGCTCTCCTACCATGTACAGAGGACTCCCTCACTTCAGCTGTGCAAACAGCTCTAATGTAACCTCTGCCAAGGAAACACCCATGATCAAAATGATCTAGACTTCATCTACTACTGCTGAGAATGGCTGCTTACAATATTAGTGAAACTGTGACCTTTATAAAAAATTTATTTATGTGGTTTAAAATGGCAAAATAAAACTGTTACATGTCAACATCCATCATATGTTTCCATCAAAAATAACTATGTTTTCCAAAACAACCAAAAATTAGTGAGAAGATGGAATTTTTAAAATATTTTTAGAAATTGTTTTTTATTACCTAACTTAATAGAAGGCAGTTGGATTCTCAAGCTGCTTCTGGATTTAATCTACTGAGATGCCACAAGTCAAGTGGCCTTTAAACATTTCCACTACACTTGTGAAAGGATGAGCTTTGAAAAGCAAATAACATCTCAGCGTTATAAGTTGCTATTATTAAGGAAATGGTTTGGACCCTGCAGATCCCTCAAAGGTCTCAGGGTGGATTCCCAGGCCACACATTGAGAACCACTCCCTTGTTGATTGAAGAAGGCAATGGCAACCCCACTCCAGTACTCTTGCTTGGCAAACCCCATAGATGGAGGAGCCTGGTGGGCTGCAGTCCATGGGGACTCTAGGAGTCGGACAAGACTGAGCGACTTCCCTTTCACTTTTCACTTTCATGCACTGGAGAAGGAAATGGCAGCCCACTCCAGTGTTCTTGCCTGGAGAACCCCAGGGACGGGGAGCCTGGTGGGTTGCCGTCTCTGGGGTCACACAGAGTCAGACACGACTGAAGCGACTCAGCAGCAGCAGCAGCAGCACTTGTTGATTGCAACCATGCTTCCTCAGTACCATCACTACCAATGGAGAGACAAAAAGTCTCAGAAGCAATGAAAGATTGCTTTGGGATTTAATTTTTCCCTAACTTTTTATTAAAAAACTTCAAACAGTGAAATTGACTGGATTTGTCATGAGTGCCAAATCGTCATGCCATATAATGGTCGTATCATATCGTGGTCATACCACATAAGAGGTATATCATACAATGGTTATATAATACTGTATAATGGTCACGCCATTAACATTTTACTATTCCTACTTTACCACACATACAGACATCAATCCTGAAGTGCAGAGAAGAAGAAATAATTCACTGCAAGTGCGAGTAAATGCTAAGCCTCATAATAATACACAGGAAACTGAGACTTGTTGTTGAGAGGGACGTTCACTCCTACACATCCTGCAGTTGAATCGCATTTGGCCTTTGATGACACGCTTTTGCCCATGTTATCCCATCTAATCCTACTCCACAGGATCTGGGTATTGTTGTCTCAACTTAACTCACCTATGGTAGAGAAAAGAGATGGAGACGTGAGAATCTCCTGAAACCAGAACCCAGAGAAAGCTCAGCTTGGGAGAGGTCATGGAGAGAAGCGTAGTGGGGACATGGAGGGGCCTGGATCTGCACAGAGGGGCGTGTCCAGGGTCGGGGGGTGGCTGCTGCTCAGGCGCTCATTCATGTCTGCCTCTTTGTGGTCCCATGGACTGTAGCCTGCCATACTCTTCTATCCAAGGAACTTTCCAAGCGAGAATACCGGAGTGGGTTGTCATTTCCCACTCCAGGGAATCTACCCCACCCAGGGACTGAACCCTTGTCTCCTGCGTCAGCAAGTGGATGCTTTACCACTGAGCCACCATCTGGGAGCCTCCTCCTGGATGGGAGGGACGTGCAATGTCCAGACTCAGACACCAGGGCCTCTTGTTAATCAGCCTGATCATCCCAGCCCCCGTGCCTGGTTCCCAGATCAAGGTTCACTGTCTCTCCGTTAGACCCGAGGATTTCTTCTTTCTGTGTTGATTCCCCTTCTCAAGTTCTGCTCCCTTCTCCGAAGACTGAAAAGGGAAGCACTGACTCAAATTAACATTCATACAGGTGAGATCTTGATCCTGTGATGCTCACTAACAAAATAATCAGATAATTCACCAGCTCTGCATGGGTTAGCACCACACAGCTGAGCAATAGACTCAAAACTGCCAGACAAACAACTGCCATTTTATTTAATCTGGGAGAACCTCTGCACGTAAAAGAAACTCATGCAATCCCTTTGGATTGTGTACAAGACTTGAATTGAAGTGGGACATCTCTAGAAAAATAAATAAATTACCTTCAAAATAGTAGGTCAGAGCATATCAGAGAGAACCCTAAGAGCGGCAGCCGCTGATGAAGCCTCAAATGCCTTGCTTGCTAGCAATGGTTTCTGAGAGCAGAGTGTCCTCTGCATATCAGTGCCATGTTCTGAAATGGAATTCTCCAAAAAACAAGTTAGTGTTTATCAGGGATACTGACTGAGAGTCAGAGTTAGATGACATAGGATTTGTACAATATTTATTTGACAGTCAAATTTATGTACATTTGTCAAGGAGGGAGTCACGTAATTGTTTATCTCTTCAGATAAAAAAATTACTTCTTGGAGAAGACTCCTGAGAGTCCCTTGGACTGCAAGGAGATCCAACCAGTCCATCCTAAAAGAAGTCAGTCCAGAATATTCATTGGAAGGACTGATGCTGAAGCTGAAACTCCAATACTTTGACCACCTGATGCGAAGAGCCGACTCATTGGGAAAGAACCTGATGCTGGGAAAGATTGAGGGGGAGAAGGGGATGACAGAGGAAGAGACAGTGGGATGGCATCACCGACTCAATGGACATGAGTTTGAGCAAGCTCTGGGAGCTGGTGATGTTCAGGGAAGCCTGGCGTGATGCAGTCCATGGGGTCACAAACAGTCGGACACGACTGAGCGACTGAACTGAACTGACCTGGCCTCAATTAGGGAGACTCCAGGAGCATCCATCCTTATTCTCCAGGTGACAGTGACGTTGCTTCACCTTCTGCCCCCGCTGCAGGATGATTCAGCAGGAACTGCAGGCCCTCTCTTCCCTCGTTCTATGTTTGAGTCTTGTCATCAGCAGAATAATGATCCAGCAAAAGATTGTGTGATCTTCCATCTTCTATGCAGATAGAAAAATGTACTTCTTCCACTAAGCTTGACTTGCCAAACAGAGCTGGTGAAGGATTCTGTAATGAGCGGAACCGGTCTCAAGTTCAGAGAGACAGTATCTTTAATTGTATTGTATTGTAAAGGGCTTTTCCTAACATAATTCCCGGAGATAAAAGAGGATCAAGGGCCAAGTCGAATCCAAAGGCAGCTTTCAGCTATTTGCATAAAGCATACAGCTAACAGTCTACTATGCAAAGCAACTGGATGGTCACAGTCCATGAGTAAAAAGTAAATGAAATAAACAGTGCCTCGTTAGCAAGAAAATTACAAAATTGTGTGTTGAAGGGCTTGAATACAGGGAGGAGTGCAGAACGGGAATGGTTAGCATTCTCTGCTCACCCTCTGCTCACCCTCTGACCAAGATTCCTCACAGCCCTGGTGGCAGGTAGGGGTCCCTGCCTCTGCCTTAGCGCGGATGCTCAGGGTCTGCTCTCAGCAACAGCCCTGCAGGGGAGGGAGGGAGGCAGCAGGACTGAGCAGAAGGCAAGTTTTTTTCTTTTCAATTTGTTTACTTTGATGGGAGGATAATTACTATATTGTGGTGGCTTTTGCCACACATCAGTGTGAATCAGCCATAGGTCCACATGTGCCCCTGCATCCTGCACCGCCTGCCACCTCCCTCTGATCTGAGAGAATAGCACCGAAGCACACACATCACTGCATGTAAGCAGATAGTGAGAGTTTGGCATGTGACACCGGGCCCCCAAAGCCAGTGACGCGTGACAACGTGGAGGGGTGAGGAGGTGAGTTTTAAATGCACTGAGTTTGCAAAAGCAGATGGTTATTACTATATTGTGGTGGCTTTTGCCACACATCAGTGTGGATCAGCCATAGGTACACATGTGCCCCTGCATCCTGCACCGCCTGCCACCTCCCTCTGATCTGAGAGAATAGCACCGAAGCACACACATCACTGCATGTAAGCAGATAGTGAGAGTTTGGCATGTGACACCGGGCCCCCAAAGCCAGTGACGCGTGACAACGTGGAGGGGTGAGGAGGTGAGTTTTAAATGCACTGAGTTTGCAAAAGCAGATGGTAGAGATAGGATGGCCTTTCAGAGGTGTCCCCCGACTTGAGGGAAAGGGGACGGCCTTTCAGCCCCGTGGGTGAGACTTCTCCCTAGAGGGGAATTTCTGAAGGTGAATACAGCTGTGAGGCAACATCTTAGACGCACGACGACCTTGAGGTTTTGCTCTTCTTGGAAACAGCTTCTCCAGATTCTGGTTACCCTCAGTTCCTGGGGAGAGATGAAAGAAGGATATTACTGTGACAAACTAAAGCCTCCAACACGGCAGTAGGTTTAGGATCCCAACTGATCTGTCCAGCTATTAGGGACCCAATTGTGCCCTGCTGACAACTTTATATGCTGACCTCCTAAGCCCCTGTGTGATGGTATTTGGAGGGGAGCCTTTGGAGGTAAATAATTCAGACGAGGTCAGGAGGATGAGGCCCTGTGATGGGATTTGTGAGATGCAAGTTCAATCCCTGGGTCAGGAAGGTCCCCTGGAGAAGAAAATGGCAACCCACTCCAGTACTCTTGCCTGGAAAATCCCATGGACAGAGGCGCCTGGCAACCTACAGTCCATGGGGTCACAAAGAGTCAGACAAGACTGAGCAACTAAACAACAGCAACAACAAAAACAGAAAACAGGGAGCTTGCTTCTTCTCTCTGCAGCACATGCGGACACAATGAGAAGGTGACTGTCTCAGGGAGAGAAGACTCACTGTGAGAACTGAATCTGCAGCTGTATTCATCGTGGGTGTCCAGCCTTTGGAAATGGAGATTTCCTGTAGCTGAAGCCACTCTGGATGATATTTTATGGTAGCATCAGGCTGACTGTTTCATGGCAGCTCAAGCTGACTAATTCACCATCTCTCTCTCCTTCTATTTACTCCGTTTTCCTTTCTTCTGAGCTAGTATCTCTAGTAGCTTAGCTGGCTTCCTGGAAGTGTGACCCACGCCCTTGTGCTTGACCAGGCAAGTGACTGGCCACGTGGCCTTCCCGAGTTTTGGCTATCGTCACTGTCCACCTACCATGAAAACTGGACGTGGAAGTTTGCTTATGGAAATGGTAAAAAAAAAAAAAAATGAAGAAGAAGAAGTAGGTCATGTGAATCCCTAGCAGATATCGATGTTCAAAATAAATAAAACAATCATTGAATACACTAGAACTCACCCGGAAGTAACTGAAATGGTTGAGTGGCAAATTTATGACTGCTCCCTGGCTTGAGGACACTGCCCAGCCCACTCTCCTGTGACTGCAGACAATGGTGTGATGGTGGAGGAAGGGTGGGGGGCAAAGCTGAGCTTCATCAGCTAAAGATAGCAGCATTCCGAGCTCAGAACTGGGAAAGCAGCTGGAAATAAAAAAAGGAAATTCTGCCAGTGCAGAAACCACAGGAACGAGACCAAAATTCAGAGCAAAAATTGCTTAGATTCCTGGCTGAGAGCTAAACTATGCAGGAGGGAAAGAGCTCCTTGGCGGGTTTAGCAGGGAGATCAGAGAAGAAAGAGAAACCTCCTCTTGCAAGAGAGCATGGTGCATGGCCAGATCACTGAGTCCGATGGGTTCCTTAACCAAGTTCACCCTCTAGGCCTTGGGTAGGAAGTTTAAGGCCTTGGCACACAGGGCTCAAGGTCAGCAGAGCTGCTGAGAATGAGGATTTGTAGCAGCAAGGAATTCACAGGGACAGTGTGCCCCATTGCTGCCCAAATCCTAGACTGGTGATGAAATTTCAAGTCAAAAAGAAGGCAAAAAGATTATCAAGGGTCCAGTTAAAAAGTCTGCATCAGGAAGACTTTAACCTATTCCATGCCGCATTATATACTATCATTTGGCCAGATCACTGAGTCCGATGGGTTCCTTAACCAAGTTCACCCTCTAGGCCTTGGGTAGGAAGTTTAAGGCCTTGGCACACAGGGCTCAAGGTCAGCAGAGCTGCTGAGAATGAGGATTTGTAGCAGCAAGGAATTCACAGGGACAGTGTGCCCCATTGCTGCCCAAATCCTAGACTGGTGATGAAATTTCAAGTCAAAAAGAAGGCAAAAAGATTATCAAGGGTCCAGTTAAAAAGTCTGCATCAGGAAGACTTTAACCTATTCCATGCCGCATTATATACTATCATTTGGCCAGATCACTGAGTCCGATGGGTTCCTTAACCAAGTTCACCCTCTAGGCCTTGGGTAGGAAGTTTAAGGCCTTGGCACACAGGGCTCAAGGTCAGCAGAGCTGCTGAGAATGAGGATTTGTAGCAGCAAGGAATTCACAGGGACAGTGTGCCCCATTGCTGCCCAAATCCTAGACTGGTGATGAAATTTCAAGTCAAAAAGAAGGCAAAAAGATTATCAAGGGTCCAGTTAAAAAGTCTGCATCAGGAAGACTTTAACCTATTCCATGCCGCATTATATACTATCATTTGGCCAGATCACTGAGTCCGATGGGTTCCTTAACCAAGTTCACCCTCTAGGCCTTGGGTAGGAAGTTTAAGGCCTTGGCACACAGGGCTCAAGGTCAGCAGAGCTGCTGAGAATGAGGATTTGTAGCAGCAAGGAATTCACAGGGACAGTGTGCCCCATTGCTGCCCAAATCCTAGACTGGTGATGAAATTTCAAGTCAAAAAGAAGGCAAAAAGATTATCAAGGGTCCAGTTAAAAAGTCTGCATCAGGAAGACTTTAACCTATTCCATGCCGCATTATATACTATCATTTGGACCCCCCCAAATGTATCTCTTTTGCTGGTCAAAGAGATTGTCCTTTTCCCCTGCACCATTAATCAGATCTAAATTGTGTATTTTACACTCAACTCTGTAGTGAAAGTGAAAGTCACTTAGTCGTGTCCACTCTTTGAGACCCCATGGACTGTCCATGGAATTCTCCAGGCCAGAATACTGGAGTACGTAGCCTTTCCCTTCTCCAGGGGATTTTTCCAACCCAGGGATCGAACCCAGGTCTCCCACATTGCAGGTGGATTTTTACCAACTGAGCTATCAGAGAAGCCCACTCAACTCTCCATTACAAAATAAAAATAAAGTCTAGACATTCCTCTGGCATCTACAGAGAATCTACTGTGGGCTATACTAGTGTCTCCAGCAGAAGCACAGTGCTAAACACGCACGCAATTTCACATTTTCTAGTAGTCACATTAGAAAATTTCAAACAAGCAAATTATTTTAATATACTTTATTTAACCCAATATATCCAACATACGGTCATTTCAGCACGTAATAATAGACTTGATGCGTATCACGCATACCTCTTTCTGGTCTAGGTCTTACCCCGGGTGCATTTTGCATTTGCAGTGCCTTTCACTTCAAGTGAGAAGGCGTCTCTCGGGCACACCAGCCATGTTCCAAGGGCTCTGATGCCACCCCTGACTCACGGCTACGGCCCTGACGGCACAGAGCTCTGCTGTGTCTCTGTGGATGCATCAGTCGTGCTCCAGGACACTAATCAATGGGGCTGGTGAAGATGCCCAAGGGGATGGAACAAGCAGGACTGGAGAGGCCCAGCTGCTGCGAGAGCATGTGGGAGGGTGTCTCACCCAGGCTTCCAGGGCTTAGTGACAGGGCTGCCCCAAGGATGTGGCGTTGAGGGTGGGCTGTTAATGGCAGGTAGAGATGGGAGGCATGTGTTCCAGACAGAGGAGATGTTGCATATGAAAACCTACAGAGAGCACGTGTGTGTGTGTGTGCGTGTGCATGTGTGTGTGTGTGTTAGTCTCTCAGTCGTGTCCAGCTCCGCAACCCCATGGACTGTAGCCCACCAGGCTCCTCTGTCCATGGGATTCTCCAGGTAAGAGCACGTGGGGTTTCAGCCCATAGCGGCAGCTTCCTACCAGCCTGTGACGGAGTTGACTGGGTCCAGGGGAATCCCCACCACGTGTTCACACTGCAGGGTGAGCTCTGTGTCCAGGGCTGTCAGATCCCACATCCTGCACATGTCTCCAGAACGTGTGTTTGTGTGGGAGTGGACAGATGAGGCTGGTCATCTGAACCAGTGATGCGGATTCCTGCTTAGAGATGCTGTCAAGCTGCGCGTGGCCGTGAGGCTGTCCAGAAGCAGTGAGGACCAAGACTTCAGCACAATTTCTTGTTCTTTCCTTTCCTTTTTTTTGTCTGCGTGGCTTATGAGACCTCACTGTCCTGACCAGGGATTGAACCCCGGCCTCTGCAGTGGAAGTGTTGAGTCCTAACCACTGGACCACCAGGGAACCCGATTTTTTTTTTTTTAAGTGGATAGCAAAGGGACTCACCATGCATATAGATGTATCCATTCACCCCCAACGCCCCTCCCATCCAGGCTGCCGCATAATATTGAGCAGAGTCTCACGTGCTCGGCCTTCACTGGTTGGTTCTCCATCTTAAACATAGCAGTGATAGTAGATTGTCTTCATTCCTGCTCCAAAACGGAAGATACAAGATACCTAAAACAGCTGTTTCATCTGCCTTGATAATATTTTTATAATGTTATAAACACTGATAGAACAATGACTATTTACAGGTATGGGATTGCAGTGTGCTTTTCCGAGAAATCTTTTATTTACCCTTTGATTAGCAGCCATCCCAGCTGGAGTGTCGGGGCCTCTGGATCCTGGTCTAATCGAGGAAGGTCTGGTGAGCTAATTGGAAAGCCATTCCAGCCCACTTATTTTAACATATTTTAAAAGTATGCATTAATTGAGTAAAATGGAAAAGCACTTTGGAATTCGCTGTGGGATGAACATTGAAGGAGAAATAATCCATTTAGGTCTATGGGGCTCTCAACCTTGAAGGTGACTTAAACCATTTCATATGTTAAACCCCTCAGCTCTTATTTCCTTGAAGACCTTAATGCTGTTTGACTTCAAAATCCTATTAAAAGTCCATTCCATCTACTCATGAATTTCTCCCATTTCCTCAATTCACAGAGGCATGCTTTAATCTGCTTAATAGTGGCAAAGAAATAATAATCAGGTGAATACCTAGTAATTTCACAATGCTAAGTAAAACTGTTTTGTGTCTTCTGGAATTACATGCTCATTAAAACCGTCATTGATAAAGGGTTTTGCTTGAGATTTGTTTTACAAATCCATATAGAAGTTTTAAGAGTAGTTAGTATCTCTGTACTTCATTTCTTACCTAATCTAAAAATCCATTTGAAACTAAAATCCTTGCCAGGGGCAAGGGCAGAGGAAAGGCCCCAGTTAGATAAGCTGTAGGGGAGGAAGCATCAATTCTTCCGCGCTCAGCCTTCTTCACATCCAACTCTCACATCCATACATGACCACTGGAAAACCATAGCCTTGACTAGACAGACCTTTGTTGGCAAAGTAATGTCTCTGCTTTTTAATACACTGTCTAGGTTAGTCATAACTTTCCTTCCAAGGAGTAAACATCTTTTTATTTCATGACTGCAGTCACCATCTGCAGTGATTTTGGAGCCCCAAAAAATAAGGTCTGTCACTGTTTCCACTATTTCTCCATCTATTTCCCATGAAGTGACAAGACCAGATGCCATGATCTTAGTTTTCTGACTGTTGAGCTTTAAGCCAACTTTTTCACTCTCCTCTTTCATTTTCATCAAGAGGCTCTTTAGTTCTTCTTCACTTTCTGCCGTAAGGGCGGTATCATCTGCATATCGGAGGTTATTGATATTTCTCCGAGCAATCTTGATTTCAGCTTGTGCTTCCTCCAGCCCAGTGTTTCTCATGATGTACTCTGCATAGAAGTTAAATAAGCAGTGTGACAATATACAGCCTTGATGTACTCCTTTTCCTATTTGGAACCAGTCTGTTGTTCCATGTCCAGTTCTAACTGTTGCTTCCTGACCTGCATATAGGTTTCTCAAGAGGTAGGTCAGGTGGTCTGGTATTCCCATCTCTCTCAGAATTTTCCACAGTTTATTGTGATCCACACAGTCAAAGGCTTTGGCATAGTCAATAAAGCAGGAATAGATGTTTTTCTGGAACTCTCTTGTTTTTTTGCTGATCCAGTGGATTTTGGCAATTTGATCTCTGGTTCCTCTGCCTTTTCAAAAACCAGCTTGAACATGTGGAAGTTCACAGTTCGTGTACTGTTAAAGCCTGGCTTGGAGAATTTTGAGCATTACTTTACTAGCGTGTGAGATAAGTTCAATTGTGCAGTAGTTTGAGCATTCTTTGGCATTGCCTTTCTTAGGGATTGGAATGAAGACTCACCTTTTCCAGTCCTGTGGCCACTGCTGAGTTTTTCAAATTTGCTGGCAAATTTGAAAGCTGAGTGCCAAAGAATTGATGCTTTTGTACTGTGGTGTTGGAGAAGACTCTTGAGAGTCCCTTGGACTGCAAGGAGATTCAACCTGTCCATTCTAAAGGAAATCAGTCGTGAATGTTCATTGGAAAGACTGATGTTGAAGCTGAAATTCCAATACTTTGGCCACCTGATGTGAAGAGCTGAGTCATTTGAAAAGACCCTGATGCTGGGAAAGATTGAAGGGAGGAAGAGAAGGGGACGACAGAGGATGAGATGGTTGGATGGCATCATCGACTCAATAGACATGAGTTTGAGTAAACTCCGGGAGTTGGTGATGGACAGGGAGGCCTGGAGTGCTGCAGTCCATGGGGTCACAAAGAGCCAGACACGACTGAGCGACTGAATTGAACTGAACTGAACTGAGGGGAGGAAGAGACTCAGGTGTTCAGACTGACGTTGCAAAGTCATGTGATGACAGAGGGCTGGGAAACAGACACTGTGGTGTGAACAGAGAATGGTGGGCTGCGGCATTCTCTGCCACTGGGGTCCTTGTTGTTTGTCTGCTGTTTTAGTTGCTCAGTCGTGTCCGACTCTTTGCGACCCCATGGACTGTACCCCGCCAGGCTCCTCTGTCCGTGGGATTTCCCAGGCAGGAATGCTGGAGTGGGTTGCCATTTTCTTCTCCAGAGGTCCTTGTATGTGTGTGCTAAGTTGCTTCAGTCATATCCAACTCTGTTCAACCCTAAGGACTGTAGCCTGCCAGAGCCCTCAGTCCATGGGATTCTCCAGGCAAGAATCTTGGAGTGGGTTGCCATGTCCTCCTCCAGGGAATCTTCCTGACCCAGGGATCAAACCTGTGTCTCTTACAACTCCTGCATTGGCATGTGAGTTCTTTACCACTAGTGGCTCCTGGGAAGCCCCACTGGGGTCCTTCAGTTCGGTCGCTCAGTTGTGTCTGACTCTTTGAAACCCCATGGATTGCAGCAAGCCAGGCTTCTCTGTCCATCACCAACTCCTGGAGTTTGCTCAAACTCATGTCCATCGAGTTGATGATACCCTCCAACCGTCTCATCCTCTGTCATCCCCTTCTCCTCCCACGTTCAATCTTTCCCAGCATCCGGGTCTTTTCCAATGAGTCAGCTCTTTGCATCAGATGGCTGAAGGATTAGAGTTTCAACTTCAGGATCAGTCCTTCCAATGAACATTCAGGACTGATTTCCTTTAGGATTAACTGGTTTGATTTCCTTGCAGTCCAAAGGACTCTCAAGAGTCTTCTCTAACACCACAGTTCAAAAGCATCAGTTCTTCGGTGCTCAACTTTCTTTATAGTCCAACTCTCACATCCATACATGACTACTGGAAAAGCCATGGCTTTAACAAGATGGACCTTTGTCAGCAAAGTAATGTCTCTGCTTTTTAATATGCTGTCTAGGTTTGTCATAGCTTTTCTTCCAAGGAGCAAGTGTCTTTTAATTTCATCACTGCAGTCACCATCTGCAGTGATTTTTGGAGCCCAGGAAAATAAAATCTGTCACTGTTTCCATTGTTTCATCTATTTGCCATGAAGTGATGGGACCAGATGCCATGATCTTCGTTTTTTGAATATTGAGTTTTAAGCCAGTTTTTCACTCTCTTCTTTCACTTTCATCAAGAGGTTCTTTAGTTCCTCTTTGCTTTCTGCCATACTGGGGTCCTTATGCAGCCTCTATTTTGTTTTCCATGAAATTCTATCTTGCTGCAAAGCACAGAGATTGAACAATTAGAGGCTTCCAAAACAATATTGCTTTGACACCAACGTACTCACAAGTCATCCTGGACCATGTGGTTTATTGCACCACAAATAAGACCCACAGCCCAGGCCCCAGACTCAGCAAAGCCAGGTAGACAGTTCCTGCTGCACAGCGAAGCCTCAGCTCACTGGAGCACCTTTCAGAAAAATCTATCTTTTAGAAGCTGAAGTTGAACGGTTTTATGAAGACCTACAAGACCTTTTAGAACTAACACCCAAAAAAGATGTCCTTTTCGTTTTAGGAGACTAGAATGCTAAAGTAGGAAGTCAAGAAACACCTGGAGTAACAGGCAAATTTGGCCTTGGAATGCGGAATGAAGCAGGGCAAAGACTAATAGAGTTTTGCCAAGAAAATGCACTGGTCATAGCAAACACCCTCTTCCAACAACACAAGAGAAGACTCTACACTTGGAAAAGACTCTGATGCTGGGAGGGATTGGGGGCAGGAGGAGAAGGGGATGACAGGATGAGATGGCTGGATGGCATCACTGACTCAATGGACATGAGTCTGAGTGAACTCTGGGAGTTGGTGATGGACAGGGAGGCCTGGCATATTGGGATTCATGGGGTCACAAAGAGTCAGACACAACTGAGCAACTGAACTGAACTGAACTGAGGCAGAGATCAAAGGAAAAAAAAAAAGGAGAGACTATAAGGGCCGAGAAGCAGCCAGGAAGTAAAACTGACACAACTCAGTGACTGATTAGGGTAAGAAGAAACATTTAGGATGACTCTAAGATTGTCAGGCTTGGACGATAGAGTGGATTATGGTGCTATTAACTGAGTCCTTGGAAAATAGTCTTCTGCAGAAACACCACAAGACCCTTTACACCTATGTATTTCTACCAAGTTTTCAAGAAATATTTCAACTGAGTGAGTCTGCTTTTTGAGCTTTTGCCCAGTCAGGAATTCTCTGTAGAGCACTGGCTGCCTGCACACCCACCTCTCAGTATTACTGCTCATGCAATGGGCCTCCACACCAAGGGAAAGCAGTTTGAAATGCCCACCCAACTCTCTTTGCTTAGTGAGTTTTGGCTGTTTTGTTTTCATTGCATGTTCTAATGGTCTGCCCTTGAACAAAGAAAATATGCCGTTAGAAAGATGAGCAGATATGGAATGCTTAAGTATCTAAAAGTACTTTCAGGAAACATATTGTAAAATGAGTTCTTCCCTAAGTAAGGTGGAAACCATGGCAAACAGGCGTTTTAAGATTCCCCAAGTAACAGTCCAGAGAGAGTTCTGGAACCCAGCAACCATCTTCACTCATTGTGTGAGTTTGGCTCTCGGTCTGAAAGAGGGAGTGATGAAGAGATCAGGAGAGGCCTTTATGTCCCGTGATGCCCAAGAGTCATTATCACAGGTGAACCAGCAAGTCAAGAGTGGTCCTCCAGGTTGCCAAAAATCATCCATGGAAATGGAAATGGCTGTGCAAATTTCATTCCTCATTTCAGGTGCTCACTGAAGTGAGACCAGGTGAGACTCAAGCCCTGGTCTGCGTTCTGTGCTTACGTGTGGAGTCAAGGGAGGGGTGAAGGAGAGAAGGGGGGGCAGCGGGAGAGCGCCCGATGCTCTGCTTCTGTGAACTGGTTTTCTTAATGCATGGAGGTAGCGCTTAGAGCAGTTCATGGCTTCCCCAGGAAACCATTCTAAGTGGGCCACGTGCCCAATGGTTTCTATCCCAGTTAAGTAAATAAATGAAATATGCTAATTAGCACCCTATTAGCTCACAGCAGGGAGTAATCCATGGCATTTTGATTGGAAAGAATTCTGTCATCCAAAAGGCTGGTCTGTAACAGAATGCATACTGGCCCAATTTCCTCCCTCCCTTCCTCGTGGCAGTAATCCAAATGTCTGAGAAGCAGACCTCACAACTGTGTGCAGTTCCAAGGGTGTCACTTCTCTCCATGAAAGCAACTCCCAGCCTCCAAGGAATCTGGCAGCGTGCCATCGCTGAGCATGGATTTATGCAATCCAGAAATCTGGTACAGAGCTCCAAAACACGGAGCAGGTTTGAAAGGATCTTTGGGGGGCAGCTCTTATTTCTTTCATTATGAGAATATCCCCACTTTTTTCTCTGGCCCTCCCAGACTCCTATCCAGGATACATTTCTTTAACTCAGTTATGCAAGCATGCTGCCACTGAGTAGCTGGGCTGAAGGAGATCTCCTTAATAAAATTGTAGGCCTTTGGGGGTTTGCTGGGGGAAAGGCAAGCTCATTTAGGTTCATGTCTTTGTATCTTTATGGTTTCAGCTGCAAAGACACACCATCTAGCTTCCGCTTCCCTGTTGCTGCTGCTGCTGCTAAGTCGCTTCAGTCATGTCCGACTCTGTGCGACCCCATAGACGGCAGCCCACCAGGCTCTTCCATCCCTGGGATTCTCCAGGTAGGAACTCTGGAATGGGTTGCTATCACTGTGTAATGCCTGGGTTTGTCCGTCCCCAAGTACTTTGCGGAAAAATGGATTCGGGGCAGTGTGGACAATGGAGAAGAAAGCTCAATACAAAAACAGCTTGCTTTCCAATTTGCTCTTTAAAAACATCCGCTTTCCGAGAGCTCTGGGTGTTTAAAGGGATTAGACATTGTGACACATCTGTCAGGTTGCCTCAGAATTTATCAGAAATCCTCAACAGAGTAGGACTTATGCAATGAAGCTTAGTTATACCATGAATTGGCTGTTCTTTATATGCAAAGTTACAGAGATCACTTGTGTATTGGCTGATGGCCATTTAATAAAAGAGATGTGGTGGGGGGCAGGAGGTGGGGAGGTGGGGGAGGCCAAGGCTTTTAATCATCTGCACATTATGGAGGTAAGTTTCCAGTGGCTTTACTTTCTCAAGTTTCAGTCTCTATTTCTATGATCATACACTAAAGACAAATAAATGTTGAATGCCTATGACAAGTCCATGTGAAAACACATTTCTCTCCTTGCTGTTATGTTTCTCCCCCAATAAAAATTGATTATGCTTTCTTAAAATATATTAATGGAATGTATTGGTTCTAAGATTATAAGCAAGTTACTCTTTTTTTCCAGTACCACTTGTTCCTTTACCTATAAAGTGAATCTGTTGCAATATTTATCTTAATTAGAAATAAATTCAAAAAAAATGTTAAATATGAGCTGTTGTATCAGCAGCCTTTTAGAACTGATCCTTAAGTGAACTCTTCAAGAAAGCAAGTCCAAGAAAAACTTCATAGTAAAATCTGTATCCAAACCACATTGACTGCAGTACCTGAAGACACTGTAAGGTACCATATGACACTGATGTCTATTTAGAATGTTTTCTTTTTATTCTGTATTGAAAAACAAAACACATTACCTAAATGATTCAAATGGCAAGGAAAAAATTATCACCAAAAACCATCTGTGAATTAGCATATGGGCTTCTGGAACCCAACATCTTGGTTCTATATGTGAGTCAGGAAAAAAAAAAAAAGGAAAAGTAAAGAAGGAAGAAAAGGGACACTTTTTAATCATAAAACAAGGAGTGATTTTTTCCAATCAAGGGGACTTTGAAGAAGGAAGGTATTTCTGAGAATGAAGCAGTCAGCTGGACCTCACAGCACCTTGACCCAGGACTGATCCCAAGAGCTGTCACAAAACTTTGCAGGCAAGACCCAGGCTCTGCTAATGGAAAAATGTGTTCCTGAACCAGTGCTCTGTAAATCTAGGCACGTTGTCTATTCAAAATACACTTTGTCGTTTTGACACATCTATCTATCTTGAGCTAAAAAACAGTTCAGTGAAGAATTAAGAAAAACATGTCCATGGGTTGCCAAAAAGAAAGAAGTCTAATGGTGGTTCCAGCCACCAATATTAGTAGTCAAGTATTAGCATCAGAAGACCTTTATGTGAACCACTGCCTATCCTCAACCTAGCTGGCAAAGTGGAACTTTGCTTCGTAAAAGGCTTAATGTCCATCTTACATTCATCACATTCTACGTATCTGCCTTGAGTATATGAGTTGATATAACCCTATCAAGTCTTTGAGGAATGATGCCTAAATGCTTTTTTTATATTTGAGGTTGCTGGGGAAATTTTTCCCTTGAAATTTTCGTGTTCCAAATATCTGTCTTACATTTGAGTCTGGATTTTAAAGGGAAAACGCACAACCTGGTAGTGGAAAAGAAATAGTAATAAACTTTCTAGTGATACTTTTTTTTTTTTTTTTTACTTTTTGGCCTCTCTGAATAGCATATGGGATCTTAGTTCCCTGACCTTGGATCAAACCCGTGGAGTCTTCACTGGACTGCCAAGGAAGTCCCACCACTTTAACCTGAACATGGGTACAAGACCATTCCCGATGACAATTACCCCTAAAGCAGCCCTGATAGATAGATCACAAGCAAACACTGCCTGCTATCTGGTGATTCTACCTACTAATTACTTGAAAAGATTCAGATGCTCAACAACTGACCTGAATGTTTTTGTGAGTTTGAAGACCAATTAGGGAGGGGTACAGGGGGTGTAAGTCACAAGGTAAAGTTGACAGTCATTCAGGAGCTGTTGAAATTCTATCAAAAATGTTCTTGGAGCATAATGAAGACTTTCAGGCAGTCAATCTCCCCAGACATTTGCCCTTGCCAACAGTTACAACAATAAGGAAAACTTTATTAGTACTGTGGCAATTTTTTTTAGTGCTGACTATAAAAACACCCACTGAGCTGTTTGTAGGCTCTGCCAAGTGGCAAATGCACAGTGAATTTCAGATAAGAGAAGACTTTGGATTTCAGCCCAAAAGTGATACTCAGGAGGTGTGTGTGTGTCTTTCTGAGTGAGAGAGAGCAGACGCGCAAGTGTGTGTGTGTGTGTGTGTGTGTGTGTATGAGAGAAACAGAGAGAGAGAGAGTTAGGTAGGCAAGAAAGATGACAAGAAGCAGATGAAGAAACACAGACAAATGAATGCTACTCTTCTTCCTGAATTTTCTCCTGCATCTTCTCAGTCACCTGAGGACAGCATCTCCCAAGATAACAGCAAGCATTTGTGTTGGTACTGGCTCTGTCTGTGAAACAACTGACCCAGAGGAGCTCCTGTTGATGAAGGAACCGCACTAGTGGGAAGCATAGCAGAGGGATACGATGGTGAACTCTTATCAAAGGTCACACATGTCATCACTCAAGGTAAGAGTAATTGGTTCTTTCATGAAATTGACGTTCGCTAAGGGACCATCATTTGCTAGATGCTGGAGATACATGGCTTCTATATAGAATTCAAGCCCAGTCAAAGCTGCTACAGAATTCATTCATTGAAAGGAGAAAAAGGCACGGTTCCCTGCCTCCACCATGTTCATGCTCTAAGAAGAGATACTCTCTTTATATTTTTACCTTGTACTTTTACTAAAGCTATTTAATTATATCCTCACTACCCTCCTTATAAGGTAAGAATTATTAGCCTGTAAATTTATAACTGACAAAAATGAGCCCTGACCCTACTCATGGTCATACAGCTCGTAAGCTCATGTCTTGCTTCCCAATATTTTGGACCATGGTCCCTGCTGTCTGAATTTTGGTGTACTTGTAAGTAATGATGCAGCAGAACTCAACTGAAATTAGCATCTGAGGTCTTCAAGACCCCACCTGGAGCAGTCTGCACTCACAATACACGCCAACCAGCTACTTCAAAGATTCAAGAAGAGACACAGAAACAGATCAGAAAGATCTGAAATAAACAGCCTAACTTTACAACTGAAGGAACTAGAAAAAGAAGAACAAGCTAACCCCAAAAATAGCACAAGTAAGGAAATAATAAAGATTAGAGCAGAGACAAATGAAATAGAGAATTGAAAAAATAATACTGAGAGTATTAATGGTGATTTTATAAATTCCTGTTGCTTTATAACTAAATTACTTCTCAAAGCTCGCAGCTTAGAACAACAAGCAATTATGATCTCAGATTTTTCTGCAGGTTAGNAAGAACAAGCTAACCCCAAAAATAGCACAAGTAAGGAAATAATAAAGATTAGAGCAGAGACAAATGAAATAGAGAATTGAAAAAATAATACTGAGAGTATTAATGGTGATTTTATAAATTCCTGTTGCTTTATAACTAAATTACTTCTCAAAGCTCGCAGCTTAGAACAACAAGCAATTATGATCTCAGATTTTTCTGGAGGTTAGGAATTTGGGAATGACTTCACTGGGTAGTTCTGGCTCAGGGTCTCTCATTAAGTCATTGTCAAGCTGCCATCTAGGGCTAGTGCCGCAGGCATCTGAAAATTTGAGGCTAAGAGTTCTGCTTCCAAGAGGGCTCACTCACATGGCTGGTGGCAGGAGGCCTCAGTTTCTGGTTGTCTGTTGGTAGGAAGCATCAATTCCTCACCACGTGGACCTCTCTAAGATTTCCTGGGTATCCTTAAATAATCGCAGGTGTCTTCCTCCAGAGCAAGTGATCCAAGAGCAAGGAGGAAGCCACAGGTTTCCGTGACATAGGCTTGGAAGTCTCATGTGTTTTCACTGTCACTACATTCTACTTGTTAGAATTAAGTTGCTAAATCCAGCACTCACTTAAAGAGAGGGGAATTAGCTTCCCCCTTTTCAAAAGAGGATTATCAAAAAACTTATGGATATATTTTTAAATCACCATATAATCATATTATGAGGCTTCCCATGTGGTCCTAGTGGTAGAGAACCCACCTGCCAATGAAGGAGACACAAGAGATGCAGGTTTGATCCCCAGGTTGGGAAGATCCCCTGGAGGAGGGCATGGTAACCCACTCCAGTATTCTTGCCTGGACAATCCCATGGACATAAAACCTGGAGGGCTGCAGTCCATAGGGTCGCAAGGAGTCAGACACTACTGAAGTGATTTAGTATGCAAATATATAATTGCAGAAGCGTAAGTCATTTGTTTATTAACCAATTTCATTTGTATATTATATGCATTTTATTTTTACAATAAGAAAGACTTTAAAAGGGAAAGTTGTATTTAAGTGTATTTAAATCATTCAGCAAACTTTATTTATTTTTTTTAAAGATACCTCCACCTTTTATTTTAAAGATAAAGTTGAGATGTTTTAAAGATACCTCAACTCTCTCAACAACTCTTCTGGTCTTTACCACTTCCTCTGAAAATAGCTACTAGACAGTTCATTGTCATATGTTTGCATACAATGGAGGAGGAGGAATATTTGGGGTAGCTGGCCTAACACACAAGCCTTACACCAGCGCCCTTGCATTCTCACATCTACCCATCTGTCCAGGCAGACCTCCACTTCAGCTTAGCTGCCTGTAGAATTGCCTTAAGTTGCACTAAAACCTTGTGCCTTTAGCTTTTCTTAGTTTTCATAAGAAATACACATATGAAACCTGTTAGTAAAGATTTTATAAATCAGTTTTCAAGGACACTGTATTAGTATGTCTCTCAGTGCTTTCTATAGTAGACCATTGGGGAAATATCTTTTAGAGTGTACTGCTGTGAAAAAAATTGCTCACTTGAACAATGAGAATACTTAGTTATAAAGCTTGGCATGTTTCCTTTCTTTGTTCTGGCTACAAGGAAACTCACAGGAATGTACTGTCTTTTGCAATTAACATTGGACCTTTACTTTTACATGGTCATGAGTTTTACAATATTGCAACTTTATTTTACATCAGCCCTTTATTCAAAGCTATGAAAAGTAATTTTTGTGGTTGGAAAGATGCAGGTAGGAACAATAGCTACTGTTTCAGTGCTTATCATATGTTAATCACTGGCAAGAGCTAAATATATTGTAGTGAGGTCTCCAGTGAAAGAGACCTTTCTTTGCTTTAAACAACAGAAGTTCAATTTGGAAGTGGTTGACAGTTTTCAGTTTCTCCAGACAGAGACCTCAGGGACCTTTAGGGAGTGGGAGGTTGGGATTATGATCAGAAAAAACAAAACAAAACAAAACTTGCTATTACTGATACAAAGCAAGTTCCATCCATAGATTTTTGGGAAAAGAAAAACTGTGATGTCACCCTGTGATGCTTTTAGACTAAGATATGAAGTATTTGTTTATTGCTATAATTACAAATTAGATCGAGCTCTATGTTGTCTTTGCTGATGTAGAGAAATGTGTTTCCAAAATATGGACTTAGACTAGATTTTAGAACTCATGCATGGTATTACTCAAGTTGGAAAAAAAAATTACTTTTTGAATGATGTACTTTCTACCTTTGTGATCATCTTGTCAGGACAATGGAATTCAGACTATACCTCTGGGTAGGATTAGGAGCATCCCCAAAGGAAGTGAAAGTTTCTGCTTTCAGGAAGGAAACAGCATGGCCTTCAACACAGAGAGAGGGTTGGGAACTAAATATCCTGAAGGGTTAGGACAAAAGCTGCCCAGGTCTCATAGCCAAGAAATTATCTTACTGCCAATGTTTGGACCCAGCTAATCTGACTCTAGAACCCACATGCTTAACTGCCTTCAGCTTTCTGCAGTATGGTTTTCTTATTCTTCTCTGCATTCAATTAAAATCTATCAAGTCAGACTGTTAGTGTTTTTGAGCAAAATAGAACTGGGAGCAAGAAAAGCCTTCTGAGAAATTTCCAATTGCCTACCTGCAACATTCCGTTGTCTTCTTGTACTCAATAATAGAATCACCATATATGGCCCTGGATAAGTTACCTAAAATCTCTCATATGATCAATTTTTGATCAATAAGATTTATACCAAAGTATCCCTGTGATGCTCATCTTCATCCCCTCCTCCATTCTTCTATTTCAAACTTGGATAAGATAGTTTGAGCTCTGTGTTTATTGTAGATTATTAGATGACCTTGACAGTGGAAGCTATTTATTTAGGATAGTGGAACAGAAAAACAGGAACTATGCAATCTAATGACACTATGAAGCGGTGAGATCCACCCTAGAAGCTCTTCTTCCTTTTATATGAGCAGGAAATAAACCTTTAATTTGCTTAAGCCAGTATTGTTTTGGGATTTTCTGTTGCGTGCAGCCAGGGACTACCCAGAGTTACTTATGCCTCTATTGATTTTTTTATTGCACAAAAGCATCTGACTGGTAAAAGGAATGGGGGCTGAAGTCACCCTGTACTCCCCTCAACAAACCATGAATCTGATGTAGAGCTGAGTCCATTTGGATAAATAGGACTCTATTTTCTAATTAATCCAAAGCTCTAGTCCGTCTGATCCTGAAACCCTCACCCTATCTGGAAAGGGCAATTTTTGCTGATTCATACAAAGGCACTATGTGGCCTAGCTGACTTCATTTTAACTGATCCAGCCCCAGAGAGGTGAGTTCTGCAATGGTATAAGGTTACAGGAGAAGTCTGGAACAGAGCTCTTTCATAGGAAGAATAATCTCCAAGGGTATTTTGTAGAACTAGAAGTGTTTTCTTTAGTATTCCCAGAAATAACCTGGGGAAAGGGGATACAATGGAAACTTGGACTTTTTATAATAAGTAGAGTGAAAGATTATGGTAATTTATGAAAGGGACTATGGCTTTACTTTTAAATCACGGTGAAGAATAATCTCCAAGGGTATTTTGTAGAACTAAAAGTGTTTTCTTTAGTATTCCCAGAAATAACCTGGGGAAAGGGGATACAATGGAAACTTGGACTTTTTATAATAAGTAGAGTGAAAGATTATGGTAATTTATGAAAGGGACTATGGCTTTACTTTTAAATCACGGATGATTTTGCATTCATTATCTCATTTAATTCTCAAAATGACTTTATAATTACTATTGTCCCAGATCGGCATGAGAGAAAACAGAAATGAGAGAGAGAGAAAAAAAAAAATTATTCAAGGTCACAGCTAATTAAAGGCAAAGCCAGAATTCTAACCTGTGTGACTGTGTGACTCCTAAATCTATGCCCTTAACCATGATTGAATATTCCAGCCTACTTATTACATGTCTGAATTAGTGAAGCCCTAAATTCAGTTGAGATTGTGCAAACTTAAAAATACTGCATAAGTGGTCCAGCTGATGGGTTAGAATCCCTTTGTTTAGAATCAAGAGTTTGCCTCACTTCTTCAGTTATTTCTGTTTCTGAGAAGTCGAGTGTTCCCCACATGTGTGAAGCAGCCGGAGTTCCCACTCAGCATGATACAGCCCTCCCAGCCTCCAGAAGTCAGACCCGGAGCTCTCCGTGGGAAAGGCCAAGTCCTCTTTAATGAAATTTCTCCTCTGGAGGTGCAGCTTCCTTCCCTCTGGTGCTCAACTCGAGTTCATCTTGGGATCACCCTCCCCTAAGTTATTTTAAGGCAGTATTAATGTTTTATGACTCATTTCCTAGTTTCCTGCTGGGGGGAAAAAAAATCACAGCCCAGGCACTCGGTCTCAGACATTACAAACAGCTGATGTGTAATTTGGAAAAGTATATTTTATTACGAGTGGGAGGATATGCAAGAAAGAGAAAATTATTTCTGTTGGACTAGTGTCTGTTTCTAGCCTTCTTTATCGTGGTGGCCTTGCCCCCACTTCCAACCACGCATGCATATACATGGCAGACCTCTGCACTAACACTCCTCTAGGACTATAAAATTTACCTTAGAGAGACGAAGTTTTGTTATTGAGTTGACTCAAGATCATTTCAAGGATATGTCCTTGGATTATTTTACTTTATTTTGGTCTCTCTGGATCTTCCTCAGCCTCAGATATACAGGTATCTTGTGTGTGTGTGTGTGTGTGTGTGTGTGTGTGTGTAACCATTTGAAATAATATATATTCTTCCCCCAAATAAAAGCTGATGCTAAATAAAAGGAATACTAAAGAAATTGCCCTAATACCCACACGAGGTCGGTAATGCCTGCTTTTGCATGCAGTTTAAGAGAAGTGGCTGTGTTTTAAGAGAAGGCCATGAACTCTTAATGTCTCCCCCTGAGGAACACAAAGGGTCCTGGTCTGCCCTCGCCCGTGGTGCAGCTCTCTCACATCTGACCCATGTACAGGCAAACCCATCATGCCTTAGTCATTCTGGAACTACTCCTCCCACACCGTTCCGGGGGGAGCAAAAAGGTTTTCTGTAAAGCAATTGATGAAAATTGTGCTGGAAAAAAAAAGGAAAAAAAAATCAAAGAAAATGGCTTGAAACAAACTCTGAAGACTCACTCGCTGGGGCTGAGACCTGAAAGAACCCCAGTCATCTAGCTGACCCAGTGAGAGCTCTGAGGACTATTCCATTTGAGATTCATAAGGCATTTTGCAGAGCAGAGATCTGCCACCATTTTAAATTAGCATACTGTCAACTTCATATGAATTTCTGGTGTAATTGTGATTATATATTCTAAAGAAAAACATTTCTTTATCTCATGTTAGAAAAGAATTGCTTTTCTTAAACCCCCAATCCTTCTACCCCCTCTTTTCTAATGTTAACAATTTTTGAGTGTTAGCTTTATGTTAATCACATTATGTATTGTTTTATTTGCATATATCAAATAAGACGTACCCATGATTATATACTATAATTCTCCCCATTAAAAAATAAGGAAACTGAGGCATGGAGACTTTAGATAACTTGTCCAAGGGCATATCCATTTGAATCAGATCTGTCTCATTCTAGTGCTCAGGTTTCAGAATCCCAGTTTTGTGATCCCATATGCTTTGTCTGGATTTGTTTGCCAAGAGATGGGGAAGTGGTAGGGTGTTGGGGGTGTGTCAGGGAAAGGACTGAAGTTGTAGGAGACCTGACATAGCATTTTGTGTACATCAAGAGATGGGAGTGTAATTTCATGATGCTCTTAGTCTAGTAGCATAAAAACTGCACATTTTCTTTGTAATAACCTTCTAATAAACTATTGCACATTTTTACGTAGACCAAAGTGATAAAATTATAAGCTCATGAATGATCACAAACAACTTGAAGATTCCCACTGAGCAAGGCATCATAATGTTCAATAAATTGAAGCTATTACATTGCTGTTGTTCTTGTCCTTATTACAGAGATATGGCATCTAGATGTCTTTTCAGAACAAAAGTGGTTTCAGAGCCCTTTTCTTACCAAATCACTGAACAGCCTCAGTGCTGTTCTAACGTAAACTATCTCTTCATTTAATCACCAAACATCTACCAAGTGCCTTCTCCAGGCCAGGCATTCTTCTAGGCTCTGGAGATAATACAGCAAAAGGGATACCGCAGTGAAGAAAACCATGTCCCAGCATTCTAGAGATCCCATGTTCTAGAGGGAGAGACAGGCTGTAAACAAATGACCAATGTGTGCTTGTGTGTTCCGAAAAATAAAGCGGATCGAGGAACAGAGAGTCAAGCTCACGAGTGCTAATTTAGACAGAGTAGTCAGACTTCCCTGCAGTGATCACACTTGAGTAGAAGGTAGAATGACATAGCTCCATGGAGGGAGGAGCATCCAGGCATAGGCACCACAGGTGTGAACACCCTGGGGTGGGACCTTGACTTCTGCCTGGTGAGGAGACAGCAAGGAGGCCCGTGGGGTTGGAGCACAGTGAACAAGGGCAAGAATAAAGTGAGGTTGCAGAGGAGTCAAGGCCAGGTCCCTTGGGCTCACCTGGGCCCTGGGGAGCAAGACCCTGATCTTATTCTAGGTAAGGTGTGAAGACACTGGACATCCCTGAGAGAGGTGTGGTCTTTACTTTTTTTTTTCATTTTCAAGAACGTCTGTAATAGTGATTTAAATGCAGACAAGTGGATGGTCATAAGCATTCACTGAAATATTGTTTTCATATTCACATGAAAGTCGTACTCTGAAACATTTTTAATATATACATGTAATTAAATAGAAATTTACGGGAGACAGGGATCAAGACCATCCCCATGGAAAAGAAATGCAAAAAAGCAAAATGGCTGTCTGGGGAGGCCTTACAAATAGCTGTGAAAAGAAGAGAGGCGAAAAGCAAAGGAGAAAAGGAAAGATCTAAGCACCTGAATGCAGAGTTCCAAAGCTGTCTCTTATACACATCTAGATGTGTATAAGAGACAGAAATAATACAGCCCTCACTGTGTTCTTTATCTGACATGTTTTAAAAATCACTCTAGCCCATATTTTGAAAATAGGCCATAACATCTAATAGCACTAATGTTAGGTGACAGCCACTCAAGGGTTTGGAGGTAGCCACGATGCTGAGCATCAACTGTGGAACTGGCTGGTGTCTCACTTCCCACAGAAAGAGACAAGGCAATTGGAGTCTACCCTGAGGGAAAAGTTTTCATGTGAAGCTGTATAAATTGAGCAAGAGTATGAATTTAAAGCATGAATGTGAACTTAAAAATCATACATGTTTCTACTGAAACCATCAGGGTTTCAAATAACAGACTTCTGACTTCTGTTCTGGCTGAAGACATCCTGGGGCACCTCCAAGAATCACAAACTCCCACCTTCCCTATGAGATCAACAAGGAGATGCTGACCAAGTTACAACATCACAGGAATGGTCCAACTGTAGGGTAAGCTTTGTTTAGTTGTTAAGTCAAGTCCAAGTCTATGACACCATGAACTATAGCCTGCCAGGATCCTTTGTCCATGGGATTTCCCAGGCAAGAACACTGGAATGGGTTGCCATTTCCTTCCCCAGGGATCTTCCCAACACAGGAATGGAACGCAAGTCTCCTGCATTGGCAGGCAGATTCTTTACCACTGAACCACCAGGGAGATCCAAGGTAGTGTGAACTAGTGATTTATGTATTTGCTTCAGGTTAGAGACAGGAGAGAAGGGAGAACAGAGAAAGGCAGGCACGAAACAAGAAAGCCTAGGCGGTCCCCTGGAAATTAACTAGGAGGAAATTAACACTGCAGGCCTACTAGGTACCAGGCTCTGTACAGATGTGTTTTTGTTTAACTGGAACAATTGAGAGGAAAATGCGGCTCAAATATGTTCAGTAACCAGCCCAAGGTCATGCATGCAATTGATGAGTGACAGACCAGACATTTATGCTCAAACTTTTTTCTTTTTCTCCAAAGCTATGCCTTTTTTTTTTTTTTCCAATGCAACATCCAGTTGTACTGATGGTGTTGGCACAGTGACAGTGAGAAGATTGTCCTGAATAAATGTGAAAATAAATCTTGAGCTATTCATTACCCAAGCTTTATAAGCAAGCCATCATCTCTGCAGCAAGGCTGAGCTGCACTAGAGACATTTCCGTGCAAGCATAGGGAAAAATCAGTCTATATTATGGTGACCCTACCTGCCAGGTTGGAGGGCTGGGGTGTAGAAGAGGCAATATCTCCAAAACTGTCCTGGTTTTGTTGTTTAATTGCTCAGTCATGTCTGACTCTTTTGTGACCCCTGGACTGTAGCCCTCCAGGCTCCTCTGTTCATGGGATTCCCCAGGCAAGAATACTGGAGTGGGTTGCCATTTTCGTCTTCAGGTGATCTTCCTGACCCAGGGATCAAACCCAGGTCTCTTGCATTGCCAGGCAATTCTTTACCACTGAGCCACCAGGAAAGTTCCCAAAACTGTCTTACCTGGAGCTCAAAAGACAAAAAGAGAAACTGAATTCAAGAAAACAGAAAAAGATCTCTTAGACTGAGCTCTCTATTTCATTCAGGAAATATTTATCATTAGTTTTAATCAATTTTTATTAACTCTTTATCTGGTTTGGAATTCTACCTAATTTGTGAGAACCTGAATTGTAAAATGTTTTAAATATATTGTTAGCTACTTGAGTCCACCTCCATGAATGTTACCACTACAGGTAAATATATTCTTTTATATCTTTATTCACTGAGTGTTTATTGAGCACCAGTTATGTGCCAGGCACTTGGTTAATTTGGTAAAGAAATTCCTAAATCCTGCTGGTGTTCTTTCTCAAGCATCTAAGTCCTCCTGATACATCACTGATTCTTAATAACAAACACCTGATGGAAAGATCCTCAGTTAAATTACATATAAAGTCTGCAGCATTTGGAACTTGGAAATTTACACTATGTGAAAAATATGACATACAGATTATTGCCCTTAATTTTTCAGTAGTCTTGCATATTGTTCTCATTTTCTTAAGTCTGGTTATTATTAAGTAGAGAGCATTCCCAGCACACGATGACATATTCATTTCCACTGGCAAAATGTCAACTGGAATGACTGATTTTTATGTGCGGTTGGCATGTATACATGTGGAGGTTGCTAACATTTCCTCGTGTGTGCCCCAACTCTGACAGGCCAGAGTGTGGGGAGATGGGCTCTCCCATCATGGACCAGCACTGCCCATCTGGTTTGTCACCTTCTGGCTCTGCCATCATGTCCAGAATTCACGTTTGGAGACCCTCCAAGGAAACATTCTCTGTGGCCAGTGTGCAATTGAGTCTCAAGTCACGCCGCTGGAATTATACAGGCCAGAGGAGAGACTGGATTTATCTTGAAGCCATCACTGTACTATTAGACCAGGTTTCACTCCCTTCCTGGAGCTCTGCATGTCAGAGACACTAATTCTCCTGCCTGAAGAGAATTAAATCAAGCCAGGGTGACCAAGCTGTCAGCTGAAGCAGCACCACATCAGTCAGAGACTTCCTCGGGGCAGCAAGACACAGCGGACTGAGAACCTGGCCGCAAAGGCTGCTGCTGGTGAGCCGCTGTATAGCGGAAGGCGAAGTCACAGCGCTGGATTATAGAGCTGGAAGAGAGCTACACAGCCTCTCATTTTACAGACGAGAAACGAGCCAGCCAGAGAAAGTAGGTACTCACTCTAAAAATATCCCACTGTGAAACTGCAAAATCAGGCCTGAACTCCCCACTCCTAGAATCCCAGCCTTGGCTGGGTATTGGCACCATCATAGGCAAATTCCCCTCTCACATTTCTAGAGCTGCATTTCCCATAACTATGAAAGAAGCCCCCACTAATGTGTTTGCTGCTCACATGTCTGGACTTCTCCCCAGAAACTTCTTTTCCCTTTTCCCAACTTTTAAAAAATAATCTCAGACCTGGAGAAAATCATGCACACAGAACAAAGAACTATTTTCCCTAAACGATTTGAGAGTAAGTTGCTAACATGATATCCTGAATCCTAAATACTTTATTTCAGTTCAGTTCAGTTGCGCAGTTGGGTCTGACTCTTTGCAATCCCATGGACTGCATCATGCCTGGCTTCCTTGTCCTTTACCATCTCCCAGAGTTTGCTCAAACTCATGTCCATCAAGTCGGTGATGCCATCCAACCATCTCATCATCTGCTATCCCCTTCTCTTTCTGCTTTCAGTCTTTCCCAGCATCAGGGTCTTTCCCAGTGAGTCAGTTCTTCCCATTAAGTGGCCAAAGTATTGGAGTTTCAGCTTCAGCATCAGTCCTTCCAATGAATACTCAGGACTGGTTTCCTTTGGGATTGACTGGCTTGATCTCCTTGCTGTCCAAGTGATTCTCAACAGTCTCTCCAACACCATAGTTCAAAATCGTCAATTCTTTGGTGCTCAGCTTTATTTATAGTCCAACTCTCATATCCATACATGACTACTGGAAAAACCATAGCTTTGACTAGATGGAACTTTGTCAGCAAAGTAGTTGTCTCTGCTTTTTAATATGCTGTCTAGGTTGGATCACAATAAACTGTGGAAAATTCTGAAAGAGATGGGAATACCAGACCACCTGACCTACCTCTTGAGAAATCTGTATGCAGGTCAGGAAGCAACAGTTAGAACTGGATGTGGAACAACAGACTGATTCCAAATAGGAAAAGGAGTATGCCAAGGCTGTATGTTGTCAAATTGCTTATTTAACTTATATGCAGAGTACATCATGAGAAACAGTGGGCTGGATGAAGCATAAGCTGGAATCAAGATTGCCAGGAAAATATCAATAACCTCAAATATGCAGATGGCACCACCGTATGGAAGAAAGTGAAGAAGAACTAAAGAGCCTCTTGATGAAAGTGAAAGATAAGAGTGAAAAAGTTGGCTTAAAGCTCAACATTCAGAAAACTAGGATCATGGCATCTGGTCCCATCAATTCATGAAAAATAGATGGGGAAACAGTGGAAACAGTGTCAGACTTTATTTTGGGGGGCTCCAAAATCACTGCAGATGGTGACTGCAGCCATGAAATTAAAAGACACTTACTCCTTGGAAGAAAAGTTATGACCAACCTAGATAGCATATTAAAAAGCAGAGACATTACTTTGCCAACAAAGGTCCATCTAGTCAAGGCTATGGTTTTTCCAGTGGTCATGTATGGATGTTAGGGTTGGACTATAAAGAGAGCTGAGTACCAAAGAATTGATGCTTTTGTTCTATATATCTGTGTCTCTTTTGCTATCTTGGATACAGGGTTATTGTTATCATCTTTCTAAATTACATATATATGTATTAGTATACTGTATTGATGTTTTTCTTTCTGGCTTACTTCACTCTGTATAATAGGCTCCAGTTTCATCCACCTCATTAGAACTGATTCAAGTGTATTCTTTTTAATGGCTGAGTAATACTCCATTGTGTATCTGTGGGAGAGGGAGAGGGTGGGATGATTTGGGAGAATGGCATTGAAACATGTATAATATCATATAAGAAATAATTCACCAGTCTAGGTTCGATGCAGGATACAGGATGCTTGGGGCTGGTGCACTGGGATGACCCAGAGAGATGATATGGTGAGGGAGGTGGGAGGGGGGTTCAGGATTGGGAACACGTGTACACTCGTCATGTACACCCAGATTCATGTTGATGTATGGCAAAACCAATATAGTATTGTAAAGTAAAATAAAGTAAAAATAACAATAATAATAATAATAATAAAGAATTGATGCTTTTGAACTGTGGTGTTGGAGAAGACTCTTGAGAGTCCCTTGGACTGCAAAGAGATCCAACCAGCCCATCCTAAAGGAGATCAGTCCTGGGTATTCATTGGAAGGACTGATGTGGAAGCTGAAACTCCAATACTTTGGCCACCTGATGTGAACAGCTGACTCATTGAAAAGACCCTGATGCTGGGAAAGATTGAAGGCAGGAGGATCAGGGAACGACAGAGGATACGATGGTTGGATGGCATCACTGACTCAATGGACATGGGTTTAGGTGGACTCCGGGAGTTGGTGATGGACAGGGAGGCCTGGCGTGCTGCGGTTCATGGCGTCGCAAAGAGTCAGACACAACTGAGCGACTGAACTGAACTGAACTCAACTAGGTTGGTCATAGTTTTTCTTTCAAGGAGCAATTGTCTTTTAATTTCATGGCTGCATTCACCATCTGCAGTGATTTTGGAACCCAAGAAAATAAAGTCTGTCACTGTTTCCATTGTTCTCCATCTATTTGCCATGAAGTGATGGGACTGAATGCCATGATCTTAGTTTTTTGAATACCACTTCAGTATTCTTGCCTGAGAATCCCATGGACAGTATGAAAAGGCAAATACTTTATTTATATGTCCTATAAGCAAAAGTAACTCTCCTATATTGTTTTAAATACCCATAATTTATCTGTCTACAATTATTCTCAAAATTAGGAAATTAACACTTATACTTTGCTACCATCTAACCAACAGATCACACTCGAGTTTCCTCAGTTTCCCTAAAAGTCTTTTAGATTAGAAGAATCCCATCAGAATGACACAAAAGATTTGGAGTTGTTCAGGAGGGAAACTACTCTCTATGATACTATGGTGATACATATCATTATACATTTGTCCAAATCCATAAAATGTACACAACAAGAGTGAACCGAAAATAAACTATGGACTTTGGGTGATAAGGTTTGTGCCAGTGTAGTTTCATCTAATACTTGTGACAAGTTACCCACTGCAGTGGGGGATGTAGATAGTGAGGCAGTGGGTCCCTGTGTGGGGTATATGAGAGTTCTCTGTACTTTCCAGTAAATTTTTCTATAAACCAAAACCTACTCTAAAAAACAAAATATTAATTAAGCCAAAGAGACTATATGAAAGTCATTTAGAAACAGAAAGCTTAAGAAGTGCTTTCAGAAATCCAGAAAGAAAAAATAGTGACTATTATGAAGCCATGATGCCATGAAAAGAACTAAAAAAGATGGGTGATGGAATTTCATCACCATTAAAAGGCAATTTAGAAAACAAAATTAGATTCATAGAATATTACTGAAGGCAAGTTACATGCCACCCAAGAAGCATTCAACTAATGAGACACTGTCTCATGTAATTTCATTTAACCCCTATCTATTTCACATGAACATGTCTCATTGGCCCATTTTAAGATGAGAAAACAAGAACTTAAATTTCATAGGTGGCTTGTCCATTTCGACTGATTCAAGTAAGCAGGATTGTCTACCGTGGGTCAAAAAGTGTGCTAAGCTCTAAAAAGTTTCATAATAAGTGAGAACAATTATCCACAGAGAAAAAATTGACAGCTTCAAGAGATGGTGACTATCTAATCCACTAACAATATAGTGTTCAGGGCCAAGGAAATAGAGAAAGGCCTGGAGCAATTAACTTCACTTGGAAGCACAGAATGGCTCCACAAAGCAGATGTGATTAGAGCTGGGACTTGAAAGATGAGTACAACTTCTAATAAGCATACAATGTGGGAAAGAGTATTTCTGGTAGGAATGATGGCAAATGCAAAGCATAGAGAGTCCAGAGTGGTTGAATTATTGCCCTAATGAGGGAGAGGGCATAAGAGGAGTTGGAGCAACGTTCCAGGAACATTGAGTCCTGTCAAGGGGCATCAACTTGATTCTGAAAGCACTAGAGAACCACTGGATCCTTTGAAGAGGAGAGTCACACAATTGAATCTATAGTTTTGGAATATCAATTTATGGCAATGTGGGATTGTCAGTGACAGAGAACCAGGGTTGGGAATAGGCGAACATAATGAGAACAGGGAAATACCATGACATCCAAGTAAGACAAAGGCAAGGCAGGATGTAGTAATCAAGTCAGAAATACTGGGGTCTCATTAAGTTAGAAAAAAGGTAGTATATCTTTTGAGTTGTTTCTGAGTAACTTTTTAAAAATGTTTGACTAAATGTCGCCTTCACAATGAGGTTGCTTCTAATCACCCTATGGAAAATTGAGACTCCACCCCAGACTCCTGATCCCCTTAATCTTCCTTAGTATTTTCTTTTTTTCATAAAATGTATCAACATAACTGCTAACCGCTTTCATCGTTTCTCTTCCTACCTCCACTGTCATGTGAGTTTCACAAAGAAATGCACGTTTCTCTGTCTTGTTTATTGATCATCTCAAACACCTATAGCACTGCCTAGGACATAGTAGATGGACAAGTATTGTCGAATGAGTGAATGAGCATAGGCACGCGTGGGCACACTCCCAGCAGTGCTTCAATGTAGGCAAACAATATGGCATGAACTACAGACAATTTCAAGTGTATTTAGAGATAAAATATTTTCTATTAAAACATTTATGCCTGTACCTAAGGAGAAATAAAAGGAAAGGATTCCATCATTAGTAAACTGTTTATAACACAAGTCCAGGAGACCAGATGTTTTATATGTGCTAAAGCCTTCTATGATACTGAATATACTTGTAGATTGGGCAAGAGATTGATTTTAAGGAAGGATGCTTTAAGTGTGGGGATTGAGTCACTATAGAAATCCTTGACAAGATTTGATAAACAATATTTATCACTTTGGCCTTCCCTGATGGCTCAGCGGGTGAAGAATCTGCCTGTAATGTAGGAGACTCGGGAGATTTGAATTCAATCCCTGGGTCAGGAATATTCCCTAGAGGAGAAAATGGCAATCCACTCCAGTATTCTTGCCTAGGAAACTCATGGACAAAAGAGACTAATGGGCTACAGTCCATGGGGTTGCAAAGAATAGGATACAAATGAGCATACACGCACACATGTAGTTTTTTATCACTTTATTAGGCACCTGCTGTTGCTGCTGCTAACTCGCTTCAGTAGTATCCGATTCTGTGCGACCCCATAGACGGCAGCCCACCAGGCTCCCCTGTCCCCGGGATTCTCCAGGCAAGAACACATCATGACTTATTTTTTACATATTTTATCTCTCTTTGAAATAGCATGTCAGCACTCTTAAGACACTAATATTTTCATCTAACAGATGAGGAAACTGAGATTCAGAAAGGCAGCTGGCTTGCCCAGTGACGTAGTTCAAACAAGCCCATCTGATTTTAATGGCTGTGTGCTTTCCACTATAGTAAGAAAATTATAATAAAAAAGAAGACTTTGGTAAGCATTTGTGCAGAATGATACACCGCAATGCTATTCACTTTGCAATAACCCTATGAGATGGCTAACATTAATTAACCCATTTTACAGTTGGAAAGCCTCTCACAGAGAGTTGAAGTAAATTGTTCAAGATCTCATGTCTAGAAAGTTCTAGAGCTGGAACTCAAACCCAGGCCTGATGGACTCTAAGTCCCATGCTCTTGCCACTACACCATGTTGACAAGTGAAAAACAATGATATTGCTAGATAAAGCAGGCTGAGGTTGTAGATTTAGGAGAAAGAGAACCAGTAAAAGATCAGTTTCCAAAAGGCAAGTGCAAAGAGATAAACATTCAGCCAATTAATGCAGTAGTGTGAAGGGTAGTTCAAGCAGATGCCATGTGGAAGTTACCAGAGAAAACATCAGTCCTTTAAGCCAAATGGTATTTTGAGAGTAAGAAGAGAATGTGATGATAAGATTTTTAACCATAAGAACAAATCTGTGTACATAAACCCTTAGCTAGGAGAATGGGGCATATTGCCGAGACTATTACATTAACCATGTTTGTCACTAATTAATAAGACATTGGTCATTATGAAATTACAAGTGCTCAAATACACTAATTATGTTAGGATTTGATGTATGATTACCGATGTTTATGATTATATTGAAACATGCTTCGTCCCCCTCGCTTCTCCCAGTGCATGCTCACTCAGTCACATCAGACTCTTTGCGATCATGTGGACTGTAACCTACCAGGCTCCTCTGTCCATGGGATTCTCCAGGCAAGAATCCTGGAGCAGTTTTCTCCAGGGGATCTTCCTGACCCAGGGATCGAACCCATGTCTCTTGCGTTTCCTGCATTGGCAGGTAGATTCTTTACCACTGGGACACTTGGGAAACCCTGGGACTTCAACATACCAAGGAGTAAAAAGCAACTATGTGAATAATAATACACCCCTGACTACCTATAATGGACCCAGTTCTTTCTGTTACATGGGGAAATGATAAAAAGAAGCCAAATCCACTGCTAATCTGACATGAAGAATAACCTCAGCTGGGTTTCAGCATCACACATCAGGAACCAAGCAGGTGTTAAGCTATGTTTGCACATAACAGTGTGGAAAAAATATGACACATTTACACTGACTATTATAGGAACTAGAAGCACAGGGAGAGAGGGGAAATCTTTGTAATGAATAGCAATCTTTGTCATTCAATACTGAGGAACCCCCAGTCTCTCCCAACACAGTCCACCCTGCTGACTCCAAGAACGGAGAGAACAAATGCTTTCCTCATTCTACAGCATTTATTTCACCAGCAGTCAACATCTCGGCCATTGACCTTCTGCGTGTCAGGCTCAGATGGAAGTCTCTGCCTTCTTGTACTGTATTTAAAAACATCTTAAAGTTAGAAGTGGAAATAAAGTAAAAAAAAAATGATGGGGCCAAAACAAAACACTAGAGAATTACATGCCAGAGTGAGATCCTATAAATTTGTTTCATAGCTTGCATTAGGTTAGTTATCTGCAAGTCGGTTTCAGAAAAAAAATGTATGGGCTTCTCTGGTGGCTCAGATGGTGAAGAATCTGCCTGCAATGCAAGAGACCCAAGTTTGATCTCTGGGTTGGGAAGATCCCCTGGAGAAGTGAATGGCAACCCACTCCAGTGTTCTTGCCTGGGAAATCCCATGGATAGAGGAGCCTGCTGAACTACAATCCATGGGGTTGCAAACAGTCAAACACAACTGAGCAACTAACACTGCTGCTACTTCAGGAAAATTGTGTTAGAGTACTATAAACATTCACATACATGATCCATAGTTGGGACCCAGTAAATATTTGTTGGATGGATTAATTAATGCTAGCTTAAGTGGCACAGTGCCAGATGTGAGGATTCAGCATCATTGCTAAAATGTCTCCAGCTCTGCTCACCTGGCTTCTGTCACAGCACACTCTGCTGATTGCCACTTCTCCTCTGTACCAGTCTCCTTCACTGGCATTCTCTTTCTCTGTCCACTCAAAGAGATCATATTCCCCAGAGGACTGAGCTTAGCCTCTTGCTCTTACTAAGCACCCTCCATGTGGACATACTAATCAGAATTAAGCTGCCCTGAATCTCAGCCTACACCATGGTGATTCCCACATCCCCTCTCCAACCTCAACCTTCCCCTGAGCTTCAACGCCAGAAGATTTCCTATGTCTACCCATTCCCTCTGTCTTCTCTCCTACTGTCCTCTCCCACATCCTCATCTATTCCCTCCAGGATTAATGCAATGTCTCTTGACCTCCAGCCTCAGTTCAGTCAGTCATATCCGACTATTTGTGACCCCATGGACTGCAGCATGCCAGGCCTCGCTAACCATCACCAACTCCCAGAGTTTACTCAAACTCATGTTCATTGTTGGTGATGCCATCCAACTGTCTCATCCTCTGTCATCCCCTTCTCCTCCTGACTTCAATCGTTCCCAGCATTAAAGTCTTTTCAAATGAGTCAGTTGGCCAAAGTATTGGAATTTCAGCTTCAACATCATTCCAATGAATGTTTCAGCTTCAACATCATTCCAATGAATGTTTAGGACTGATTTCCTTTAGAATGGACTGGATTGGAACTCCTTGCAGTCCAAGGGACTCAAGAATCTTTTCCAGCACCACAGTTCAAAAGCATTGATTCTTTGGTGCTCAGCTTTATTTATTGTCCAACTCTCACATCCATACATGACTATCAGAAAAAACATAGCTTTCACTAGATGGACCTTTGTTGGCAAAGTAATGTCTTTGCTTTTGAATATACTATCTAGGTTGGTCATAACCTTCCTTCCAAGGAGTAAGCGTCTTTTAATTTAATGGCTGCAGTCACCATCTGCAGTGATTTTAGAGCCCAAGAAAATAAAGTATGTCACTGTTTCCATTGTTTCCCCATCTATTTGCCATGAAATGATGGGACCGGACGCCATGATCTTCGTTTTCTGAATGTTGAGCTTTAAGCCAGCTTTTTCACTCTCCTCTTTCACTTTCATCAAGAAGCTCTTTTGTTCCTCTTTGCTTTCTTCCAGAAGGGTGGTGTCATCTGCATATCTGAGGTTATTGATATTTCTCCCAGAAATCTTGATTCCAGCTTGTGCTTCATCCAGCCCAGCGTTTCTCATGATGTACTCTGCATATAAGTTAAAGAAGCAGGATGACGATATACAGCCTTGACGTACTCCTTTTCCTATTTGGAATCAGTCTGCTGTTCCATGTCCAATTCTAACTGTTGCTTCCTGACCTGCCTACAGGTTTTTCAGGAGGCAAGTCAGGAAGTCTGGTATTCCCATCTCTTTCAGAATTGTCCATAGTTTGTTGTGATCCACACGGTCAAAGTCTTTGGCATAGTCAGTAAAGCAGAAATAGATGTTTTTCTGGAACTCTCTTGCTTTTTCGGTGATCCAACGGATGTTGGCAATTTGATTTCTGGTTCCTTTGGTTCCTCTGCCTTTTCTAAAACCAGCTTGAACATCTGAAAGTTCATGGTTCATGTATTATTGAAGCCTGGCTTGGGGAATTTTGAGGTCATTCTCAAATCCATTCCACTCTGGCTGCTAAACCCAAATTAAAGCATGCTGGTCCTTCACTTCATGACGTTTACTACTCCATTTCCCAGCCACTACCTATAGGACCAAGCTTCACCTATTCAGGATGATATTCAAGCATCTCAGTCAACTTTTCTGCTCTTATCTCCTCTACTCATTATCTTGTTTCTTTAGTTACTAGAAATTCAAGCTGCTTGTGTTACCCACACACTCCATGCTGCTTCATGCCTCCCAGCCTTTGCCCTCATTGTTCCCCTAGGTCCTACTCTATTTCAAATAGTCAGTTCCAGCTGCCCCTCCTTTAAACTTCCTGTCCTCCTCCTCCACTCCCTGAAGGCTGGGTCAAGTAACCCTTATCCCATGTGACCTTATATGATACATATTGCTACCACTGAGTTTCACAGGCTACATTATGATAATCCATGAACAATGCATCTTCCTCTATCAGAACATGCATCCAAAGAAAGCATAAATAAGCATAAGTAACTAAAATAAGACCATATTTTATTCAGCTTTGGGTTCTCAGCCCATAGCATGGTATCTATTAGTAGTATAGAGGGAAAAAAGAAAAATATTTACATATAAGTGAATCACTTTACTGTACACCTGAAACTAATACAACTTTGTAAATCAACTGATTTAATTTTTTTAATTAACAAAAAAACTAAATATTTGAACTGAGATTTGCAGATGTGTAAATTAATTAACATCTCAACCATCTCTGAGTGCATAACTACTCAGAGCACAATCCATGATTCTACTTCTTAAATTTCCTTGAGGAATAAGCCCTCCACACTCAATGCCATTCAGAGTCACAGTTGCTAAACTAGTATTGCAAAAACAGACCTCAAATAGTGAGAAAAGTTTCATTCCCCTCGATTGTGAAGTTTTCGAGATGCACAAAATTACATTAGCGATACTTGGCTTGCCAGAGTTAGGATTGTGGCATTTATTTTTACAAATATATTGACTAATTAAGCATTCTTTGACTAATAGTGTCACAGGCCAGGAGAACAAGCCAGCCACAGGTAGGTTTTTCCTTAACCTGCCTGGAGTATCCATTTCTTTGTCTTTACACTATGTGCAGAAATATATTACCCATTTTGTTGATGTAAGTACATTCTCAAACAACTTGAAAATATTCCAAACACCAATAGCCACATGAAAGGGAAAAAGATGAAATGTAGTTTGTAGAAAATAAATTCTTGATTATGTTGGAATTAAAGGGTATATGCTTTGCTGCTCTCTCAAGAATTAGAGATAAGAGGCCCGGCAGTGTTTTACTCTTGTCTCAAACACAGAGCTGGCCATTTACTGTGCAAAATAAACAGTGGAAAAAACAGAAAAGTGGCATCTCTGCTTTTTAACTATATTCCTCAAAGGTCGTCATGAAGAGAGAAGTCATAATTATAGTAACCAAGTGGGTGTTCTCTTGCTTCTTGGAAAGCTTCATAAACCAGTTGTTTATTGCTAACTTTTGGTGAAAGAGTACGTTAAGTATATCAAAGCTTTATAGGCTGTGTGGGAGCCATTGCATATAGAGGCTGACCTGACTGTTACTTATAAGGAGGCCAGAGACTAGTATTCAAGAAATAATAATCTTACCATTGCAAAGAGAGACCCAGATTGAACTAGGAGATCATTTTGAGTAACCAAGCCACAGTTTTCTGCCACCTCGATGTACAAGGATGGTATGTATGGTGACTTCATTGAAAACAAGAAAGGAAAACAACTTTAGCCTGAAAACTGGTGAGCAGACATATGTGTATGGGATTTGGAAAGGTCACAGATATATTCATGGCTCACTTGGAGGTCACCAAATGGATAAGAAAGAAAACTCAAAACAGCAGTGAATGGCATAGTGACTAGTGTTTGGCGATGTGCTAAGTTGTAACAGATACAATAATGCTGGCGAACGTTATAAAGTCCAAGTTTTCTGAAATCCTTCTTTGTAACAGTAATCGTGGCTGGTCCTTCACTTATATTCCCAAAATCATCAGCCTTGTCCAAGACTTTAGTTCTTCAGACCTACAGTCTCCCAGCTGGGCCTCCCACACAGAGCCTCTACCTTCTCCAGTATCTTTTTTTACAACTTTACCATAGTTGTTTTTTCATAGCACAAACTCCTATTCATTTCCATTCTTTGAAGGAGCTGTTGCTTTCCTATTCTAACCATGTGTCTTGGAATGAGGGAAAGATGCTCTTCTAAGAGGAAGCACCTGACTTAGAGGGGACTAATCGTGGTACGCAATTCCCATGCCACAGTCAGGGTTCACACTCAAACTTTTTACTGAGGAATCAGCAAAATTTGGAGATTCAGCATAGGTAGATTTACTGTGACACTAAAGGGGTTTAATCTCCAGGGCCCTTTATTAGAAAAGGCTCCTGGGAGTGGTGAACATGCTAGGAGATACAGAGCATTCTAGTGGGGAGGGAGTGAAGCCAGGTTGCAGTCATGAACATTTCCAGGTAGGCAGTTCTGATAAAATGCTTAAAGAGATCTCAGAGATCTCAGAGAGTAGAGACCTCATTGTCAAGATTCCAATAATTTGATGGATTTTTTTCTTATTGTAAAATAATCTTTTATTTTATGTATGGAATTTTGCATTCATAATTTTCTATATCTTTTTCTTAGAAAAAGTCCCTCAAATTCTATAAGCTGAAGGCTCTAGTTTCAGAGCAGAGATCTCTGTGTCACTCTTGGAAATCACCTCCAATGTGTGCCCAGTACTCGGTCACATTCCTCACCACCTTCCTTACCACCTGTGTCCTAGGTTCCACCCTCCTCATCTCATCACTCCTTCAATAGTCTGTGTCCAACTTAGCAGCCTCATCCCCCCTTTCCACCCTGGGATGCCCATTTGTATCAGCCAAAGACCCGTCCTTTAGCCAAAGCCCCATGCAAATAAGTTTGCCATAGTTTTATTCTTTTTATTTTTACTGTCTTTCTATTATCTTTGTCTTTCTAATATCTAATAGCATTTGTTTAATAAAACTGAACTGGATTAGGATATTTGTCACAATATGTCTTGCATTAGTTACCTGTATGTTGATCTTTTTTATGAAAGTTCTGATGTCAGGACTCTATTTGCTTTAAGTTTATATCTCTACAGCCCCTGTCATCACTTTACACAAATAACTGAACTGAATGAAACACACGGGCTCATTAAGTGGTTGTTGATTGACAGAGGGGTGAGGATTGCTATTGGGTTGACCAAAAAGTTTTTTCAAGATTTTCCAGAACATTGTATGTTCAGTTCAGGGAGGCCTGGCGTGCTGCGATTCATGGGGTCGCAAAGAGTCGGACATGACTGAGTGACTGAACTGAACTGAAATGAGGCCAAGAAACAATTCACTCCAGTGTTCTTGCCTGGAGAATCCCAGGTACGGGGGAGCCTGGTGGGCTGCTATCTATGGGGTCTCACAGAGTCAGACACGACTGAAGTGACTTAGCAGTAGCAGCAGGCCAAGAAAGCCTACAGGTGTTCTCAAATTACAACCCAAAAGATAATTTCTGTCCTTATTTGTGACTCTTCTTCAGTTCTGTTCAGTTCAGTGACTCAGTCGTGTCCGACTGTTTGCGACCCCATGAACCGCAGCACACCAGGCCTCCCTGTCCATCACCAACTCCCGGAGTTTATCCAAACTCTTGTCCATTGAGTCAGTGATACCATCTAACCATGTCATCCTCTGTCGTCCCCTTCTCCTCCCGCCTTCAATCTTTCCCAACATCAGGGTCTTTTCAAATGAGTCAGCTTTTTGCATCAGGTGGCCACAATATTGGTTTCAGTTTCAACATCAATCCTTCCAGTGATCACCCAGGACTGATTTCCTTTAGAATGGACTGGTTGGATCTCCTTGCAGTCCAAGGGACTATCAAGAGTCTTCTCCAATACCACAGTTCAAAAGCATCAATTCTTCTGTGCTCAGCTTTCTTTATAGTCCAAATCTCATATCCATACATGACTACTGGAAAAACCATAGCCTTGACTAGACGGACCTTTGTTGACAAAGTAATGTCTCTGCTTTTTGATATGCTCTCTAGGTTGGTCATAGCTTTCTTTCCAAAGAGTAAGAGTCTTTTAATTTCATGGCTGCAATCACCATCTGCAGTGATTTTGGAGCCCAAGAAAATAAAGTCTGACAGTGTTTCTACTGTTTCCCCATCTATTTGCCATGAAGTGATGGGACTGGATGCCATGATCTTCGTTTTCTTGAATGTTGAGCTTTAAGCCAACTTTTTCACTCTCCTCTTTCACTTTCATCAAGAGGCTTTTGAGTTCTTCTTCACTTTCTGCCGTAACA
>SJYT01038544.1:78162-165916 GCA_006410635.1 Cephalophus harveyi | reverse complement strand
GATTGATATTTCTCCCGGCAATCTTGATTCCAGCTTGTGTTTCTTCCAGTCCAGCGTTTCTCATGATGTACTCTGCATATAAGTTAAATAAGCAGGATAACAATATACAGCCTTGACGTACTCCTTTTCCTATTTGGAACCAGTCTGTTGTTCCATGTCCAGTTCTAACTGTTGCCTCCTGACCTGCATACAGATTTCTCAGGAGGCAGGTTAGGTGGTCTGGTATTCCCATCTCTTTCAGAATTTTCCACAGTTTATTGTGATCCACACAGTCAAAGGCTTTGGCATAGTCAATAAAGCAGAAATAGATGTTTTTCTGGAACTCTCCTGCTTTTTCCATGATCCAGCAGATGTTGGCAATTTGATCTCTGCTTCCTCTGCCTTTTCTAAAACCAGCTTGAACATCAGGGAGTTCACGGTTCATATATTGCTGAAGCCTGGCTTGGAGAATTTTGAGCATTACTTTACTAGCATGTGAGATGAGTGCAATTATCGTATGGAAAAATCCAAATGAACTTTTTGGCCAACCCAATATTTTAGCAAGTATTTCCTGAACTTAGAGACCTAGTGTACTGCCACAGAGGCAACTATTTCCATTTCTCAGATTTTCCCCCTTTAGCACAAGGAAGCACACAGTGGGGATGAGGGCAGTAAGCAAGGAGTCTTGTACCTCCTGGAGCACGAACCAAAGTCCTGTTCAAATGATTTCCCTTCCCCTTTGATCCCAGTCAGCAATTATATTGCATCATGCTTCCTACAAGTCCCTGCCATGAACAGCTAGCCATTGGTTTGTAACAGCCCCCTGGCAATCTATATCTTACTTATTTACAGCTTTCACTAAACAAATCTTGCTGGAGGATATATGAAGAAAGGCATAGACAGGGAATCTAAGGGGTAGCAGGTAAAGCACAGTCACTTTTCCAAACTCTCTCTTTGGAGAATAAAAGTCACCTATGTAAATAAATGGCTGGACCAGCCATGATTCCTAGCCCTTAAGCTACTTCTATTTAGGTGAGAGGAAAATAATAAAGATTGTAAATTGCACACAAGGTGGATTGCTCAGGTCAGATTCAAGGCCTATCGCTTGGGGTCATCTGGGGAGATTTGTTAACCATTTTTATAGTTTTTGCTCAGAGAAAAAAAATATTCTTCAGGCAATTTTTAGGCTCAGGTGTATAGGGCAGGGCTTTTCATGATCAGATGGACCTCATGAATAAGGATACTGCTGCACGAAAATATTTACTTTCTGAGGCTGGAATACAAGAAGGTTTGTTCCTTTTTTTTCAGTAGGAGTTGCTGACATGAGGGCACCCAGCCTCAAGTATCCCACTTAGGAAATAGAGAGTAGTTCAAGCAAGCAGAGCAGTTGCCAGAATCCACAGGCAGAAAGAAAAAAAAAAAAAAAGGATTCTATTTGGGACTTGACCTCTGCCTGGCCCAGGAAGATTGAGTTTGCTATCAGTGTCTGAACAAGCTCCCAAAGGTTAGTGAGATCTCCCTTTCAAGACTTCCCTTTGTCACTGGGTAAAAAATTTATTCGTGAGAAATTTCAATTTCAGACCTTAAAATTGTCTTGCTTGGCCTCAAGCTCTATCCATGCCATGTATTTGTAATACACTTCCTATAACTGTTTGAACTTTTTTTTTTCCTACACTATGATCCTTTCCCTGTTTGTTTTTAAAGACATTTTCTTTTAAAACAAAGACTTATTTCTTCATCTGGGCCATTTTATCCAGTGTCCCAAAGGATTCTTAACAGACTTATCACAGTTCTTAATGGAGTTAGTGGAGAATCACAGCTTTGAGTGTGCCTTGTTCCCATGATGGTTGGTCTGCCCAGATCTGAGCATCCCAACTGCAGTTCCACTGAGATGGAGCTTATGGGAATCACTGTGTTAGTTTATGAGGGCTGCCATAAAAAGTTTCACAGACTGTGAAACACAATAGAATAGGTTTAAAACAAAAGAAATGTATTGTCTGACATTTCTGGAGGCTAGAAGTCCAAAATCAAGATGCCAACAGGGTTTGTTTTGCCTGAGGATGGTGAGAAGAAATCTGTTTAGTGCCTCTCCCCTAGCTTCTTGACTCTTGAGAGCCCCTTAAGGGCTCTCTTGAGTTTGATCTCTTGCAAGGAGATCAAACCAGTCAATCCTAAAGGAAACCAACACTGAATATCATTGGAAGGACTGATGCTGAAGCTGAAGCTCCAATATTTTGGCCACATTATGTGAAGAGCCAAGTCATTGGAAAAGACCCTGATCTGGGAAAGATTGAAGGCAAAAGGAGAAAGGGACAGCAAAGGATGACATGGTTACATACCATCACCAACTCATAGACATGAATGTGAGCAAACTCTGGGAGACAGTGAAAGACAGTGGAGCCTGGTGTTCTGCAGCCCATGGGGTCGCAAGGAGTTAGACATGACTTGGGGACTCAATAATAACAACAATCCTAGCTTCTGGTAGTTGACTGGCAACATTTGGCCCTCCTTGGCTCGTTGATCTATTCTTTCCTCTTCACACATTTTTCTGGTGTGAATGCCTCTCTGTCCAGATTTTCCTTTTGATAAGGACATCAGTCATCTAGGATTAGAGCTCATGATATTGACCTCACATTAACTAATTATGTCTATAACAATACTATTTCCAAATAAGGTCACATTTGGAGGTACTTGAGTTCAATATATGAACTTGGGAGGGAGACACAATTCAGCCCTTAACAATCACTAAGGAGACAGCAGAAAGCCTTTAGAGAAATCCTGTTCCTTGAGTCAAGACTTTAGGTCATTTATCATGTGACAATCCTGAGACAGGTAGAAGAGACTAGGATATGCTTTGGTAGTATATTTGTTGCTGTTCAGCCGCTAAGTCATATCCGACTCTTTGTGACCTGAAGGACTGCAGCATGCCAGGCTTCCCTGTCCTTCACTCTCCCGAAGTTTGCTCAAACTCATGTCCATTGAGTTAGTGATGCCGTCCAACCATCTCATCCTCTGTCATCCCCTTCTCCTCCTGCCTTCAATCTTTCCCAGCATCAGGGTCTTTTCCAAAGAGTCAGCGCTTCACATCAGGTAGCAAATTAACTCATGGCTTAACACAGTAAAGATTTATTTCTCTTTCATGTCAAAATCTAATGTGGATCTGGTTGCTTATTTTGAGGGCAGGGGGACAACTTTCCTCTAACAGTGACTCAGGGATCCAGACTGCTTTCATCTTGCATCTATCACCATCTCAAAGTTTTTCCTTTTTAGCCTAGCCAATGAGTGAGAAAGAGCAAGAAAAACACTTGCTCTTAATCGCCTTGGTTTGGAAGTGACATGAGTTACTTCTACTCCCAATTAATAGACCAGAATTAGTCACATGACATCAACACAACTGCAAAGAGAGCTTGGAATTATAAAGAAGCACATGGATTTAATGAGCACAAACTTCCTTTGCAACATCTTTCTTCACCTAGAACATACTAGGTTTGATAAACTGACTCTAAGAGAGGCAGATAGAAGAGCATTAGTTTAAAGCTCTGCACTTTAGAGTGAGATTGAATTTGACTGCCAGCTCCACCTCTTAGTAGCTAACCATACTTGGCCAATTCACTTCATCTCTCTGTCCCTCGATCTCCTTATCAAATGAAAATAATACCACTTATTTTGTAAGCTTGTTCCACAGATTATATGCATTGTAAATTTTATATGCAATGTAAAACATTATTATAAATGTTTCTAGAGCAAGATACTACAAGAATTGAGCCATTTCATTTACAAAAGATGATTTACAGATGTTAAAACCAAAAAAGGAGGATGGTGGGTCATATACAGAATACTGTGAAAATTTTATTGATCTCAGTCTTGGATAATTAAATCTTGAAGCTTAGTAAAATTTCTGTTTAATAGAGGAAGCTGGCTTCTTGGTGGCCCCATAAAGAAAAGTTATAATTGGTGTCATCATTGTCAATCATCTCATAAGAAGGTCAAGAAATTTTGCTCCTATATAGCTGGGAGCACATTGTTTCTATTTTGTTCACCTCTTACACAGAGAACTTCCATCTTTGTGACAAAATTTCACCAGAAAAGTTATGAGAAAGAATGCAGGCAATCATCTGATTCTTAATATCATCCTTAGTAGAGAAAAAAATGGGACTTCGTTGAAAAATTTTTTTCATTTTTAAAATTTTTAAATTGAGTTAAAAATTCATACAACATAAATTCATCATCTTAATGTATATAATCCAGCGTCATTTGACACAATCAAAACATTGTTCAACCATCACCTCTACCAACTTCCAGAATATTTTCATGACCCAAAGGAAACTGCTTAAAACCAAGTTCTTGAAGTTCTTGAAAACCAACCACCTGTTTTCTGTTCCTATGGATTCTGAACCTTTCATATAAGTAGAATTATACCATAAGTGACCTCTTTTGTCTGACTTCAGTCACTTGGCATATATTCAAGGTTCACCCATTTTGTAGTATAGATCAGCACTTCATTTCTTTTTATGAGTGAATAAGACTCCATTGTTTGGATTTACCACTTTTTGTTTATTAATGTTTCAGTAGATGGACATTTGAGTTGTTTCCATCCTTTGGCTATCATGAATAGTGCTGCTGTGAACATTCAGGTACAAGTTTTTGTTTGAATATCTGTTTTAGATATATATCTAGGAGTAGAATTGCTAGGTCATAAATTTAATTTTTTGAGGAATTGCCAAATTATTTTCCACAGTGACTATATCATTTTACTTACCTACTAGCCAAATACAAGTGTTCCGGTATCTCCACATCTTTGTCAACACTTACTGTTTTCTGTATTTTTTTTTAATTGTAGATATTCTGATGTGTATGCTTTTTTAATGATTTGCATTTCCTTAATTCTAATGATGTGGAATGTCTCTTCATGTGCTTGTTGGACATTTGTGTACCATCTTTGGGGAAATGTCTATTCGAGTCCTTTGCCCATTTTTAAGTGTAGTTTTATCTTTTTCTTGTGGAGTTGTAAGAATTCTTTATATGTTCTGGGTACTAGGCCCTCATCAGATGTATGATTTGCAAATATTTTCTTCCATTCTATAAGGCTGTATCTTTACTTTCTTTATAGTATTCTCTGATGCACAAAATTTTTAATTTTGATGAAGTATAATTTATCTACCTTTTCTTGTTGCTTTTGCTGTATCTGGAAATGCTTCTTAGAAAATTTCTCTTTCTTATAGTTTCACAAACTCATGGCAAAGAAAAACTAATTTATCGATTTGACACAGATAGAGTAAAGGAGTATTCTATGATCTTCTATATTAATTTTTGAGCAAGAATTTACGAAAACTAGTTTCCAGTTTGCAATGTATTCCTTCCAAAATGTGTCTGTCATGAATATGTCTTTACGGCTAAGTTTAGAATCAGATATGTAGATGAGAAATAAGCAGAATCCAATAAATGTTATTAAAATATCCATAGGTATTATGGCCCAAAGAGGCAGGAATGATCCATAATTAATCAGGAAATTTAGAAAATAAAGAGCAAAGTTTTGGCAGGTAGTTACATCCTGGTTGTACGCATTATAAGGCTAGTATCCTAAACAGATCACCTGAGCCGATTAGATAAAACGTATCTTGAACCCAGGAAATATGGGTTATACAACAACTTCATCCATAGAAAGTAACTTGAAGTTCTGTTTTCATAGCAACAACTAAAAAGGGTTCCAGGTGTTCATATTTGAGATAAAAAGAATAACTCTGAATATGCAAAGCTTGATTCCACACCTGAGATGAAAAAACTATTCCCTTAGTAAGTGTTTTTCCAAATCCAGGATGGTTTAGAATTAATTATGAAGATGATGAAGTATTAATACTTTTGTGTCAAGTTCAAGAATAGATGTTTTATCATTGGGACAATCTGTGTATATTCTGTATTTAAAGTGTTTGCAGTGGTTTAAAATTGGCATAGGAGACAGTCTGATAGATTAGCCTCATGATTCCAATTTCAAGCATATAATTGACTTGTGATTTCAAGTTGAGGTGTAAGATTTTTGATTAAGTTTGTAAACAGAATTAGAACATTTAAGAGAATTAGATTTACTATATTTGTAAATTTAACAATTTATTAGACAGAAATGACATATTTGAATTCTCAAGACAGTTTTGCTCATGAGAGGCTTAAAGTTATCTGGTAAAGTACCTCAAGTGCTTAAAAAGAAAGAATATATTACATTAATAGCTGAGTTTAAAACCAAGTTTGTAAATGAGTCTATTTAAAGAGAAATTAGTTAATTAAACACTTAGCCACTCCCCCCCTCAAAGTGATGCTTCTTAGTTATTTAAAATTTTAAATTTGTAATAAGTACTATTTGTAAATTGAACTGGCAGATCTAGAAAAAAGTAGGGAATACTCTTGCCTGGAAAATCCCATGGATGGAGGCGCCTGGTAGGCTGCAGTCCATGGGGTTGCTAAGAGTCGGACACGACTGAGCGATGTCACTTTAGCTTTTCACTTTCATGCATTGGAGAAGGAAATGGCAACCCACTCCAGTATTCTTGCCTGGAGAATCCCAGGGATGGGGGAGCCTGGTGGGCTGCCATCTATGGGGTCGCACAGAGTCAGACACAACTGAAGCAACTTAGCAGCAGCAGGGAGTTTTCATTTTGTGAATTCACCATTAATTTAAATTACAGGTAATCCTAATCATGCAATATATTGGACTTTAAAATTTCAAAATTTTATAAGCAATGAAGGTAACTTCTGATACACAGAGTATCTAGTAATAGGACTGTGGATATTATAAAATAACTTATCTATTTTTGTTTTGATTACATTATTTAAAGAGAGAAAGAACTTTCTGCATAGCAAACCATAGATATGATAAGCTAAAGATGGTTCCAACCCAGAGTAGCAGTTGGTATGAATCATAGGACTTAAGTGCTTTTGGTCAAACACACACACACACACACACACACAAAATCACACAGGAAAAGAAAGAGAAAATGTTTTAGACAGGCAAGATATTTGAAGCACCCCTATCTTCAAGTCATCTTCCAACAGATTGGAGTTATGTGAAATGACCGTATGTCATTACAACCATTCAAATTGTTCAAGGAGCAGGTCCTTCTGGGATAAGACAAATGAAATTCGTAAACAAAGGTCAACATAAGATAGACTGGGGTCAATTCTGCATATATTAGGTAAAGGCTTAACATTTTTTTAACAAGTGGAAAAAGTCTTCTTCCAAGGAATGAAAAATGAATAAACAGGAACTTCCCTGCTGCTCTAGTATCTAAGACTCCACGCTCCCAGTGGACGGGGCTCAAGTCAATCCCTGGTCAGGGAACTAAATCCCACATGCTGCAAAGAAGTTCCCACATGCCACCATGAAGACTAAAGATCCCACATGCCACAACTAACACTGGTGCAGCCAAATAAATAAAAATAAAATAAATCATTTTTTAAAAGAAAAACACAGCTTTAGGTATTATTCTCTGTTCATGGAGAAATATAATTGCTGCAACTAATATGCATCTCTGAAACACTAGTGACCAGATGAAACTTCCCAGAAAAGACAAAGTCTTGACATTCAGGATGGCTGAGCTCAACATTCTTTAAAACTACCTGCACATGACTTTGTGGTTTTAAAATGGAAAAGTGGAGATTTTTAAAGACCTCAAGGAGTGAACAGCTGACATGTTTCTCTAGTGGGAAATGAAGTGCAATCAGGTGGCTTAGCAAAGCATGACTTTGGAGTCAGATAGCTTGGGTTCAAATCTTAGCTCAGCAACTTATTAAACAAATGACCTTGGACAGGTCACTTTTCCTCTGGAAGTTTAATGATTTAATAGAACTGCAAGTAGAAAAGGCAACAGCTATTTCCTAGGGTTGTGAAATACTGGTACAGACTTATTACCATGATCAACATGTAAGAACCACTCAATAAGTTATACGGCTGCTTTCACTGTATTGTTAGATACAGGAAAATTCTGTTAAAAAACCAGGAGTCCACCATTAACATGACTGCAAGCTTTTTTCTGTCCTCAGCCTCTGGCCAAGAAATATACATTGCTGTTTTACATTAAGTTTGTGTTTTTCATATACCTGAAGCAAGCTGTCTCTTTAAGAATCAAGAATGACACATGGTCATCTGTTAAACATTTGAAGAAAGGACATAAAAACTGAAGGCTTTTATTAAAATGTCTCTAGATATGAAATAAAGTTCTTTTCATTGACTGGTCATAAATTGAGAAAGAAGAGGAATGCCAGTTTGCACAGCTGTGAATGCATAGTTATTATAAACCAAAATTTGACTTTTAAAATGTTACCCATACATGAAGCAACTACAAAATTATTAAAAATTGTGACAGTTTAGAAGTGTTTGATCTGACTTTATTGCTATTCTAATTGGTCTTTCAGTATTTAACTTAGTTAAATTAATTCTCTTATATTGGGATTGACCAGTTCCAAAGCATTAATTAAATACAGAGTCATACCTTGTATATTTTTGGTAAATTTGGGAGCCTGGGGATGACAGTATGAATGGAATGTCATTTAAGATCTCTGAGCCCACCCTGAGAAAATACAGTTTCTGGAAAATGGCCACATGTTCACATCTACCTATGTCTCCATGAAGATGGTCCTCTTGCAAGCAAACTGCTCTGTTTAACTGTTCATTTCAAAGAGACTTGAAAGTATTAAGCAGCAAATGTCATTTTTCAAAACACTGTGTTCCCCACGGGTTCAATAAGTAGCAAGTTTTACTAAATGTATAAGGAGCTGGGATCTCATTTTTTAATTAAGGCATATTTAAAATAAAGAAATTAGGATTTCGTTTTTAATAGAGTATGGAAGGGATAAGATAATCATAAATTTAAAATTTTTATACAAATATGGACCAGCTGTTCCATATCTTCACTAGAAGAAAAAAATATTAAGAAAGGGCACAGGACATTTAGATGGTAAAAAGAATTGAAGGTTTTGGAACCACTATGCCTGAAGGTCTTCCAAAGGACAATCCATACATCTGGGGTGATTAGGTCCTTCTGGGCCAGATGCTATCACAAAGCCCCAATTAATCTAAATATTCCATTTTTGACAGATATACTCCTGGGGGTTCTACAACAGGAAAGTGAAATTTATAGTTGGGGAGTGAATCTTTGATTGCTAAGCTCAAATTAGGCTGACCCTGGATGTGGACTTTGATCTCAAAAATGGTTGAATCCTGAAAATGCTGTCATTGTCTTTAAAAATTTCAAACACTGGAGACAGCTTTTTAAGTAGTATAATTAGTATGGAAGCATCTTTCACAGGTTTCACGGCATAACCTTCCATGAACCTGAGACGGAAGACTTCATCGTGTCCAGAAACTGAGAGTGACTTTCTTTGCACTCCCATTTACCAGATTTAAAAAAAGAAAAAATTCTTAAAACTAAATAAGGCACACTTAAGACTCAAAAGTTGGAGTACGAAGGATTTTTTTAAATCTCCCCACAAAGAGCTCGAAAACAAATCCTGTCAAATGCTCAATATCCCTATTTTTGTCAAACATTTTTTGCTTGGCCCTTTCCCTTTTATTAAGCTCTGAACTATTAATAGCATTATCTTGCAAAATACTGTATATGATCGTTAACAATCACTTGTACCTTTAAGCATTTTTCAAAGCAGTTGGAAAGCAAAGCTTTGAGATTTGCCAACATGGTAAAGCTCAGTTATGAATATATGATTCACCAGAGAAAATAAACTGAGAGAATATTTTTGAAATGCTATGAGCACACCACCTTTTCTTCAGAACTTTTTCTCCATTAGCACAAATTGTTAGCTCTCTGAGGGGGTACCGAAACAAAGTTTTAACTGAATATACACAGCAAAGTTCAGTGAGTTTTCCTTGCCCCAGAAGCAGGCAAGGAAGGCCAACCAGGTCTCATTGGCAAGAAGGGGCAAGGTATCAAAAAAGCTTTGGAAATACTGAGATTGACACATGACTGAGAGGACCGACATCTTGAACTCTCCAGGAATGAGATTTCCAATGGACCCCAAGCAGTGCTTCTGGATAAACACAGTGAAAAAATGAAGTGGATGATGCTTATGGTCTGATAGTAGAAACAAGCTATTCTAAGCAGACAAGGTGGAAGTTAATCTGCTGACCCAGGAATGCAGTTTTGGGGTGGGGAGGTAACAAAAGATGAATGACCGTAAGTAGGTCTCAGTTTGGTAGCACTCATATTCAGTTCAGTTCAGTCGCTCAGTTATGTCCGACTCTTTGTGACCCCATGGGCTGCAGCATGCCAGGCCTGCCTGTCCATCACCAACTCTGAGAGCTTAATCAAACTCATGTCCATCGAATAGGTGATGTCATCCAACCATCTCATCCTCTGTCATCTCCATCCTCCTGCCTTCAATCTTCCCAGAATCAGGGTCTTTTCCAATGAGTCAGTTCTCTGCATCAGGTAGCCAAAGTATTGAAGTTTCAGCTTCAGCATCAGTCCTTCCAATGAATATTCAGGACTGATTTCCTTTAGGATGGACTGGTTGGATCTCCTTGCAGAGTCTTCTCTAACACCACAGTTCAAAAGCCACAATTCTTCAGCAATCAGCTTTCTTTATAGTCCTGCTCTCACATCCATACATGACTACTGGAAAAACAATAGCCTTGACTAAATGGACCTTTGTTGGCAAAGTAATATCTCTGCTTTTTTAATATGCTGTCTAGTTTGGTCATAGCTTTTCTTCAAAGGAACAAGCATCTTTTAATTTCATGGCTGCAGTCACCATCTGCAGTGATTTGGAGTCCCAAAAAATAAAGCCTCTCACTGTTTCCCCATCTCTTTCCCATGAAGTGACAGTACCAGATGCCATGATCTTAGTTTTCTGAATATTGAGTTTTAACCCAAGTTTTTCACTCTCCTCTTTCACTTTTATCAAGAGGCTCTTTAGTTCTTCTTTGTTTCTGCTGTAAGGGTGGTGTCATGTGCATATCTGAGGTTATTGATATTTCTCCCAGAAATCTTGATTTCAGCTTGTGCTTCATCCAGTCTGGCATTTCTCATGATTTATGCTTCATATTAGTTAAATAAGCAAGGTGACAATATACAGCCTTGACTTACTCTTTTCCAGATTTGGAACCAGCCTGTTGTTCCATATCCAGTTCTAACTGTTGCTTCTTGACCTGCATACAGATTTCTCAGGAGGAGACCAGGTGGTCTGATATTCCCATCTCTTTCAGAATTTTCCACAGTTTGTTGTGGTCCACACAGCCAAAGGTGTTGGCATAGTCAATAAAGCAGAAATAGGTGTTTTTCTGGTACTGTCTTCCTTTTTTGATGATCCAACAGATGTTCGCAATCTCTGGTTCCCGTGGCTTTTCTAAATCCAGCTTGAACATCTGGAAGTTCACGGTTCATGTACTATTGAAGTCTGGCTTGGAGAATTTTGAGCATTACTTTGCTAGCGTGTGAGATGAGTGCAATTGTGCAGTAGTTTGAGCATTCTTTGGCATTGCCTTTCTTTGGGATTGAAATGAAAACTGACCTTTTCCAGTCCTGTGGCCACTGCCGAGGTTTCCAAATTTCCTGGCATATTGAGTGCAGCACCGTAACAGCATCATCTTTTAGGATTCGAAGTAGCTCAGCTGAAATTCTATCACTTCCACTAGCTTTGTTTTTAGTGGTGCTTCCTAAGGCCCATTTGACTTCGAATTCCAGGATGTGTGGTTCTATGTGAGTAGTCACACCATCATGGTTATCTGGGCTATGAAGATCTTTTTTGTATAGTTCTTCTGTGTATTCTTGTCACCTCTTCTTAATATCTTCTGCTTCTGTTAGGTCCATACCTTTTTGTCCTTTATTGAGTCCATCTTTGCATGAAATATTCCCTTGGTGTCTCTAATTTTCTTGAAGAGATCTCTAGTCTTTCCCATTCTGTTTTCCTCTATTTCTTTTGATCACTGAGGAAGGCTTTCCTATCTCTCCTTGCTATTCTTTGGAACTGTGCATTCAGATGGGTATATCTTTCATTTTCTTGTTTGCCTTTTGCTTCTCTTCTATTCTCAGCTATTTGTAAGTCCTCTTCAGACAGCCATTTTGCCTCTTTGCATTTCTTTTCCCTGGGGATGGTCTTGATCTCTGCCTCCTGTACAATGTCACGAACCTCTGCCCATAGTTCTTCAGGCACTCTATCAGATCTAATCCCTTGAATCTATTCCTCACTTCCACTGTATGGTTGTAAGGGATTTGATTTAGGTCATACCTGAATGGTCAGTGGTTTTCCCTATTTTATTCAATTTAAATCTGAATTTGGCAATAAGGAGTTCATGGTCTGAACCACAGTCAGCCCCCGGTCTTGTTTTTGCTGACTGTATAGAGCTTCTCCATCTTTGGCTGCAAAGAATATAATCACTTTGATTTTGGTATTGACCATCTGGTGAGGTCCGTGTGTAGAGTCTTCTCTTGTGTTGTTGGAAGAGGGTGTTTGCTATGACCAGGGCATTCTCTTGACAAAACTCTGTTAGACTTTGACTTGCTTCATTTTCTACTCCAAGGCCAAATTTGCCTGTTATTCCAGGTATCTCTTGACTTCCTACTTTTGTATTTCAGTAACATCACCTTAAAGGAAAATTATTGTAAATATTGAGTCACATGGAAGGTCAGGCCACCAGAGATGAGCAAGGAGCAAAGCAAGAGAGAAAAGAGAGTATTTCCCCATTTCCAATTCCAAGTTCAGTTCAGTTCAGTACAATTGTTTAGTCATGTCTCACTCTTTGTGACCCCATGGACTGTAGCATGCCAGGCCTCCCTGTCCATCACCAACTCCTGGAGCTTGCTCAAGCTCATGGCCATTGAGTCGGTGATGCCATCAAACCATCTCATCCTCTGTTATCCCCTTCTCCTCCTGCCTTCAATCTTTCCCAGCATCAGGGTCTTTTCCAATGTCAGTCCTTCTCATCAGATGGTCAAAATATTGGAGCTTCAGCTTCAGCATCAGTCCTTCCAATGAATATTCAATACTGACTTCCTTTAGAATTGACTGGTTTGATCTCCTTGCTGCCCAAGGGACTCTCAAGAGTCTTCTCAAACACCACAGTTCAAAAGCATCAATTCTTTGGCTCTCAGCTTTCTTTATGGTCCAACTCTCATATTCATACATGACCACTGAGAAATCATAGATTTGACTCTATGGACTTTTGTTGGCAAAGTAATGTCTCTGTTTTTTAATATGCTATCTAGGTTGGTCATAGCTTTTCTTTCAAAGAGCAAGCAGTCACCACCTGCAGTGATTTTGAAGCCCAAGAAAATAAAGTACAAGTCTTGCACAAGACTTCTTCTTTGTGCAAGACTAAAAGACAACTGGAACTAAACCATTTTAAAATACCAGAAGAGGATGGGATTAATACACATACTATACTGTATAGCATAAGAAATTCTACTCGATATTCTATAATAATCTAGATGAGAAAAGAATCTGAAAAAGAATGGATGCATGTATATGCATAACTGAATCACTGTGCTGTACACTTGAAACCAATACAATATTGTGAATCAACCATATTTCAATTTTAAAAAGATTTTTTTTTAAGGAAGAAAATAGCAGAAGATAATACTGCAGGTAGCTGAGAACATTGTGGTCATTGCTGAGAGTGTGAGAGCAGAAATAACAATACTGCAGATCAGCAGAATAGAAGAACTTGACAAGAAAACACAGGTACTTCTTTCATCAGTAGGAAGTACTTGGGGGAACGAGGGCTCCAGTGACTTCAGTGGGAGGTGCTAAGCCACAGATTATTGTTTTTCACTATTATTGTGATCCTGTTGTGACTGCAGATAAGAATTTCATGGAAAGCAAATGTAAGTGGTGTATTGATCAATCTGGACACCACAAGGCTCAGTCCCTGCCTCATACTTACTTGTAGGCTAGTTGCTCTCTGCCATGATTTCCTCAGATCTTCTCTCTTTATTGGCACCTGGTACAACTCACTGCAGCCCTCTTGTGACTGGTGTCACTTCTTCCAGCACTTGGTCAGCAACCTAGCCAGACGGTTCAAGCACAGCTTGCTCCCACAGGGTCCAAGAGGAAGAATCTCATAGAACTCTCTTAGGCCAGACAGTGGTGTAGCTGAGGCAATATTTCCATTCTCATCTCTTCCCAATTCCTTTTTTCTTTGTTCACATCAGCAAATCCTCTTCAAACACAGAAGGCCACCTCTAGAGAAGACGCAAGCCTCTCTCCCTTTTTTCCAGCCCAGCATACAAATTTAAGTGGCTCCCTTAGCTCTCCCTTCAAATGATCTGGTGGCTGCGAGATGTAGGTGCTCCAAGAACGCATCGTCCTCTAAGCTGACAACTTCTCAAATTATTCTTCTTGACTTTTTCAAATAAATGGAGGGGCTAGTTTTGTCATCTCTCTCTCTCTCTTTTTTTATTTCAGCTAAAGAATGAAAGTTTGTTTCTACTACAGTTTACAATGCAGAAGGATTATAGACATTTTCTCATGGATAAATCAGCATAACTAAGGTTTAGACATGCTTGAGGGCAGGGTCAGCAGTATATATCAAGAGAATAAATGGCTTTTATTAGAGTTGCTGGATCTGACAAATAAAAATGTGGGATGCCTAGTTAAATTTAAGTTTCAGATAATCTATGAATAATTTTTTAGTATTAGTACACTCCATCCAATTTTTGTCCTTTGTGAAATATTTGGAACATGTTTATGCTAAATAAAAGATTCATTATTTGAAATTCAAGTTTAATGGAATGCCCTGAGTTATATCTGTCAACCCTGCTGCTACTGCTAAGTCACTTCAGTCATGTCCGACTCTGTGCGACCCCATAGACGGCAGCCCACCAGGCTCCCCTGTCCCTGGGATTCTCTAGGCAAGAATACTGGAGTAGGTTGCCATTTCCTTCTCCAATGCATGAAAGTGAAAAGTGAAAGTGAAGTCGCTCAGTCGTACCCGACTCTTAGCAACCCCATGGACTGCAGCCTACCAGGCGCCTCCATCCATGGGATTTTCCAGGCAAGAGTACTACCCCTACTTAATTTGGTTTTAAGTGGGATAGGTGTGGGATGGTGTAGAAAACTCTTCACATAGTTTGGCCACCTCTTAGTATGACCTGCAAGGGTTTTCGGAGACAATTTTTAGAATGGGAGGCTTACTATTCTCATTTTAGGGGATTGCCTCCATGTCTGAAACTTGAAAACACTCAACATCTTGTTCCATCCAGTAAACACCTTCAGTTCAGTTCAGTCGCTCAGTTGTGTCCGACTCTTTGCGACCCCATGAATTGCAGCACGCCAGGCCTCCCTGTCCATCACCAACTTCCGGAGTTCACTCAGACTCACGTCCATCGAGTCCGTGATGCCATCCAGCCATCTCATCCTTGGTCGTCCCCTTCTCCTCCTGCCCCCAATCCCTCCCAGCATCAGAGTCTTTTCCAATGAGTCAACTCTTCGCATGAGGTGGCCAAAGTCCTGGAGTTTCAGCTTTAGCATCATTGTGAAGAGATATTAAGAAGGAGCAGCAACAAGACTGCTAATCAAAGGAACAATTTCCACAATTTTTTTTAGAGCAACATCACTGACATTTTATTGATACAAAATATGAAAGAAATACTACCTTTTATTCTTATTCTATAGGCAATGACAATGAAACTTAAGCATCTTATACAAGATTATCCAGCTAATAAAATAGAGTGAAGACAAGATTCTAATTCAGTTCTCTCTGGAACTGAACTTCATGATCTGACATGTTATTTGACATGCTCTCACTACTGTCTTACCTGGGCTTCCTTGGTGGCTCAGATAGTAAAGAATCCCTCTGCAGTGCAGGGCACCTGGGTTCGATCCCTAAGAAGATCCCCTGGAGGAGGGCAGGGCAACCCACTCCAGACTCTTGCCTGGAGAATCCCCATGGACAGAGGAGCCCTGCAGGCTACAGTCCATGGGGTTGCAAAGAGTTGGACACAAGTGAGTGACTAAGCACAGCACAAAACTATTATCTCATGTGTTATTTTCTCTTTATAGTAGATCCTTTGTATGACTAAAACAGTATCCATGCACTCACATGCCTGAATATTTTATGTTGCTAAGATTAAAATTCATAGTTTTGGCATTTTAAGTAGATGTTATTTGGACATATACCTAAATCCCCTGTATAAACATATAGCTAAATCCCCTAACCTAAACATATAGCTAAATCCCCTAACCTAAACATATAGCTAAATCCCCTATATCTAAGAGACTAACCATTTGTCAAGTGACACTTCATATTCTCTTTAAATGATCTGATAAAATTGAGAATCTGTTCTCTAGCTATATGAGGAGAACCCAGAGTCAGTAAGTATGTTAGTTCTTATGTAGAAATTCACAACTTGAGACTATCTCATATTGTACATCCCCTAATAAACAGCAGGCCAATTACAGGCCAATTAGGTAATGGCAAAAATCATTAGCAAAAGTAGATATAGCATATCTTGCTTTCCAGACAAACATACTGCAAGTGAAAAAAAAAAAATCAATCTGACCGAGCTTGACCCTCAAGAAATTGCAAATCTATTTATTCACTGTACCATGTCCAGTATAACACATCATCTTAAATACTGGTGAATTTTTAACATTCTGTCTGGAAATACTCTTGAATAATGACACATCGCTTTGAGATCAACTTTTTATAGGGTGTTGTATTGTTATTCAGTCACTAAATCGTGTCCAACTCTTTGTAACTCCCTGGACTGCAGTGCGCCGGGCTTCCCTGTTCTTCACTGTCTCCTGGAGTTTGCTCAAATTCATGTCCATTGAGTCAGTAGCCTATAATATTTTAATAAGTCAGTAGCTTATAATATTTTTTCAGATTTTGAGACTTTTTTTAAAAAAGAGATTTTTAAGTTCACAACAAAAATAACAGGACAATACAGAGATTTCCATATACCCACCCCCATATCAGCATCACTCTTCAAAGATGTACATTTGTTACAATTGATAGACCTACATTAACACATTATAATCACCCAAAATTTATAGTTTACATTAGGGTTCACTGTTGGTGGTGTACATCCTATGGCTTGGACAGATGTGTCATGACATGCATCTATCACAGAGAAGTTTCAGTGCCCTAAAAATCCTCTGTGCTCCACCTATTCATCCTTCCCCTAACCCCAGCCCCTGGAAACCACTGATATCTTTACTGTCTCCATAATTATGCCTTTTCCAGAATGTCATATAGTAGGAATCATACAGTATGTAGCCTTTCAGATTAGTTCTTTTCACCTGGTATTATACATTCAAGGTTCCTCCATGTCTTTTGATGGCTTTGGTAGCTCATTTCTTTTTAGTGCTAAATAGTATTTTATTATCTGGATATACGGCAGTTTATTCATTAACCTATTGCAGCGCATGTTGGTTGCTTCCAAGTTTGGGTACTTACAAATAAAGCTGCTATGAACATCGGTGTATGGGCTTATGTGTGAACATAAGTTGTCATACTCTTCGGGTAAATATTAAGGAGAGCAATTGCTGGATCATATGGTGAGAGTATGTTTAGTTTTGTAATTAACCACCAAACTGTTCTAAAGTGGCTGTGCCATTCTGCATTTCAGCTAAGAATGAATGAGTTCTTGTTGCCCCATATTCTTGCGAGCATTTAATGTTGTCAGTGTTCTAGATTTTGGCCATTTTGATAGGTGTATAGTGGTATCTGGTGGTTTTAATTTGTATTTCCCTGATGATATGTGGAGCATTTTTTATATGCTTGTTTGTGATCTGAATATCTTCTTTGGTGAGGTGACTGCTAAGGTCTTTGGCACATTTTTAAATTGTTTGTTTTCTAGTTGTTGAGTGTTAAGAGTTTTTAAATATATTTTGGATACCAGTCCTATACCAAGTATGTCTTTTGCAAATACTTTCTCCCAGTCTGTGGCTTTTTCTTGATTCTTTTGACAAACTTTTAACTTTGTCCCAAGTATACCTCAATTAAAAGCCAAATGCCAACTGGATGCACCCAGAGAAAGCCTGTCTTCATTAACAAAATCTTCAACTATTGGGCTTAGGCTGTGAGGATTATATGGCAGTAGGATGTGCTGACATAGGTGCTATTTCATATAAAAATGAAGACGAAATGTGTGGGCTTAAGGACCAATGAAGCTCAGGTATATATGTGAAACAGAAAGAAAAAAAAAAAAAGAGTTGAAGATTCTTTGAAAAGTCTCAAAGTTGAAAATAGAGTTACTCTTCTTAAAACAAAGAGACGAATATCAAGTTTACTTAAATGGATGGGATGTGAGCCCAATATGACATAGGAATTGCCAATAACCTAAATTGAAAGAATTAGCACATCCAAAATGGATCTATCATTTCAAAACAAAGAAAAAGAAGAGTCACATAAGGAATGCCCAGGTAGTGTCCATCAAACACTGTTGTGGGGCAGGATGCCCTGCCAGGCCAACTTGCATATAGTAACTTTAACAGATGTCTATATTGAGCAGAATAGTGTAGCCATAAACACATAATTAAAGATTTGAATCATATAGAACTTTTCTTGCTTTGACTCAAAATGTACTAAACTGTGTATAGATTTACATTCATTGGTACCAACTTTAATTCAGTTCAGTTCAGTCTTTCAGTTGTATCCAACTCTTTGCAACCCCATGGACTATAGCACACCAGGCCTCCCTGTCCAACACGAACTTCCGTAGTTTACTCAAACTCATGTCCATTGAGTCAGTGATGCGATCCAATTGTCTCATCCTCTGTCGTCCCCCTCTCCTCCTGCCTTCAATCTTTCCCAGCATCAGAGTCTTTTCAAATGAGTCAGCTCTTAGCATCAGATGGCCAAAATATTGGAATTTCAGCTTCAACATCAGTCCTTCCAATGAACATTCAGGATTGATTTCCTTTAGGATGGACTGGTTGGACCTCCTTGCAGTCCAAGGGACTCTAAAGAGTCTTCTCCAACACCACAATTCAAAAGCATCAATTCTTCGGCCCTCAGCTTTCTTTATAGTCCAACTCACATCCATACATGACTACTGGAAAAATTATAGCCTTGACTAGATGGACCTTTGTTGGCAAAGTAATGTCTCTGCTTTTTAATATGCTGTCTAGGTTGGTCATAACTTTTCTTCCAAGAAGTAACCGTCTTTTAATCTCATGGCTGCAGTCACCATCTGCAGTGATTTTGGAGCCTTCAAACTATCTATAGGCCAGTCATTTCTAGATTTTCCAATCTTCCTCCTCATGCCAAGGTTTTCATTTCTTTAATCTTCCTGGTTCCCTTTCTGATTCTGTTCAAGTTGACTGTGTTACTTTCAGGTGATCCTTGATCAGTTCAGATACTGCAATTTCATTTTTGCAAAGTAAGATCATATTAGCTTGTGACTATATCTCATTGTTATCCAATCACTCAGTCCTATTTGACTCTTTGTGACTCCATGGACTGCAGCATGACAGGCTTCTCTGTCCCTCATCATCTCCTGAAGTTTGCCCAAGTTCATGATCATTGCATGGGTAATGGCATCCAGTCATCTCATCCTCTGACATCCTCTTCTCCTACTGCCCTCAATTTTTCCCAGCATCAGGGACTTTTCCAATGAGTCAGCTGTTCACATCAGGTGACCAAAATACTGGACCCTTGCTTCAGGATCAGTCCTTCCAATGAGTATTCAGGGTTGATTTCCCTTAAGATTAACTGGTTTGATATCTTTGCTGTCCAAGGGGTTTGATCTCCTTTTGGTTTGATCTTCCTGCTGACTCTCGGGAGTCTTCTCTAGCACCTCAGGCATCAAAGGCATGGATTCTTTGATGCTCCGCCTTCTTTACAGTCCAGCTCTTACAGCCATATGTGACCACCGGGAAGACCATAACAGAGTAATGCCTCTGTTTTTCAACACACTGTCTAGGTTTGTCATTGCTTTCCTCCCAAGAAGCAATCATTTTCTGATTTTGTGGTTTCAGTCACCTTCCACAGTGATTTTGGAGCCCAAGAAGACAAAATCTGTCACTTCTTCCTTATTTCCCCTTCTGTTTGCCATGAAGTAATGGAGTCAGATTAGTTCTTTCAGTATATAGTTTTAAGCCTGTTCTTTCACTCTCCTTCTTCATCCACATCAAGAGGCTCTTTATTTCCTCTTCACTATCCGCCATTAGAGTAGTATCATCCACATACCTGAGGTTGTTGGTGTTTCTCCAGCCTATCTTGATTCTAGCTTGTAACTCATCCAGCACAGTGTTTCTTATGATACTCTCAGTGTATAGGTTAAATAAACAGGTTGATAGTAGTCAGCCTTGTTGTATTCCTTTCTCAATCCTGAACCAATCAGTTGTTCCATACAAGGTTCTAACTGTTGCTTCTTGACCCAGATATAGGTTTCTAAAGAGACAGGTATTTCAAATCCTAAAAGATGATGCTGTGAAAGTACTGCACTCAATATCCCAGCAAATTTGGAAAACAGCAGTGGCCACAAGATTGGAAAAGGTCACTTTTCATTCCAATCTCAAAAAGGCAATGCCAAAGAATGCTCAAACTACTGCACTATTGCACTCATCTCACATGCTAGGAAAGTAATGCTCAAAATTCTCCAAGCCAGGCTTCAGCAATACATGAACCAAGAACTTCCAGATGTTCAAGCTGGTTTTAAAAAAGGAAGAGTAACCAGATCAGTTTAGTTCAGTTCAGTCATCTCAAACTATCACACAATTGCACTCATCTCACACACTAGTAAAGTAATGCTCAAAATTCTCCAAGCCAGGCTTCAGCAATACATGAACCAAGAACTTCCAGATGTTCAAGCTGGTTTTAAAAAAGGAAGAGTAACCAGATCAGTTTAGTTCAGTTCAGTCACTCAGTCATGTCCGACTCTTTGCGACCCCATGAATCGCAGCACGCCAGGCCTCCCTGTCCATCACCAACTCCTGGAGTTCACTCAAACTCATGTCCATGGAGTCGGTGATGCCATCCAGCCATCTCATCCTCTGTCGTCCCCTTCTCCTCCTGCCCGCAATCCTTCCCAGCATCAGAGTCTTTTCCAATGAGTCAACTCTTCACATGAGATGGCCAAAGTACTGGAGTTTCAGTAGTTATGACCAACCTAGATAGCATATTAAAAAGCAGAGACATTACTTTGCCAACAAAGGTCCATCTAGTCAAGGCTATGGTTTTTCCAGTAGTCATGTATGGATGTGAGAGTTGGGCTGTGAGGAAAGCTGAGCACCGAAGAATTGATGCTTTTGAATTGTGGTGTTGGAGATGACTCTTGAGATTCCCTTGGACTGCAAGGAGATCCAACCAGTCCATTCTAAAGGAGATCAGTCCTGGGTGTTCTTTGGAAGGAATGATCCTAAAGTTGGAACTCCAGTACTCTGGCCACCTCATGCAAACAGTTGACTCATTGGAAAAGACTCTGATACTGGGAGGGATTGGGGGCAGGAGGAGAAGGGGACGACAGAGGATGAGATGGCTGGATGGCATCACCGACTCCATGGACATGAGTTTGAGTGAACTCCAGGAGTTGGTGATGGACAGGGAGGCCTGGCGTGCTGTGTGATTCATGGGGTCGCAAGGTGTTGGACATGACTGATCGACTGAACTGAACTGAAGAGCTTTCCACAGTTTGTTGTGAACCACAAAGTTAAAGTTTTTAGCATAGTCAGTGAAATAGGGGTAGATGTTTTTCTGGAATTCCCTTGTTTCTCAATGATCCAGTGAATATTGGCAACTTGATCTCTGGTCCCTCTGCCTTTTCTAAACCTAGCTTGGATATCTGGAAGTTCTTGGTTTGCATAATGCTGAAGCCTAGTATGAAAGACTTTAAGCATGACTTTACTAGCATGGGAGATGAGTGCAATTGTCTGAGGGTTAGAACATTCCTTAGTACTACCCTTCCTTGGAAGTGGGGTGAGAATTTACCTTTTCCAGTTCTGTGGCCACTGCTGGATTTTGCTGACATATTGAGTGCAACATTTTGATAGCATCATCCTTTAGGTCTTTGAATAGCTCTACTGGAATTCCATTGCATCCACTAGCTTTATTACGAGCAGTGCTTCCTAAGGCCACTTGACTTCACACTCCTGAATGTCTAGCTCTGAGTGATTGACCAGTGATTGACTGATAGTGATTAACAGAGACTGATAGTGATTGACTATCATAGTTATCCAGTTCTTTAAGGTCTTTTTTGTACAGTTTTTCCATGTATTCTTTTCATCTCTTCTTGATCTCTTTGACATCTACTAGATCTCTACTGTTTCTGTCCTTTATTGTGCCCATCTTTGAGTGAAATATTCCCTTGATAATTCCAATTTTCCTGAAGAAATCTCTAGTCTTTCCCCTTCTGTTGTTTTACTCTATTTTTGTGCACTGTTCATTGAAGAAGGCCTTCTTGTCTCTGCTTGCTACTCTTTAGAACTCTGCGTTTAGTTAGATGTACCCTTTTCTTCTCCTTTCTTTTTTGGTTCTCTTCTTTCTTCAGCTTCCCTCATAGCTTCTCTCTAGCTCAGTTGGTAAAGAATCCACCTGCAATGCAGGAGACCCTGGTTCGATTCCTGGGTTGGGAAGATTCCCTGGAGAAGGGAAAGGCTACTCACTCCAGTATTCTGGCCTGGAGAATTCCATGGACTCTATGGTCACAAAGAGTTGGGCACGACTGAGTGACTTTCACTTTCCTTCTCCCTTGCTTTTTGGTTCTCTTTTATCTTCAGCTACTTGTAAAGCCTCCTCAGATAACCACTTTGCCTGCTTGCTTTTATTTTTTCTTTGGGATTGTTTTGTTCACTGCCTCCTGTACAATATTACAGACCTCTGTCCATAGTTCTCCAGGCACAGTGTTTACTAGATCTAATCCTTTGAATCAATTTGTCACCTCCACTGCATATTCATATGCTTAAATATGATTTAAGTCATACCTGGTTGGCCTACTCTCTTTAGTTTAGCCCTGAATTTTGCTATAAGAAGTTGATGATCTCAGCCACAGTCAGCTTCAGGTCTTATTTTTTCTGACCTTATACAGATCTCCATCTTCGGCTACAAAGAATATAATCAATTTGATTTCAGTATTGATCTTTTGTCTATGTGTGAAGTCATCTTTTGTGTTGTTGAAAAAGGGTATTTAGTATGACCAGTGCATTCTCTTGGCAGAAGTCAGTTAGCTTTTGCCCTGCTTCATTTTGTTCTCCAAGGCCAAATTTGTATGTTACTCCAGGTATCTCTTGACTCCCTACTTTTGCATTCCAGTCCCTTGTGATGAAAATGACTTTTTTTTTTTTTTTTTTGGTGTTAGTTCTAGGAGGTTTTTTAGGTCTTCACAGAACTGATCAACTTCAGCTTCTTCAGCATCAGTGGTAGGGGCACAGATTTGAATTACTGTGATGTTGAATGACTTGCCTTGGAAACAGACTAAGATCATTCTGTCATTTTTGAGGCTGCACCCAAGTACTGTGTTTTGGACTCTTTTGTTGATTATGAGGGCTACTCCTCATAATCAGTGGAAACAGCATCAGATTTATTTTTTTGGGCTCCAGAATCACTGCAGATGGTGACTGCAGCTATGAAATTAAAAGACACTTACTCCTTGGAAGAAAAGTTATGACCAACCTAGATAGCATATTAAAAAGCAGAGACATTACTTTGCCAACAAAGGTCCATCTAGTCAAGGCTATGGTTTTTCCTGTGGTCATGTATGGATGTGAGAGTTGGATTGTGAAGAAAGCTGAGTGCCAAAAAATTGATGCTTTTGAACTGTGGTGTTGGAGAAGACTCTTGAGAGTCCCTTGGACTGCAAGGAGATCCAACCAGTTCATTCTAAAGGAGATCAGCCCTGGGATTTCTTTGGAAGGAATGATGCTAAAGCTGAAACTCCAGTACTTTGGCCACCTCATGCGAAGAGTTGACTCATTGGAAAAGACTCTGATCCTGGGAGGGATTGGGGGCAGGAGGAGAAGGGGACGACAGAGGATGAGATGGCTGGATGGCATCATGAACTCGATGGACATGAGTCTGAGTGAACTCCGGGAGTTGGTGATGGACAGGAAGGCCTGGCATGCTGTGATTCATGGGGTCGCAAAGAGTCGGACACGACTGAGCAACTGAACTGAACTGAACTGAGCTGAGGGCTACTCCATTTCTTCTATGGAATTATTGATCACAGTAGTAGATATAATGGTCATCTAGATTAAATTCACCCATTTCTCTCCATTTTAGTTTACCATATCTCATATGGCTCACTAATAAGACTTCCAAATCATTTTAACAGAAATTGTTGTCAAGCTAAGCCCCCTACTCCTTTTTCTAATTCTGCACCATTGTCATTTATTTAATTTTTTATTTGAACCCACTTGCATAATCTTACAGTTAACTCATAAAAACTTGTCTTTTTTATATTTTTCTTACCTCTTCAGCTTGTCAATATCTTCAGTAATGCTAGTAATTTTGTCTTCCATATTAAAGTGGCCACAGAATTTCTACACAGTAGTGTCTTTAAGGATGAGAGGAGCATGAATCTACTTGGAATTTAGTTTTTAAAGGAGCATTTGCTGAACATATTAGACAAGACTAAGAAAACTTCTAATGGAAGCCAATAAAATGTGGAGAACAGGTTTTCCAATTCATCTCTTGTTGTCTTTATTTATCAAATATTTGATATTCTACCCAGCTTCATCCTATCAGCAAATTTGAAAATCATTCATATTTTCAAGCACACTATCAACAGAATGTTGTACAGAACAGGTTTGAAGACAGAAATGTTATAAACTTTCTATCAGATTAATATTGATGAATTCATCAGAAATATTTTTATATAGTTGCTTAACTTGTTATGACACTGTCTAATTTTACTCCCAAGCAGTCTTTTTGTCTCCTCCATTTAAGCTATCATGACACAAAGGAAAAAGTCAAAATAAAATAATACATTTCCAAGATCTTCTGGTAAAATAGCCCTGACAAAGAACGAATTAGATTAACATGTCTTGTTTTTAGTAAATCCAGCTATCCATTCAATGCCTCACCTATAATTTTGACGGTGCTTTATGTTAATTTCTAGACTTTAACTTTGGGTGTAATAAAGGTAAATGGAAAGCCCCATGATAGCAAGGTACCATAACCGCCTTGTGTCCCGAAAGCCCTGCACAGTGCCTCGCATCCAGTAGACAATAAATGTTGGTTAGCTGGTTAGCTCCACTCCAGTGTTCTTGCCTGGAGAATCCCATGGACGGAGGAGCCAGTCCACGGGGTCGCAAAGAGTCGGACACGACTGAGCGACTTCACCTCACCTCACCTCAGCTGGTTAGCTGGTTGGTTGGTTGGCAGAATGAATGAATGGCTCTGTGGTTCAAAGAATTCACTGGTCCCATTTTTTAAAAAATCAAAATAGCATTTATGTTTCTAGCCTTATGTTCCCCACACAATTTCTCAAGTTCTCTGCTCCAGATGTCCAGGAAGTAATGTGAAGTTACAGGCAGGATCAGCCTTAAATAGATCCTGAGGTGATTATGGCAAAGTATTATCCCTCCCAAGGAGTGAGTATGTCTGTAATTCTCATACCCTATGGTTCTTTAGTAAATTTTGTTCCTTGAGTGTCTAAAAAAGATTTGACCTCTAGCTATTTGTTCTAACATTGAGCACATATAGATTGGACTGTTCGTTAGCATATGCCTGACTACCCTTGTGACCAATTTTTATCTGGAACTGAGGCCTGGCACTAATTCCTAAGCATGAGGTACTGAACTCTTCTCTTTATTGCCAGCTGGAGATTGGATCTTGCTTCTGACACTCCTATTACTGACCTGTTACAATAAGATGAACAATATGACCTATCAATTGTCATGCCCTATCTACCATTTCAGAGGACCTCTAAACATCACTAGAGTCTTGGTTAGAATTAAAATGTGTTATCTTCTCTTATATTTAGGGGCCTTGTATGTCTGCCTAGCTTCACTGTGAATAGGAGTAACTCTTCTGCAAGTTCTTAGGTATTCTGCTTTGTTTCCTTAATTCCCATTCAGCCAATCTGAACCCTAGAGGGTTCCTAGAATGTCCCATGGTCAAAGAAACAATGACATTTAAAGTATAGCCATGTATACCTGTCGCGGATTCATGTTGATATATGGCAAAACCAATACAGTATTGTAAAGTAAAATAAAGTAAAAAAAAAAAATTAAGCTTGTGAAAAAAAATTAAAAAATAAAAATATAAAAAAAATAATAAAGTATAGCAATCTAGATTAAGGACACAGTATCATTTAGATATCTAGGTTTTCTTAAATCTCTTTGTCTCTTTGGATCTGTTTTCTCTGTATAACTTCAGTTCTGTCATTTTTAGTTGAATATTAGCTTCCTTGACATATAACATAGACGTTTTAACCTCTGAGCCACCAGGGAAGTCTGAAAACAATTGAGAAGCTCTGAAAGCTTTCTTTTTACCTTTTCTTCCAATTTTATACAATCAGCCTTTAACAATTAAATTAAACCTCAGTATTTTGTGTTTTAATCTGATTGACACTATTATTATAGATATGGTCCACTCTCTTTTAATCACCATGATTAAATGTCCTCTTCTAAATCTTTTTTACATGTCTTTTTAATTCATTTATTAAAAAAATATCTCTGGTATCCTTCAATTTGCCAGCTCCTTTCTAAGTGCCAATGATATGTTCATGAACAAAACAAAGGGCAAAGATCTGGGTTTTGTTGCCTACATTCTGATATGAGGAGAAAGAAAATCCACAAACAAATATAAATATAATGTCAGGCGGTAAAAGTGTTATAATAAAAAAAATAAGATGGTGCAAGGGCATTAATAAACAGGGTAATGAAGGAAGACCTCTCAATGTTACATTTGAGCATAGTGGAAGGGAAGAACCAAGCTGTAAGATATCGGCAAGGAGAGTTTCATAGGTAGAAGAAATAATTAGGGCAAAGCCTTGAGGTGGAACTATGTTTGGCTTTGTTCACCACAATGAATGAAGTTAGTCTGGCAGGTGAAATAAAATGACACTAAAAAACAGAAAATAAATACAGTAAAAAATAGAAAAAAGAAAAGTAGACAGATGGGACAGATTGAAAACAAATAGCAAGATGGAAGATGTAAATCAACCACATCAATAATTACATTAAATACATATGGTCTAAGCCAATTAAAAAGCAGAGATTATCAGTCTGGTTAAAAAATCAAGACAACTGTGTGTTATGTAGAAAAAAACAGACATCTACAAGAATCTTAAATAAAGATTCAGAGAGATCAAAAGCAATAGAATAGCAAAAGATATGTCATGTAATCACTAACCATAAGAAGCCAAGTATGGCTTTACTAGTATCGGACAAAAGAGACTTCAAGACAAGAAGCATTACCAGATATAAAGAGGAACATTTTATAACAATGAAAGTGTAAATTTCATCTGAAAGACATAAAAGTCACTTTTATTGTGGGAGAATATACATAACATAAGATTTACCATTTAACCACTTTCAGGTGTACAGTTCATGACATTAAATACATTCACAGTGTTGTCCAACCTTGGCCACCATTCATCTCCAGAACATCATCATCTTCCCAGATAAAAACTCTATACTCATTAAATAATAACTTTCCATTTCCCCTTGCCCCAACCCCTTCACTACCACCATTCTATTTTATATCTCTATAAACTTGACTACTTCAAGTAACTTATACAAGCGGAATCGTATGATATTTGTCCTTCTGTGTCTGGCTTATTTCACTTTGCACATCTTCAGGGTCCATTAGTGTTGTGAAAAGTGTCAAATTTCCTTCCTTTTTAAGACTAAACATTATTTCATTGCATGTACACACCATATTTCGTTTATCCATCCATCTGTCAAGGGACATTTTGGTTGTTTCCACTTTCAGGCTATTGTGAATAATGCTGTTACAAAAATGATCATACAAATATCTATTCAATTCCCTGCTTTCAAATCTGTTGGGCACATACCCAAAAATGGAATTTCTGGAGGATATAGAAATTCTATGTTTACTTTTTGAGGGACCAGCCATACAGTGGCTGCACCATTTTACATTTCCATCAGCAGTACACAAGAGTCCCAATTTCTCCACATCCTCATCAATACTTGTTATTTTCTGTTCTTTTTTAAATAAGTAATAACTATCCTAATGGATGTAAAGTATCTCATTGTGGTTTTAGTAACATTCTCTAAAGATTAGTGATATAGAACCGATTTAATCCTTGTTGGTCATCTGTATATGTTCTTTTGATAAATATCTATTTAGTTTCTTTGCCCACTTTTTTTTTTTTTTGGTTGGGGTTGTTCATTTTATTGTTGAGTTGTAGGAGTGCTTTATATACTCTATATTAATCCTTTATTAGGTATATAATTTGCAAATATATTCTTTTATTCCATTGGTTTTTATTCTTTTGAGGTCCTTCAATGCACATATAATAATCTTAATGAATTTCAAAATACAGGAAGAAAAACTGACTGAATTAAAAGAACAAACTAAAATCTATAATCACAGTTGATTCCTTTGACATTCCTCTCTCAGAAACTGAAGGAAACACTAGACAAAATATCTGTCAAGATAAAGATTCGAATAACAAAGTTGACTTAATTGACATTTATTTTTTGATGGTGATGGACAGGGAGGCCTGGCGTGCTGCGATTCATGGGGTCACAAAGAGTCGGACACTACTGAGCGACTGAACTGGACTGAACTGAACACATTTCTAAATAACCCATGGACCAAGAATAAATCAGTTTTAATTGAATAGCAATAAAAATACAACATAATAAAATTTGTGTGATGCAACTAAAGCAGTGTTTAGTTAGGAAATTTATGCAATTAAACATATATGTTAGGAAGGGAAGAATATGTAAAAGTAATGATCTAAATTTCTACTTTAAGAATCTAGAAAAAGAAGAGCAAATGAAAATAAAAATAAGTAGGGAGAAGAAAATGAAAATATTGGGGCAGAAAACAAAGAAATAGAAAACAAACATCAGGGAAAGTCAACAAAATCAAAGGACAATTGCTTGAGAAGAATAGAAATAATGATAAAGTTCTAGTGGGCAGAACAACAGATCAAGACAGGAAGTATATTTCTGGCTTAGATACAGAGTGTTGCAAGACACTATCACTCTCACCATAGTAACCAAGACAAGGTAGATCAGATAAACTATAAAATAATAGGTTTATAAGACCAATCAAAATACTGAGCACAGAAAGAACCCCAAGTAACCCAAACACCGGAAATTGAAGAGCCATATTATATAAGAAAAGAAAAACCTCCAGCTGTTTTCATCCCAGGCAAAAATGTGAAAAAGCTACCACAGGAAGTATTAGGATAAAAGGTAATAAATAAAAGCAATTGTATTTTTATATCCTATCATCAAAAACTTAGAAAATAAGTTCTCCACTTAAAAAGCATCCAAAATATATAATACTTTTGAATACATCTAACAAAACCTCAAGACATGTATATTGAAATTCAAATCCTTCTGTAAAATAATAAAGAATTCTTACTTATCAAAGATATTTTTGACTCAAGTATAATATCATGACAATTCAATGAGGAAAGGAAAATATTTTCAACAAACAGAACTGAAACAACAGGATATACTTATGGAAAAGCAAATAAACTTCACCCCCATCTCACTCAATATACAAAAACTAATTTGAGATGTAAACTAAATGTAAAAACTAAACTTGTAAAACTTGGAGAAGAAAAGATAAAGAATATTTTAATCACCTGTGCTATACAAAGATTTCTTAATAAGGTATCAAAAATCATTAACCATAAAAGAAAATATTGAGTAGACATCATCAATATTGAAGACTCGCCCTTGACAAAATATACCATTTAAGCAAATAAAAAGGCAGATCAGTGGACTGCAAGGAACTCCTATAGTGTATACACTGAACAAAGGATTTGTATACAGAGTATAAAAGAAACTACTATAATCAATAATAAAAAGAAAAATGACCCAATTTTTTCAAATGGGCAAAAGATTGAACAGACAACTTACAAAAAATATATACAAATGGCCAATAAGCACACAAAAAGTGCTCATCAGAGAAACGGAAATTTAAACCAAAATGTGGTATCATCTTACACACACTTTTTAAAAATGGCTTAAATTAAAATACTGACAAAATCATATTTTGGTGAGAATGTGTAGCAACTGGAGCTCTCATATACTGCTGGCAAGAGTATAAAAATGCTGCAACCACTTTTAAAACTAGCAGTTTCTTATACAGTGAAACATACATTTACTCTGATTACCTAGAAGTTCCTATACTAGATATTTACCTAATAGAAATAATGATATATGCCAAGACAAACACTTATACAAGAATGTTTGTAGGGACCTTATTCATATTAGCCAAAAAATGGAAACAATGAAAAATCTCAACAAGAAAATACAGTAAGAACAACAAACAGCCATGGTATTTTCATACCATGGGTTAATATTCAGCAGTAACAAAAAAGAATGGACTATTGATATAAGCAACAATTGGATGAATTTCAAATGTCTTATGTTGAGCCAAAAAAAGCTGAACACATACTTTATTATTCCATGAAATCCAGAACAGACAGAACAAATATGGCTATGAAAAATAAGAATGGTGATTGCCTATTGGGTTGGGGAATATTCAGGTATATACATGCATATCAATAAGAAAAAAGTGAGAGCTAGAAAGAGGGAGAGAGAGAAATAAAGAGGATGAGAAACAACGTGAAAAGAGAATTTGAGATACCAAATTATTAGGAAGATACCAAGTTATTAGGAATAACTCTTTTTGGAAGTTCTGCTATAAAGAGACTCAGAAAAAAAAATGGAGCAGGAAGGGAATATGGGGTCTAAGTAATGTTGTTTTTATGAAGTCAGGTGATATTTCAGCACTTTTGTACCATGATTCGGAAAAAAAGGAGTACATGAAAATGCAGGGAAAGAAGACCCAAATATAAAAGTGGCATTCTTCTTAAGAATGAGATGAGGTGGATTCTTCTTAAGGTGAGATGAGGTGGATTCAGCATTCAGGGGCTCTTCAGAAAGGTTTATGAGCAATCATTCTGATCTCTTTAAACACCCCAAATTAAAAGAGAGAGTGCATTTAAAATGTTTAATACAGTGCTGGCAGATACTCAACTGCCAAACACACACACACACAACCTACTATCACTCCTCTCTTTTCTTTTGGGTGATTTCACAATTTACACTTCTTCCAGCATACAAATAAAGAAAAGTTTGTCACTAAGGAAGGATGATGAATTTGGGTTAAAGGATTGTCACAAAGGGTTTTCAAAAGACAAACCCTGCATAGAGAGGAAATGTGAAAAACTTCTTGGTCCAATGCAGGTTCAAGAGCTAAATTAAGGTTATAGCAAAATAACTGGCAATCACCCTTTTCTCATTTTGAACTCCAACTCTTCCATTAAGGTTACAAATATCTTAAACTGCCTGTGATTTCTGTAAGCCTCACTGGTTTAGAATTAATATCACTATAGCTCCATTCTCACCACTTAGGACTATCTCACACACACACACACACACACACACACACACACACACAGCCTGTGCTCAACATTCACAAATACCCACAGCTTGAGATTAATAGTCAGGAATTAGGAGGGCAGAAACCTTCGACAAAAGCCACATGTGAAGGCCAAAGTGGATTTTTAATACTGAGGACAACAAGCATTAACTAATTTTTCCTACTGGAGTGCATTGTCCTTTAGTCTCTATTTCTGTCCCTAATTGTTCCTGCAGGTAGTAGGTTAACATGGAATGTACTTAGAGAAGGAAGCAGTTGAATATGGCATAGACACGGAAAGAAAGGGCTCAATAAAAGAGCAGCATGCACTCTAATCTGGCCTTTTACAACATCCACTATCAAAGAGCTTTGGGGGTTTAAGGGGATTAGATACCATAACCCATCTGTCAGGTCATTATGTAAGGAAATGCTCCTGCTGTTTTCAAGGGAAGATGCCCTACTGTATATTATTACCATTAAGCGTTTACAGAGTGCTATAGGCTTGCGAAACACTTTCGAGGCATTTTTATTTGTTGTTCCTCACAAAATGCTGTCCACTCCAAGAATTACAAACAAATGACGAAACTGAGGTTCAGGAGGATGATGGCAAAAGTCTCGGTCACCCAGGGAGTATAGCAGGAGCTGCCAGGGAAACCTGGAGCCCTGAGAAAAGGCAATACTTCCTGTCTCCCTCTTCCTGAAAATATGCCAATGGGTTTATTTTTTTTTTTTGCTTGCTTGTTTCCTTTTTTTAAGCCAAGACCTTTTCTCCTGTGTTTTCCTGCAATCTTATGCATTATTTCATAACAAATACTTACAGGCTATTTTCAGTAGACATAAGATGTATCTTGACAACAGCTGTACATTAGTGATTGACATTGTTCCATATGGGAGGAGAAGCAGGATGCATTCAAGCATGAGCATGTGTAAAGATGGCCTGATATATCACAGCTATCATTTACAAAACTGGAGATCCCAAATCTAAGGCATAATGAGGCAAAAATGAAATACTACATGTCCATTCATCCATATGGCTCATAATTTACTAGAAAAAAAATTTAGGTTTCCAGTAAACCTTAAGGAAGCTAGTATACACGGAAAAAATATAAAGATGCCTGCTAGAAAATAGCAAAGCTACCTAATATGGGCTTCCTAGAGAGCTGTAACATGTCACAATAATGTGGGTGCAGTTACCTGACTATGTTTGTTTTTCTGAGATTCTCCTCTGCTTTTTAAAACAGAATTATGGGAGTCATTTTTGTGAATTTTGCAATTGAAAGACTGCAGTTTTTCTCTGAAAAGGAATTAATTTTTATTTAAAATAAAAGAATGAATAGGATTTATATATTTAGATCTTAATGTTATAAAATATATTCCTCAATTGTGCCAAATTTTAAAGATACTGATCAAACTGGAAGACAACTGAAACTGTTTTGTATCTTCTAAAAGTTATGTCTTCCCCCCATTGAGAAGCAGGGGGTCATATATTCTTGAGCTAGTAAAAATGATTACCAATACTAGCTTAGCTATTATCTACTACTAAGCTGCTAAGTCACTTCAGTCGTGTCCGACTCTGCAACCCCATAGATGGTAGCCCACCAGGCTCCCCCGTCCCTGGGATTCTCCAGGCAAGAACACTGGAGTGGGCTGCCATTTCCTTCTCCAATGCTTGAAAGTGAAAGGTGAAAGTGAAGTCTCTCAGTCGTGTCCGACTCTTAGCAACCCCATGGACTGCAGCCCACCAGGCTCCTCCGTCCATAGCATTTTCCAGGCAAGAGTACTGGAATGGGGTGCCATTGCCTTCTCCATTATCTACTCAGCACCTATCATATGCCAGATACAATCCCTTACCTAAGGAGTTCACAGCCTGATCAAAGAGATGAGATATATTCATATATAACTTTACTGCATGGTAAAAAGTGATGGTTCCATCTGTGAATTATAGGTAAACTATTTTGGAGCTTGAGGGAAGGTAAAGCTTCACGGGATTATCATCTCATTCACTGGCAGAGGCAAGAAGAGGGATGTGGGTAAGCTTTACATGATAAATTTCAATCAAGATGGTCCTCCAAGGATGGGCAGATAGGGAAGTAGGATACGGGACATTCCAGAAGAAGGTAATGAGGCAGAGAAGGTAAAGGGGCAGAGAAGGGACTTGTGGAGCACTAACAGTAGTTGGTAGATGTTCAGAATAACTAGGTGGTTAGACAGGATCAGAGCTACTAGTAAAACGAAGTAGGAGAGAAGACAAAGGCAGACCAATCAGTGCTGTTGTTCACAAATTTGGTTAGTCTTCAGTTTTAAGAAATTCTAACTGAGGTGGCCCAGGGTACAGCCTTTGAATCTATAGCTATAATAATCCACAGGTGACCTGGTACACACCCAGGTTGGGAGCCACTGCATTCCATTTCCTCTCATTCAGTTTGTCTCTTCTTTTCATATCCATCCTCATTGTCCACCTCATGTCCTTGTTACTCCTCACCTAGATGACAGCAATACCTTCTGCCTCACTTTCTTGTTATTGCTGGAATCATGTTCCTAAATTGTATGTATACTCCTCACCACCCTACTTAACACCACTGATGACTCCCTGCTGCCTATTAAACAAAAGACATGGTATATATTGTTTAGGCAAAAGCAGACCTCTAGAAGACTCTTGAGAGTCCCTTGGACTGCAAGGAGATCCAACCAGTCCATTCTGAAGGAGATCAGCCCTGGGATTTCTTTGGAAGGAATGATGCTAAAGCTGAAACTCCAGTACTTTGGCCACCTCATGCGAAGAGTTGACTCACTGGAAAAGACTCTGATGTTGGGAGGGGTTGGGGGCAGAAGGAGAAGGGGACGACCGAGGATGAGATGGCTAGATGGCATTACTGACTCGATGGACATGAGTCTGAGTGAACTCCAGGAGATGATGATGAACAGGGAGGCCTGGCGTGCTGAGATTCGTGGGGTCACAAAGAGTCGGACACGACTGAGTGACTGAACTGAACTGAACCCACCTTTTACCTGCTTCCAACACAAACGTGCACACACATACACTCACTTCCCCCACAGATACCCCCCCACACACACATTCACACATACCCACACATACACACATACCCACCCACACATGCTCCCGACGTTTCCTAAAGGCCATTCGGCCTCTGTTGCAATGTCCTGTGCTCCCCTTCTCTCCCAGAAGACATACTAATATCATTTTGTTCCTGGGAATCTGTTCTAAAGCCATAATGTAAAATGGTAAACTGTCTCTCTTTAGCCCCATCTCTGTCTTCCCACGGCCTCTCTGGCTCCAGCTGTAAAGAACTACCAGCAGCTCTCATTGTCTTTTGTGGTCTCCCTCTACTTGATGCTTCCTCCTGGCTGATTTTCCCCCTTTCTTTCCACATCTCTGTATTTCATCCTTAAAGACCAATTCTGATGCCCCTCCCCTGATGAGTCTTCTCCATTCCGCTAAGTAGCTTGCTCTTCCCCTCACCAGACTTCATAGCAGCTGGACTGTGTCTCCACCATCACACTCACCACATTGCATTGCAACGATTTACTCAAGTCCATCGCTCTCTCAACCATGAGGGCCCAGAGAGCTAGCAGTATTTCTTTCTAGCTAGGTGCTTTATCAGAGGCCTTCCTACACTTGTGAATAAATCAATAAATGGTTCAATTCAGAAGCAGTAAAGTCTTAAACCAGAGGCGTTTTGAGGGCCGTTGCACAGGTAAATTTATAGGCTTGTTGCCTGTTAAACAGGAATGATGAAGCTGTGAAGGCGTCAAAGACAAGGTCAAGCCTAGGTGATGGTGAGGATGACCCTGCAAAAGGAATAGAAAACATAGGATGAACAGGAAAGTAAAAGAAAAATGGCAATGAATTCAGGCTGCGGCTTGAAGAAAACAAGGAGGAGAGTCAGTGTTCCATGCACAGATGCACTAGACATGGATGTGAGCTGCTGCGTCTCTCTCTGTCCACGTGAGCTGAGGAATCTGTCTCTCCATGCTCTGCCTGGGATCCTCCATCTTTTGACTCTCACATTTGGGAAGTAGTGTGGGTTGCTATTAGTCATTTTATGACTACATGAGAATCGATAGATGTGTAACCAGTCTATTGAAAGGGTTGAACATAATGAGTACAAACAGGAAGCAGCTGTATTTTTCCTCCTACCACTGCCTTTCAACATGTCAGATTCCCCTCTCCCATACCTGAATGACTTTTCAAGCAGCTCGGATAACTTTCCAGTCATTTTCAGTATTAAAAAAAAAACAGTCCAATTTCAGTAATTATGACTCACTTCCAGGTAATAAAAGGTTCTGTTAAATGTAAAACTTTAATCTCACATCTCATTCAAAACTTCTCTTCTCTTCCTGGCATGATCAGACCCAACCTGAGTTCAGGATCCTATAATAGAAAAGCTGGACATGATCTGTTCTTCTCCTTTCTCTCCTACCATCTATCGTGGCTTTTCTAGAATTAGAGCAGGGAGAGATATGTCCAAAAAAAAGGGACAAAATATTGTTATTTAGGCAATGATGCTTATAGTTATGTACTGGCTGTCCCTAATGCTTTATATGCTATCTGTATATTCACATGTCAGTTTTTTTTCCTGGGGTCATTTGTGGGTACTTCAGACTCCCAGGCTAATATGGGCACTCTCCACTTAATTTCTTATGATTCACACATACATACACACACACACATGTGTCCCATCTAAGCACCTGGATCCTGATGACATGGAGAACCTGCTCTATGGAAAATGCTGATTTGTGTGACACTGACTGATAGGAGTAGAGGCCTGCCTTAATGCTGCCACTTCTCCCTTCACAGGTGGCTCTGTAAGCCCCACAAAATCTTGATGAACCATCACTCAATAATGAATAGTCTTTTTTTGTCTCTGGGAGATCAGTATTGTTATAACATGAGAAGAGAGAGAGAAGAGAAACAAACAGTCAGTCCTCAGTTTTAAAATTTCAAAGATTTGTGAAACTGATAGCAGAAATCAAATTGTGAATGATAAAGCTCTTCCTCTCAAGAACCAGACTTTTTTTTTTGGCAAGAAAGAGACTTTTTTTTCTTTTTTTTAAATTCAAAAGCATGGTTTGGGGAATTGGGTAAGAAATAAAAAGGCAAGCACTGAAAGACCTTGGGACATAAAGTTTATGCCATAAACACTAATTAGAAAGACCAAGAGTGAGTCAGGTTACTGCACTCCAGAGGAGATAAAGATTCAGGGGCTAGAAGAGGAAAGACAATGATGAAAGAGGATGTGACTAAGGAAAGAGGTCCCTGAGGCTCAAGACAGAGACCTGAGCCTAGAGGAAAACCAAAATGCACCCTGAAATTGCCCAGTCCTTGCCAGAGCAAAAGGTACATGCTATCAGCACCATGAGGTGAAACCGCTCAGTCGTGTCTAACTCTTTGCAACCCCATCGATTGTAGCCTACCAGGCTCCTCGGTCCATGGAATTTTCCAGACAAGAATACTGGAGTGGGTTGCCATTTTCTTTGAGGCATAGAAGACAGCCTCTTGTCCCATGCCCATCCTAAGAGCATCCAGTGGACAACTACACATCACTGATGCTAAGAAATTCTATTGGCTGCTTTTTTACTACATCCAGGAATTTACTATTCACTGCAGTCTGCTTATCACCTGATTATCACGCCTATCTGTTCAGCCCTATCTGAATCATCCTTTACGGACAATCCACCTCCACCCACTGATGCTCTGGAAGCTCAGGTCACTTGAGAGTTTCCAACAGAGTGCCCTGGAGTCTTAGTGTGGTGATATGACAGTAGCAGGAGAGGCTAGCTGCCCCCAGCTTCTGTACTTGGGTTGTATTGAGTGTTACTCTCCCCCAGTCCCCTTAGTAGCCCCCATGCTAAAACACCATCGTTATCATTGCTTCTCTTAAAATAAGGTCTAGACACATCGAGGTTTACCTAGGGGAAAAACACAACCACATCAACAGTAAAACCTGACAACCTAAAAAAGCAGAACACTGCAAGGTAAGTTTCCATCTTACCACAGGTTGTCACACTAGCTATTGTGACAACTTTCACAACTAAACTATGTGGGGAAATCTGGATAGTGGCCCTTCAAAGTACTTTCTCCCAAGGTCTCAAATATGAACAGTAGTATAACAAGACTTCTTTATTATTTTCTAAAAACTCTAAGTATGTCAGATAAGTTTCTTATCAAAAACTTGATCAGAGAAGGAGGAGGATATGCAGAGGTAGTATAACTATAAGGTATTCTAAAATCAAATCCATACAGGTACTTCAGGAGGCTCTATACTGAATTCAATAATAATCAGTTTTCAAAATTAAATCCCTAAAATTTATCAGGTCATAAAAAGTGTTCATAGTACATTCCACGTTTCTCTAGATATTCACAAGCAAATACCTCATTTCACTTAGAAATTTTTTTGAGATCTTTTGAAATCTATTTGTATTGACCATTTCAGAATCTGTCAGTATTGATCTCAACAATTATAAGTCACAGCTCCTTCCATTGCTTTCCAACTCAATAAGCTAAAGCATAATGAAAAAACCTTCAATATTCAATACATCTCTTACAGCTCTTGGATGAGTGACTACAGTTTATATATTCTATTCATACCTATAGTTGCAAAGTATCTTTGTAGGCTACAGGGTGAGATATTGTTTTCTTCTTCTTTTTTTAACATTTTAACAAACATTTACTAAGAACTTACTTTGGTGTGCTAGGAACTGAAGACACAAAGATAAACGAGAAACAAGCCTTGCCTTTAGGGAGTTCACAATCTCTTTTATTTTGTGTATTTATATAGTGTTCTCTTCTGTTCAATTTATCTAGATAAATGGGGTGTGCCTGTTAACCTTTGCATTCGTACTTGCCTTGCTGTGTTTGAGGTGACATCTGATTCTCCCTCCCTCTCTTGGTGGCTGTCCACATGATTGTCAGAGGTTTATTTCTTTTTCTGGCCCTCTCCCTTCTTTCACCTCAAACTTCTTTATATTTCTTCTTCTTTACTTAGCGAGAAAAGTAAAAGTATATTTTATTTTATTGTTGTTAAATTCGTTAGATTTTTGTGTTCCCTAATCTCAAATCTTAATTTTTATGCTCAAAATGTCTCTTTACTACTTAGGTAGCCCTTAGGTGGGGGGCTTTCCTGGTAGCTCAGCTGGTGAAGAATCCACCTGCAGTGCAGGGGACCCCGGTTCTATCCCTTGGTTAGAAAGATCCCCTGGAGAAGGGATATGCTACTCACTCCAGTACTCTTGGGCTTCCCTGGTCGCTCAGGTGGTAAAGAATCTGCCTGCAATGTGGGAGACCTGGGTTTGATCCCTGGGTTGGGAAGATCCCCTGGAAAAGGGAAAGGATACCCACTCCAGTATTCTGGCCTGGAGAATTCCATGGACAGAGGAGCCTGGCAGGCTGCAGACCATGCGGTTGCAAAGGGTCAGACACAACTGAGCAACTAAGCACAGCACAGCACAGCCCTTAGATAAATTTCTCCCTATAAAGTCAGTAGAACTCAACAGAAAAGCAGGTTTGCTACCCTCTGAGTTAACAACTTTGAGGTTGTTCTCATATTTAGATGCTTGGATTATATCCTCAAAATAATTTATGAAATATAATGATAATAATAAAAACTCATAAATAAGAGGATGATTGCATTCATTTCTCATTTCTACCCATTGTCTGATAACAAATTTCTCACTCTATGATTTTCATTAGACTTAACCTCATTTCTTTCATGTTCTTAGTATGTGGGCCAGAATAAAGGTATCATGGACTCGATGGATGTGAGTCTGAGTGAACTCCGGGAGATGGTGATGAACAGGGTGGGAGGTCTGGCGTGCTGCGATTCATGGGATCGCAAAGAGTCGGACACGACTGAGCGACTGAACTGAACCTAACCAAACCGAATTTGAAAGCAGTAAGAAATGCCCGTAAAAGAAATCAGGAAATGTACAGATTTTGAGCAAGAAGAAAAATACTGTCTTACCTAGAAAATAACATAAGAATAAACCTGGCTCAATCACCATTTCACTGTATTTCATGCCTTTACATAATTAACTGCCACATACAAAATGAGATCAAGTTTACATGTACATTAATTACACCCTATCTTATGAAACTCCGAATTTCAAAAAATTAGATTATGCACCTTATTCATTCTTATTTGGGGACTGTTTATTATGAAGCTTTACCCTAGTCTTGGGTCCAGAGTACGGACTGAATATATTATCAACTGGTTTCTCTTGAAAACTTCGCCTCCTCCGATCCACTTTATGCACTCCTGGCCACAGCTGTAAACCGCTGCAGCTCCCTGTCTCTCTAACGCTGCACAACAAGCATGTCTGACTTCTCTCTGTGGGGACCTTTGATCCTTTGTTCTGACAGCTGCCTTCTCTCTATGTTGTGTGATGGGAGAAGTTTGAAAGCTCTTTGGTCACATGTCTGCGTTTGGATTTTAAACTGAAAATGGATTGTACCACTTCTCCACAGCCTAGTGCATCTGTGCAGCTCCAGTTCTCTCGGCTCTCCTTGCCCAACAGTCCTTACTGGTTTCATGCTCAACTCACACCATGGGACTAAAATGATTCAATTCAGTTGAAATATTTGGAATATGTATTCTATGCCACACAATCAGATAGGTATTTAGATATACAAAATGAGTATTCAGGTTATGAGCCTTTCTCCTCTCTATCTGCCTTCATTTCCAAAGTGAATTTATTCCAACACCATGGTTTTAAATATCTCCAACTTTGACCACCAAAAGGACAGAGAAGTGGCTCACAGAGTAGACAGGAACCTTATTTTAATTAATTGTCACACAATTTACTAGGAGTATAGAGGTTTTGACTTTACAAATGCATATAAGGCTTAACAAAAAGGACAAAGGCAGTTAGTAACGAGGACGTTAGGGGCTGGTGGAGATTCTGACAGATTTCAAGTAAAGGGAATAGCATTTTACAAGAGGCAAAGCAAGGAGGTAACCAGCAGAGCCTCTTCCAAGAATTGCATGAAACAAATGCTACAGATAAACAAAGAGGCTCAGAGAAGCTTAAGATAAAAAGAGGCTTAAAAACTCTTGTAAAAGGCTTAAGATGACAGAATAAGTATTAGATTTAGAATTAATACTCAGGTCTATCAGACTCCAGAGCCCACGCTCTCCATATTATTGCCCCAAACAGAATGAAATTCGCTATCCATATTACACATATGTAGCAACAGGATGTGTGAGAATCCCAGAGACGGTGGAGCCTGGTCGGCTGCCGTCACATGGGGTCGCACAGTGTAGGACCCGACTGACGCAACTTAGCAGCAGTAGCAGCAATAGGATATGCCTTCTTAATTCTTAAGTCCTTGAAGGTATTGTACTTCCCATAATATAGTCAATCTAATTTAAACCAGCTTCCTTTCCAACCACTCTATTGAAATAGCGCTTGTGAAGGTCAGAGACAGCCCCATGTTGACCAATTCACCTCTCTGCTCATCTCACTCCCCATTGCCTATGCAACTTTCATCTCCTTGAAACAATTTCTCCTCTTGGCACCTCTGACCCTTCCTATCCTGGTTTTCCTTAGGCCTCAGTGACTGCTCTTTTTCAGTCTCCCTTGCTATCTTCTTATCTCCTGCACTACTTCTACTGCAGGAGTATTCAGGTTATGAGTCTTTTTCCTCTCTATCTGCCTTCATTTCCAAAGTGAATTTATTCCAACACCATGGTTTTAAATATCTCCAACTTTGACCACCAAAATCACAGAGACGTGGCTCACAGAGTAGACTTTGAGCCCGACTTCCTGGATTGTAATCCTAGGTCCACTGACTAAACTAAGCTGGATTATCTTGGGTTAGTTGCTTAACCTTTGTGTGCCTCAGTTCTCTCATTTGAAAATGGATAGGAAAATAGTAGCTATTTTTACATACAACAATCTTCCTGATAATTCCACTTGAATATCAAATCTCACATGATAAAAATAAATTCTATATTCCCCAGTCCCCCACAAACCTTTCCTCTTCATGTCAGTAAATGTCAATAAACCATACACTCAGGTGTTCAAGTCAAAACAATCTAAAACCATCCTTGATCCTTTCCCTTTACTGACTCCCAACACCAGCAAGTCTTCCTGCTCTACATCCCAAATATTTTAGATTTCTCCTGTTTTCTTCATCTTCATCTTCTCTTTCATCCTAATGAAAGCTACTAATGTTAGCAGCTTCCCAAATGTCCTCCCTATGTTCACTGTTTTCATCCTACAATGTCATCTGCAAAGCAGTAAGAATGATCTTTCTTTGAAGGTATACTAGCACCTCACTTTTCTGCTTAAAAGCATCCAGTGGCTTTTCATGGAACTTGATAATAAATATCCAGCCTCCACACCATGGCCCAGTTCCTTTTTCTCCATTCTCATCTGCACTGCCCCCCCTGACCTTCCCGGGTCAATTCCTGCCTCTTGTCACAGCCTTTCTCTGTTCCTTAAACATACCTTGTACTTTTCAAGGACTTTGACTTTGGTGGGCTGTCCCTTCCACTAGCAGAGATATTTCATCTTGAATCTCCAGTACTTATCAGACTGACTGGAACATAGTGTGTGTTCTATTAATAGTTTTTTCATTGATTGACTGATTGATGGGTCTGCAAGTCAAAAGTTTATTCTTTTAATTTGTATTTTAAATATATCCGTGGCGGATTCATGTCAATGTATGGCAAAACCAATACAGTATTGTAAAGTAAAATAAAGTAAAAATAAAAGTGAAAAAAAAATAAATTCTTTAGGGGAATTTTTTTATATAAAGAACTCTGAAGTAAAATATTTCTAAATGTGCAGAATTATTCCTAAGCTATAACTTTAAAATAGGGATTGTGCAGTTATAAGTATGTGTGTATGTGTATGTACATATATACATGATCTAGGGATATTTTTATGTATATGTTTTAAAAAGTAAATGACTCACTGAATACATGAAATTTGTTATATTCTGAGGTAACTGTGTGTAGTATAGAGCTAGTCCCAGAATGTTAAATACAATTACTGTTTTTTCAAAATTAAGTACGAAAGGACGAGAACAGTACCAGACCTCAAGGGCACAGTGACACAGGGCAATGCCTCCTTGTGGCATTAACATTCCTAACACATGCCTGTCAACAGTCCCAATAGCAAGCTACAGAAAGCATGCAAATATTTACACAGAATCCGTAAAATCCACAAGCTTCTTCCTACAAAGACTTCTAAAAGTAAGTCTTATATAAATAAATGCTTTGGGTGTATTTTTTTTTCTGAATTTTCCTAAATTTAAAATCACATGAAAATAACTTTCTTAAAAGCATAGAACTGATGCATTTATTTGTAGCCATGACCTTTTTTTTTTTCTGCTTCTGCCCTCACCCTGGTAAATGCCCCCCAGAGGTTGACAAGTATCTAAAGATCCATAAAACATGAATTTAATAAGTATAATAAATCATTTGTCACTGACATTTTTAAGATTTGGCCTTATCGAATTTTAACTGATAGGTTTTGCAGGTTCTCCTGCTGTTATATGGAACCAATATAAGTTTAATATTTAGTTACTGCAACCTAAAGACACTGTCTTACTCAAGTATGAACTTAAGAGAAAATAGTGTCCTTAAAATATTTACAGCAAGACTTTAAGCCACAAAATCCAGCAAAATTTCCAATTAAAGTTAATCACAATTAATTCTTTGAAAGTTCCACTTTTTGGTCAAGTGTCAATTGTTTGCATTCAGAGTTGCCATTCAATTTAATAGTACTAAAATCTCCCTGAGGAAAATTTCCAGATATACCAGTTCTCTTAAAGTCAGATATTACACACCTTAATTATTTTCAAACAATATAAACATTAAAAATCCACCATTCACACATGTAAAACTCTTACAGTTTTATTTAATGTCATTAAATTAGATGGAGCACATAGATCCTGCTGAAAATTATTTCTGACGGGACAAACAATGTCAATATTCAGAAACTCAAACATGGATGATAAATGAAATCATAATGAAGAAACATATTGTGCATAGAAAATATCTGAAGGCTAAATATGATCTCTATAAAACTCATCAACTGCCATAACCCTAACTAATCACCCGACCTCATCCATCATGTTTAGAGGCAGGTAAAGTAATAGATTCCTAAGTAAAGCACGGACATGATTCTACCACGTACAATGTAAAATGGCCACTTAATGTATTTTTGTAAAATGTGCTTCTATTGCTCTCTCTTGGCGAAAAAGTGGTACTGTTCAAATTGATTGCCACTGATTTTTTAAAACTTTTTAAAAAGGTTTTCTTGTTCAGAGAAACAGTTTGTTTTGAAACAGCATTTTCAGTACCATTTGCACAAATTGAAGCGCTAATAGCTAACCTTAGAACAGCTAGGACTACTTTAAATAATTCTGAGTTTCTAAATTGACATGAATTAAAAGCCAGTTGGAGCACACAAACATTTTCATTTATGGACTCCCAGGAAATTTCACTTTGTAATAAACAGAGTACCAAAGAAAATTAATAGGAGGGTACTAACTACTTAAGAAATTGTACTTTGAAAATCTGATTTACTGAAAGGTGAAAGTATTTGCTAGCTCCTAAGTGCTCTATCCATTTACATATTTGCAGAAACAAATTTATGACCCATTTGAAAAGAAAACTTACTGTATAAGCACAAGTGGTAGCAAAAAGTCCAATTGATTGGTATAAAAAACAAACAAAAAACTGTGATGACCAGTTTTAAAATCAGAGCCAGTGATCTGCTGAAGCCAACGATTGTTGTTTAGTTGCTAAGTTGTGTCTGACACTTTGGTGACCCCATGGATATTAGCCTGCCTGGCTCTTCCGTCCATGGTATTTCCGCAGCAAGAATACTGTTGCCATTTCCTTCTCCAAGGTATCTTCCCATCCCAAGGATCAAACCCATGTCTCCTGCATTGCAGGGGGATTCTTTAACACTGAGTCACCAGGGAAGCCCCAGAGCCAACTATTACCAACTTGCAAAAGTTAACTGTGAACGTAAAGTCGCAATTTCATGTTCACTGACTTAATTTTGATATTAGAAATCTGTCATGTGGAAGTATTTCCACTACAGAAACTGGTAAAGACTATAAATGAAGGTTCCGTTTTTTCTATGTGTGTATTTATCAGCAGATCATTAGAACTGCTGAAGAGCATGCCAAAACCATCTTTTCCATTGGTCAATGATAGCTGATACATAATTAACAAATTGATACAAAACAAAAATTTTCCTAATTGCAACGAGTATAAATACTGAATAAGGAACCTGTCAGGGTAAGTCTACCTACTAGACACTGTAAAAGTGAAAATAATGCTAAATTAAATTATAGAATCTTGGAATAACCAAGCATATTTTTTTCTCTCTTTAATTCACTTATAACTCAAGCAACATATAGCATTTTATTATCAGAATAGAAACTTCACATTTACCATTTCCACGTTTCCACTCTTCCAAATCAAGAGTCTTTTCAGAGAGGCACTCTAGTCATACTTTAACCTGCATTAGTCAAATAGAGCTCAGTAATCTTTAAGAAGGCAATGGCACCCCACTTCAGTACTCTCGCCTGGCAAATCCCATGGACGGAGGAGCCTGGTAGGCTGCAGTCCATGGGGTCGCTAGAAGTCAGACACGACTGAGCTACTTCACTTTCACTTTCCACTTTCATGCATTGGAGAAGGAAATGGCAACCCACTCCAGTGTTCTTGCCTGGAGAATCCCAGGGACAGGGGAGCCTCGTGAGCTGTCGTCTATGAGGTCGCACAGAGTTGGACATGACTGAAGTGACTTAGCAGCAGCAACCTTTGAGAAATTTAACTTACCAAAATACCACACTCAACCAAAGTGAAAAAACATTTTATATGCTTTTGTATTTTAAATATGAAAAGGAATAAAGTAGATGTTCAATCATGTAGATGAAGACATCAATGATACAGGTCAAAGTTTGTTTGACAAAGACTTGAAAATGGTGTTCGATCAGCCAAGCCCCTCATCTGTTGATTGAGTTCCTCATCTTTGGAAGGCAACACTCAGGGACTTTTGAGAGCTGTCCTTTCCCTTAGAAGACATACCCATAAGTTTAGAGAAATAACCTCAAGAACTATTATGGTGTTTAAAACCGGAGAGCAGGACCTTCAGTCTATAAAGTTTTTTTACTGTTTAGTTTCCAAGTTGTGCTGGACTCTCTGTGACCCCATGGACAGTAGCCTGCCAGGCTCTTCTATCCATGGGATTTCCCAGGTAAAAATACTGGAGTGGGTTGCCATTTCCTTCTCCAGGGGATCTTCTCAACCCAGGGATGGAACCTGAGACCCCTGCAATGGCAGGCAGATTCTTTACCACTGAGCCACCAGAGAAGCCCAGCTATGAGATAAGAAAACTTAACTTCTGAAATATCAGTCTTCTGCAGCTCACAGATGTCAAAGGCAATGCAAGGAACTCACAGTGCATGGTCTGGTAGCCTGTGCCTGCATTAGGTACAGCTCACTGTGTAGGGAGGATTATCAAGTGGAAGTTTGATTGATTATTATAATTCCAGTTCTGCCTCTGCCCCCAGCATCTGTTTGATGATATTATACCTCACGGTGACTATTTTATTGAAAAGAATATAATATTAATTAATGAATGATTACATATAAATAATGAAGAGACTAACTGAGCAATAGTTCAGTTAAGTAGCTCTAACAATGTCACTAAGAATGACAGCAGAGCTATGGAATTGATAAACAGTACCAGAAACTGAGGACAGAAACACTGTCTTTTAAATTAATCTTTCCATGTATTTCCTCATAATGAAAACCAATAACAAAAGCATATTTTAGATGAAAAGATTCTAGAGAAGATATAACCATTAAAGCAGCAAGAGTTGTCTCTCTATCATTTAAACTTCAGAATAGAATATCTAGTGATGTAAGATTGCTGCTAATGTTATTGACAAAAGAGTAGGAAGATCATCATATCAGTAACACAGAAAGAAAGAATTATCACACTGCAAAGAGCAATCAATGGGAATGCAATTTTCACTGTTACAAGTCATTAGGTTGAAGATATATGAGAGTCAGCTTTAAATACAACATATAATCAGAATTTATTTTGGAACCATACAATAAAAATAACTTTTGAAACTGCATCAAATCAATAAGGTATTTACTTAATAAAATAAAAGCCTGACCTCCAAACACCTATTTTGAAGGTAATCTATCATAAGCAATGAAAATAAGACTTTATCTCTCTCTTTGATGACTTCAGAAATACACACATTAATCTTCATAAACACTCTATCGACACTATCGTTATCATCCCCATTTTACAGATAAGGAAAATGAGAAACACTGTGTTAAGGAACTTACTCAAAGTCAGGCCATTAGGAGATGGCAGAATTGGATTCAAATACTGACAGTTCCACTCCTGAGTCCTGCCTCCTGGCAACTCTCACCATTCGGACTAAAATGAAACTAGAAAATCCAGGGATCCTTTCTGAAGAAAAATTTTGTATTTTCCTCTTCCTACTATATACTCCTATTTGTAATCTAGATATTAAACATTAATTCTGCTTTCTGTTAAGCAAAGTACTTATTGTACCTAGATGCCTCTAAGGGAATTCCATCAGGGAACCAGAGTTAAGCCCTCACATTGTAGAGATCTTCCATGCTAACAAAAATAGAATGCATTTCATAGAGCTCCTTACATATCTTTCTGTTATTTATCCCTATTACGTTTCATTATAATTATTTGCATAAATGACTTTTTCTTGTACTGGAATTGCAGCTCATGAAAAGTGAGCATGCTGTCTTATTAATTGTTTGTTTCTCTGGTATCTAGCATAGCTCCTGACATACAGCTGATACTTGATAGCTGTTTGTCAAAATGGAATTACATATCACAGCCAATGAAAGCAGGCTTGAAAGGAACAACTTCAGCCTGCATATTAAACACACAATCACTTTTTACACTGAATTTTTCACAATGAAGAAAATGTAGATAATCCCTTGATTTTTCTCCTTTATTCCTCATATAAAATAGGTCCAAAAGTCTGAAAGATTCCTCTCGGCAATACTCTTGACTCTGGATCCACACACCTCAGCTGAGGCCCTGGTCCTAACTCCAGTCACAGTTTAACTACTTTCCACCAAACCCAGTCTTCCTCCTTCCACCAGGCCAGCATAACCAACTCCACAAATCGCAGACCCCATCTTCTTACTACTTGATTTTTTTTTTAAATGCCCATTGTCTCTGCTGTGTAAAGGATAAAATCCAAACTCTTAAGTGCAGCATCTAAGGATTTTGCCATTTGGCCTCAACTTACCTCTCTTTGGGCTTTCCTGATGACTCAGGCAATAAAGAATCTGCCTTCAATGAAGGAGACCTGGGTTTGATCCCTGGGTTGAGAAGATCCACTGGAGAAGGGAATGGCATCCCACTCAGTTATTCTTGCCTGGAGAATCCCTTGGACAGAGGAGACTGGCAGGCTATATAGTAATGGGGTCGCAAAGGGTCAGACATGACTCAGCAACTAACACACACACACCTCTCTTCATTCACTCAATACCCCAACCCACATTGAGCTACACTGAATTTCTCAGCTCTGTGAGTCTTGCCCTCTCACCTCTGATGCTCCCTGTGTCTGGAACCCTCTTTTTGGCTGTTGAAGTCTTGCTCATATGTCAAGATCTAACTCCACTGCTCTCTTGTGACACTGTTCCCAGTTCTCCCACACAGGATGCACGTGGTTTCTGCTATTCTCACACACATAAAACCCTTGCATCTTCCTTGTACCACCTGTCTGCATTAGTATTACCTAGCAGAGACCTGTGCATCTCCTTACCTGGAACGTTAGCTCTGTATACCCCAGAGCTCCATTCAGCGGCAATTGCCCATAGTAGGCCTAGTAATGTTTGTGGTGCTAACAGCATTCATCAAGCTCTGTTGAACAAAGCCAAGAGCAACCCATGGTTTAGTCACAAAGTCATGTCCGACTCTTGGGACCCCGTGGACTGTAGCCTGCCAGGCTCCTCAGTCCATGGGATTCTTCAGGCAAGAATGCTGGAGTGGGCTGCCATTTCCTTCTCCAAGAGCAGCCCATATAAAGCCTTTATTTATTATGATTTTTCTCTACACCTGTTTCAGAGAAGGCATGTGCATGGTAATTCTGTGATGTTTATACTTAGTATTTCCAAAAAGCAAATACTTAAGTCTGTTCCTTATAGAAAACTCAATTTCCCCTTCTATTCAATGTTTCCAGAGATCGCAATGATTAGAGGATCTCTGGGGGAACTGAATAGCCACAATGTTTCCTTGTTCAAAACTGACCTGCTACACAAGAGGAGGAATGAGCTAGACTGCAAATCTGGAAACAGGTGATGGGAGGACCTTGAACATGGCCCAGAGTGCCATGATCGGTTGGGGAGCTTGCAATCCTAAAATATCTCCACAGAATTGTGCTTCTCTGGGATGGTGGAGAAAGGCATCACATGGAAATAAAAACAACAAAGAACATTTACTGGGGGACAGGTACCAGGCTCAGAACCTTGCATGCTGATGCTGCTGCTAAGTCGCTTCAGTTATGTCCAACTCTGTGCGACCCCACAGACGGCAGCCCACCAGGCTCCCTCGTCCCTGGGATTCTCCAGGCAAGAACACTGAAGTGGGTTGCCATAACCTTGCATAGACGAGGCCAGTTAGTTCCCTCCCAGCACTATAAGGGAAAGCCCTATGCTGCTATGAAGAAATAGAGACTCATAGGCAAGGAAACCCAGGTCATCTGGTATCTGAGGCCACTCTTTCAACCAGCATCTTACTTTACTGAGGATAACGATATCTAGGAATTTTGGTTTTGCTTGGTCTAAAATCCCTGTGTAAATAATTTTAATGTACTTGTGATCTTGAGAGTGGATTTTGTGGGTACATAATAGGTGATTTTACAGAATGGATGAAGATGATCACCACTTGGTAACAAGTTTCCTTCATCCCATTCCTACAGATACTGACATCCTGATGACACCCCGACAGACTCAGATCACAAGAAGAGTCTTCTGATCATCAGTGCAATTATTTTTTTATACAATGAGAGAATGACAATACTACATAGTTTAGTGCTTCCTATATTCCTCACAAAAAAGCTCTCACATAGATAAAATCAGTATTTATTTTTAAGAAACGAAGACCCTGTCCCACACAGCAGAACCAGGATTGGAACTCACACCATGTTTCTTGTTGCAATGGATGTTCTCTTACGTAAGAAAAGTAAACAAGACAATAGATGAGAGAGAAGAAGCTAAGGGAGATGATAAAGCAGACTCCAACCTATATAAGGAGCTTCATTTTATTTTCCAAAACCTTGGGATTACTCGGAAAGGTGTTATGGTGCCATGGAGTTCTTTAAGAAATCTATAATCCCCTATTTAATAATTAAGTACCTAGGTGAGATGTGCAAACTGGTGTGAAAAATTCTGCTATGTATAAGAAGATCAATATTAGAAATTTCAGCTCTAGAAGTGGGTTTCTCATGCTTTACCAGGATGCACATTCTCTGGAGATTCTGAGTACCCACAGAACTGAGAGAAATGAAACCATTTACTTGCTACTCAGAGAAAATGGATATTAAGTGGACCAAAATGCTGGGAAAAAATATCAATCCAAAGTATAGATAATAATGCAGAAGTGGAATCTGCCTTTGCTCTTTCTATACATTTATGATAAGAACTTGATGTTTTAGTTAAAACAACCAAACTAGGCAATGATTACTTAGTATTTTTAGAGTGAGAATAATCACTTGGGAATAAGTGGAACTAGGGAGATGAAATATAAAAAATTAAAAGTGGTCAGGAAAAAAATAAAAAAAAAAACAAATATAAGTAATCTTTGACTGAGAAACCTGAGGCTAAAATAAAAAACCAAGCTAATTCTAAGGAATTTACTTATTCTTTATTTGTAGTAAATGTTTCATTAGCCTAAGTGATTTTCTGAATTTACATCATTTAATGAAAATGAGGTATTATGTGAAATCGTATTTTCTTAGGTTTCAGGTTTGTATTCAGGTTTATATAGTCTACATATTTTCACCTTCATTGTCGCATATTTTCCCTCAAATAAGATATATTATAAATATAACAATATATTAATGTTTTTACTGATAACAGCATATTGTAGCTTAAAAAAATAAATTTTGTGTTTCTTGACCTTTTAAAAGTTATGTATTCTAACACTAAAAACAGAAGCATCTGTAATAGAACAGAGCTTGGCTAAATTTACATAGTTCTGTTATTATCCTTGAAAGCTTTTATCACAACAGTGCCAATTTAAGGGTTCGTGCTCATCTGCACCTGTTCTTAGTACAAAATCTGGAATTCGCTTACTCTTACTGTATATTTCTATTACTACATAAAATACTACAGGCTGCCTTGCCGTTAAGCTATAAAAATGGTGAGTGTCATTTCTGTGCAACAGTCTAGACACTACTTTGCAAGCCAAAGTTTCAATATTTTTGATAACTACATAAAATAGCTTAGTTTAGGTCATTATAGTACCATTCAGTGTATAACTCCATAAATATACTGAATAGCAGTACTCTTTCAGTATTTGTAAAGAGGGAGTCTAATTTGGCAATATTTCCTACAGGACAAACAACTGAAAGACAAAACTTCTGAAAGTTTTCGAAGTGTCTAACACACTGCTTAAGGAAAACTTAAACACTAGGAAAAAATGGCTCCATAAATTTTGTTTCTCACAAATAATGTAACACATTTTTAATAAATTCTAGCTTTGTAGGAAATCTATCAGTCACAAATTGACCTTCTTTTGTTTATATAAGAAGATTCTTTCAGAAGGCCAGCAAGGGCTTCTAGGTATTAATATATTGTCTGTTATATAAAGCTCTTATCATCTGCAGATGGGTACTGTTAGAATCTCAGTGAAGACACACTTTTATATGTTAGTGCCTCCAGAATACTGAAGTGGGTAGCCTATCCCTTCTCCAACGGATCGGCCCAACCCAGGAATCGAACCAGGGTCTCCTGCATTGCAGGTGGATTCTTTACCAACTGAGCTATCAGGGAAGCCCCTACATCATTAATAGTTTCTCATAAAGACTTGAATTACATTCTGAACTACATCTTAAGTATATTACTTTTCATATCATGATTACATTTCAAATATCTAATATAGCTCATGTTTACCATTAATACTATTTATGTATGGCCATCTTTCTTGGGTCAAGACATTGCAGCTGAAATACTTGTTCAAATATTCCTCTGGAAATGGCCAAATTCTCAAGTGACAAGTGCAAGTAAATTCTTGCACTACATTTGTCAGTGTTCATAATTATGCCACAGTGTATATTTAGTAAATAAAGAAACAGCCTGATTCCTTTATTAGTGAATGACTCACTTAGGTAGTTGTTTTTCAAATGTTAGTCAATAAGAATTGTCCTGGGATGTGCCTTTCAATAAAAGATCCCATAGTGAAATTAGCTTAAAAACTACTGCATGTTCCAGTCCCTTGCTGGGGAATTTTAAAGCATCTTAGAACACTAAAGACTCTTGAGAGGTTCTGGAAGTAAAAAGAAACACATTCCTATTTATACACCCAATGTTTTCCACATTTACTAGATTCTGGTGATGGACATTTTTGTCACCATATTCTATATTTCATCACCATATTCTATGTGTATATGAATAGTCATTAAGAGAGAACTTTCTGATAAATCAGTTTAAAGATCTATTAATATTAACCTTATTTTCTACAATAGAGCTAAGTGATAATTTTAAGGCACTACACAAATTTTTCTAACACTTGAGATTATTTTATTGTTGTTCAGTCGCTAAGTCATGTCTGATTCTGTGACCCCATGAACTGCAGTTCACCAGGCTTCCCTGCCCTTCCCCATCTCCCAGAGCTTGCTCAAACTCACGTCCATTGAGTCAGTGATGCTATCGAGCTATCTCATCCTCTGCCACCCTCTTCTTTTGCCCTCTACCTTTCCCAGTATCAAGGTCTTTTCCAATGAGTTGGCTCTTCGCATTAGGTGGCCAAAGTAATGGAACTTTAGCACTTTTTTTAGAGATTATTTTAGGATGACTTATTTAGAGTTTTAAAAGATTTTCAATCATTTACTATATGTATGTTGATCTTACAAATTATTTGATAAAATGGGGAGATACTGAACTGACCACATTGGCCTCATGTATATCTGTCATTGAAAAAAAATAAAAAATTCGAAGTTTAAATCTTTTACAGAATATTTTTACTTTGTAAAAGAACAAATTTTAAAAAATATATTTTAAAAGTCAATGTCTATGTCACTTGGTTGCCAACTCAAAAAAAAAATAATGTATACATGCATTAAAGTTCCTGTCATATGATAGATTTTTCAATTTCTTTATATATAATCATGTTATAGATAATGGTAATAGTGGTAATAAGACTAGGATATGCTTCTTATTGAGGATCAGTGTTTTAATCATGACAAGATTATAAATTTTTGAAAAAAATAACATCATAGCTGAGATGCTGATGTACTTCTATTTGGGTTAGTAATCCCATTGTCATAATTAATGATGCTAAAAAGATGTTATGTCATATTCAGTGATACTAAAAATGCCATTTATAAATTTTAGGCCAGTCTCCTTTCAGCTAAGAGAGGAACTGACACCAAGTTTGTTGACTTGACCTGACTTTAATAGCAGGTAAAGCTATCCCTGGCTTCCCAGGTGGCGCAGCGGTAAAGAATCTGCCTTCCAATGCAGGAGCCACAGGAGACACAGGTTCAATCCCCGGGTGGGAAGATCCCCTGGAGAAAATGGCAACCCACTGCAGTCTTCCTGCCGGAATAATCCCATCGACAGAGGAGCCTGGTGGGCTACAGCCCACGGGGCTGCAAAGAGTCAGACGTGACTGAGCACATGTGCACAAAGTGATCCTCACAGAGCTAGTCAGTGCAGCAGCAGAAATCTACTGTGAAAATGTTTCATCACCCTGAAAGCTTAACTGAGAACCAATCTCTTCTACTACTCAAAACTCTGTGTGTGTGTGTGAAACAGAAATAAGCATTTGATGACATATGCAGCTTTCTTATGTTAAATATTTTTATTACAGTAACATATCTGAGTAGTTGAAATAATGTCATCATACAGGTATCACATGCTGAAGCATGATGATGCAATACTAACTGCACACTGTGTTGACATTTCAAGCATATTTTCTGTAACAACATTTGCATTCATATACAGGCAGTAAAACACATGGGGATAATCTGCATCATGATTCACAGGAGCAAATGTATTGCTTTCAAACTAATCTTCAAACCTAAAATCTTCAGCCAATCTATTAATACTCAAAGTTTTAGTATGTATATTAGTTAATATATGAACCAACCAGCTCAGGACTAAAACTGTTGTTTTAGTCTTTGAAAGAGAAATATCAGCATTATCTGATAACTTTTGTAAGGTAAGTCTTACTAATTTAGAAAATATTAGCCTATTGAATAATGATTTTACCAATAGTTTTCAAATTGGCAGGTGAGGATAAAGTAAAAACTTTGTGTAGCTCTTTTTAGTTAATACAGTCCAGTTAATAGAAACTGTTTCACCTGCATAGTTTTCCTTCAATACCATATACCCACTCATAAAAAGGCAAAAAGGAAAAACACCAAAAAAGGCAACAATCTCAAAATGTGCAATTAATTTTAACTTTTTGGTTACAAGAGCCATGTGTCTTGGTTCATATGGATCCAAATAATTAATGCTTTTTGGACACTGAGACGTCAACCTTGTTCTCAAAAATCTCAGCAGAAAAACTGAACTTGATCTAATAACATATCTTATCTAAGTTTTATTATTCCTGAGGCAAAAATATACCACTATAAATCAATATTTTAAAAAGCCGGATTTCTCTTTTCTTGACTTTGTCCATGCAAAGGTCAAAACTTTAAATGGAACTTGAAGTTTAAAAAAGAAGAAAAGAAAGAAAAAAAACAAACAGTGTAAGGAATAAAACTTTGATTAATACACTTTCAAAATTTATTTGTAAGTAGCACTAGTCCAAAATATTTAGATAACTAACTCAGTTCTGGAAAGCTTTATTAAATTTCTCAATCTCAAGATAAAAGAAATTTTCACAAATCACCAGGTCACAAGAACACAACAACTGTACTTACACTTTTTATCGTTTAACCCTTAGGACCAAGTAAACTAGGACTCAAAATGTTAAAAAAGTATTACAGAACAGAAAAGGAGGTGTTTACTATCACTCTTCTCAACATATTTGCTATTATATTTTAAAGAATATACATATAAGAATTAATCAAATGCTTTATAGAAAACTACAAATAATAGAGCTTATGCAACTATCAATTTTTTGGTACTTTTGAAAATGTCAAGTAATGTGGAAGTTTAGATTTAAAGAGAATTTTTAAATGGAATGACTTTGCCATGCTAAAGAAGAAAGCATTTGGATTAATTTATATTAAAACGTGAAATTTAAAGTTAGATAACTAAAGTCTATAATCATATACTTTCTAATGAAAAAAGAATTAGAATGAAATCTTTTTCTTGATGTCTACAACCCACTAGCATCTGCTGTGTGTAAGTATTGGATGAGAAGACTGGGGTTTTTTGCTTGAGTTTGGTTCATATTAGTTTTAGGTGGAGAACTTAAAAAAGTTTTGTGTATTTAGACCTAATTCAGATATATGAAAAAATGTGTATAGATCTTTGCATCTAACATTCCTATTGCCATTTTCATATTTGATCCTACTATAATTTAATTTTTACACATGCAAGGTAAAATAAAAATTGTTGCTAATAATCATAATATGAATCACAATAGTTCCTTCAACAAAATACATGAAGCAAATATTATTACAGTGCTGGATTATTACAGTGAAAATGAATCTGCAATCTCATACAATATTCATATATGATAATTTAACATTAAAAGGTTTGTTTCTTGGACAGTTCTGGAATAACTTCAATCATATACAGTTCTAGAAAGCATTAGTCACAGAATGATCAGGGATGTATCTTTTAATAACAGAATGAAAATATGCTTTCATCACAAGTAAACCAAACTCCCTATTAAAAACTCTGGTAAGACTGAATAGTTTCTGGAGTTTTTCAGATAAAACGGTATGTTCTCTCTTAGAAGAGAGTCAGACCCATACTATCACTTATACTGATATATTTTAACTCTGTGAATAAAAAATTTATAATAAAAACTAAAGAATATTTTATATTACTAAAACATTTCTATGGCCTCTAGAGACTTTCACAGTTTATTACTGTGTCTTCTTAGTTTCTCATTAAGGAATAAGCGTGAACACAACCATAGTCCACAGGGTACCAGGTAGTATACATAAATAATGGGCACATGGCTTTTATTCACATCTTCCTCATATCAGAACTAGCTGAGTCTAAAGAGGCAAATGTAGGCAAGAAAATTCTAGCACTCAGAAAAAGTCAGACTTGGGTAGGTAGAGGAATCAAATTTAATAACTAACTGGGTAGTTTCATACATTTAAAGTTACTCTTTTTAAAATATTTTTTTCCCTAGGGAGAGACATGTTAGACATACTTTTCACTCTAGCAAATTAAGTCACTACTGTGATTTAAGCTAACGCAAGTGAGTGGCCAAGAAACTGGACTGATATCATACATCAGACCTTTGAAACTGTGTCTCACTCATGAACAAATCATGAATCTGAACCCAAAAAATGACTAAAATTGCTCCATGAAAAGGCCTACTTGCTGATCATTCTTACAATGATTTTATTAATATCCCAATTTCAGCATTATTTATTCTCCAAAATTCCAAACATATTTAGGAATTCACAAAATGGTGTCATAAACCCTCAGAGCTACACTGTGATTTCCTTCATCCTGACATCCTTATCCTCTTTTCCCACAAAGACAATAACTCTCCTTTGGGCTGCAATTAGCAAGGAAGAGTATCCATTGGAATATGAGTGGTTGGTAGTCATAAAGAATCCAGTAACTAGCAATAATTTAGGGAAGAACCTATTTTATCCAAATACAGCCTCAGATTATGGCTTTAAAAGCAAAATATATCTAACTTACAACTTTGGGTTGTCAGTTATCCAGCTTGTGAATTAAAGCAGGCCAGTTTGCCCCTCTCAGTTCTCCTTTTGCTTTGGGATCATTTCTCAATTTACTGGAAAAAGCTTTCGGGATAGTAAAAGGAGGTAAAACATTCATGAATGTTGCAAATAATTACCATCTGTGAAAAATAAAACTACTGGGAGAAATTAAAATAAAATTCGAAAAGGTGAATATCGCAGTCTCGAAGGATATCCATGGTATTTTTTATATTTGTATAGAAAACTGAAAGCTCACTCATAGTTTTTGAAACTGTAAGCAAAAAAGGAAGTAAACTGCTATGAAAATTATGCATAATAACTTTGGACAAGAAGAAAACTTCATACTCTATTTTGATTTTTTTTTTTAAATTCTCAAGAGAACATCCATGACTAATAACATTTAGTAATCAGAATCTTCTTTTTGTAATAATTTAGATGACTGACTTTCTATGGTGCAATATGAAACTCTGTATTAGTCTTTGCAATGTATGTTGGTCTCAAAATTGAGAGACTTATAAAATAATGTGACACATTTATTCTGTAACATTGAAATAAGTTTAAAATATTAGCTCTTCCCTTTCTGAAGAAGAGAAGAAATTGTATTTGACCATATGTACCCATCAGAGGTATACTTTCAAAAAAGAAAACGTAAGTGGTATGAGTGGTAAGAGATACAAAAACCATATGGAAAGATTTTGCTATTACCACCATTTTCTGTTCCCTTTATGTGACTCTCAATAAAAAGTAAAAATATAAGCTAGTAAGTTTAATTTTTAACCCACTGGATTGTCTTCCATTTTAGACAGTATTGTGATCTTACTAGAGCCTTACTGAAAATTTACATTATCATTTTCACAAGTAGCTAGATTCCCACACTGAGGAATAAAAATATTGGAGAATCCAGGTGGGATTTTTATATTAATAGCATGCTACTGTGTGCTATAGTAATGACAAACCCATTTTATACTTAATCCTATCATCAAGCAACACCAAGCTTCTAATTTTTGTTTTCATTTTAAGTGGCTACTAGATATATATAAGAGAATTAACAAAGTAATATACTATTAATTCTTTTTAAGTCAAAAGTATTATCTAGAAAATAATTTAACATTGTAATGGGATCTTCAAGATCAATTCTGTTTTATATACTCTGCAGCAAAAATAACATTTCTAGTAGGAAGGTATTAATTATAAACCTAGCAAATTCTAGACATTCACATATTTGTGTAAACAATTTTAACATGGTTTATTACATTTCCAGAAAGGTTAAATCTTATATCCAGTTTCCTGCTAATTCTTCTTTCATATATTATAATAAATATATGTGTTATTTGAGTGCATGTGTGTACATATTTCCCACACACATATATGTCATATATACATAAAACAGTAGTTAATGGTCACTGTCTTTTCAATTTTAAATTGGGAAAAAAACGAATTGCTATTATGCATAACCCATGGCGATCTTCCCTTCTGTTTCACAAATGGCCATATCGAGATGTAAACAAAACATTGGAGCGAGCCATCCCAGGTGAACCGTATTTCAAGTTGTAGGTTGGTGTTCTCATGAAGAATTGTGTACTTCCTGGTAGTAAATACCTAAAAGTAATAGTTTAAAAATTAGACTTTTACAAGCAAATTAATATTACTATCTCCCACTAAAGTGTTATGTGGTTAATAATTTGTACATCTTACATGAGAAATGACGCTATAACAATGCAATCCACATAAAAGGATTTCCTCTCTTGAGGAGGGGAGGCAGGAAAGGGTCATAAAGCCTCACTCAAAGAGCTGAATATAGATGCAAAATGTGGTCTTAGTATCCCAAGATATCCCATAAACAGCCATGAACTCACAAGCTAGGAAACTGTTTACATCACTCATGTTAACTTGGAATTCATTAATAATCTCTGTAAATAATATGTACAGCCAGCAAGTATTTCTTAAAAACATGAAACATCATGTAACATGAGAATTTGGCTAACCACATTAAAATAATTATTTCAAGGATGTTGAAACCATTGATTTTAAGTTCATAATATATCATTGATGCATTATGACTGTAGTTAATCTGAAAGAAAAGTTAAAGATTAAAATTTATAACTAAATTGTAAATTTTATACTCCTAGACTACTGGGTGCTTAGATTACGGAATCCCAAAAACAATCATGATTACAGGTTGCATGCAACCTTTGCATCCAGATGCATTTCAGAATATATTAATTTTCCAGATTTTAGGACAATATGGTGTATATACTATATATAATGCAACATCTTCATCAGAGTCTCAGGGCAGCATTGTGCAAACCATTAATATTTCTGTAATGAAATGCAGAAATAGTCACAATAAATTGGAAAAAGACTATATAAACAACTTTGTGTCAGTTCAGATGTGCCAATAAATGGGTTATTTTTATTTCTATTAGTCTGAGTTTTCAGAGCTTTGAGATTTAGGAGTTGCAAATAAGAATGTGTGCCTGTATAATCTTATTCCTCTGGAAAGCCTTTGATTGGCATTAGGCCATTCCAATCTATATGTTGAGAGAGAAATGATTAAGGAAACTGACATGAGTAAACACAAGTATCACTATTAAAAGCCTAAGTCCAGATGATGATGAGGACATGCTAGAAAGTCAGGACAAAGATATTTACAAAAAATTTCTAAGAGAAGAAGTAACAACAGAAGGAGATTGATAATTTGTCTTAAAAAGAAATAAAGGTAGAGATCAAATCATTTATTTTCTTCATGTGACTGTAGAATCTTCCAGCCACAGTATCATACTTCCAAAGACAAATGAAGAAACTGAGGACCAAAGATACTATTAGCTACCAATTCTTTATTAAATAATACTGGTACTAACTTCTGTGTCAATGGAAAATTACATTTATGTTGTTGTTACATGAATTTTGTAGAAGAATACGAATTCATTATGATCGAACTGCATACAGCACTCAGATTAAAATGGCAGAATTCCACATAATATTCAGAGACATCATTCCATCATGAATTATCTGATAATATCCCCTAAATCTCTTACTTAATATCACAAACTATAAATAATTGCTCAAATCATTATGTTAATAGAGCAGTAAAATAATCTACAACAAACTAAATTAAATAAAAACTGCACAATGGGTGATGAATAATGAAACAATTGATTTCTCACATCATAGATTATATAAATCATTTTCTTAATATCACTTGGGTAATTCATATGAATTAATTATTATGTCAAGAGCTAGTGTATCATGATGACTGATCTGATATATTCTGTAAGAAACAGGCTGCCCTTCCGATCTAGGGCAAAGGTGCAAAGGAAACTAAGATGTTCACCAAAATCCACTATTCCATACTACTTGAGAGTTATTCTCTCTCCTACTGAAAATTGGTCACATCCTGGTTACATTGATAATAATTATAGTAAACAGTAACTTTTACCAACTTTCTTTTAAAGAATCTCCAAGCAATAGTTATTATTGGCATTACAATAACATTCACATTGCCTTCTGAGCTAAAGATTTCCATTTACACAGGTGAAAAAATAAAAGTACAAAGTCCAGGGTTACAGTGAACTTATACTATTTTATTTAACACTATTTTGTATTTAAAAAGAATTTGTGTGTTTGTACCAGCACCATTATACTTGCTTTAAAAATATTATTTTTAATGATTCTCTGTGGTATATATTATTATCAGCTCCATTTTATAGATGAATACACCAAAGTGTGCAGGCATTAAATGCCTTGCCCACAATCACAAAATGACTAGAGCCAAGATTCAGATCCATCTGGTCTCACTCCAGAACTACCACTCCCCTAAAATACTATGCTGCCATTTCTGTGTATGAATTCCAATTTTAAAACTGACAAATACAATGATTACATTTATTTTTCAGAAACATGAAGTATACAAACTTAGAAAGTAGAAAAATATTATCCACAAAACTAAACTTTTTAATAGAAGCAAAAAAGGCTAAAATGAAACTAAAGACATAAAAAGGAAAAGAAATTCAGTATGAATGTAAAAAGGCATATAAAATTACATCGTAAGAAACACTTTGCTTCCCTAAAGCAAGGGCTGTGGGATATTTTAAAGGATTACAGTGAAACACAATGGATTATTTGCCTTAATATCTCCATTAAGATCTCTTGGGAGAGCCCACACTAGCTGAATATCAAAGATTATTTTTAAATTTTCTCTGCAATGAAGTTAAATAGCAATTTGATTTTTTAGCAAGAAGAATCTCTAGAAAGTGGATTTATAGATAGTATCTAAAGGGATTCTGTTAAAGCACAAAAATATCTGAAGTCTCCAGCTCTATTTCTATTGTAGCTTACTCTTGAAGTACAAATATAGCTAACTCATAGCTAACTCATTCCAAGAAGAAATTACACAGACTATCCTCTTTGTTTCATACACATACCCTTACTCCTCAATTCTAAGATGAGGGATACACATCTTTACATATCCATCATAAAAATGTAAAATATGTATTTATCTAAAACAAGACCGGGAGCTGACTGTGGCTCAGATCATGAACTCCTTATTGCCAAATTCAGACTTAAACTGAAGAAAGTAGGGAAAACCACTAGACCATTCAGATATGACCTAAATCAAATCCCTTATAATTATACAGTGGAAGTGAGAAATAGATTTAAGGAACTAGATCTGATAGATAGAGTGCCTGATGAACTATGGACAGAGGTTCGTGACATTGTATGGGAGACAGGGATCAAGACCATCCCCATGGAAAAGAAATGCAAAAAAGGAAAATGGCTATCTGGGGAGGACTTACAAATAGCTGTGAAAAGAAGAGAAGCAAAAAGCAAAGGAGAAAAGGAAAGATATAAGCATCTCAATGCAGAGTTCCAAAGAATAGCAAGAAGAGATAAGAAAGCCTTCCTCAATGATCAGTGCAAAGAAATAGAGGAAAAGAACAGAATGGGAAAGACTAGAGATCTCTTCAAGAAAATTAGAGATACCAAGGGAACATTTCATGCAAAGATGGGCTCGATAAAGGACAGAAATGGTATGGACCTAACAGAAGCAGAAGATATTAAGAAGAGGTGGCAAAAATACACAGAACTGTACAAAAAAGATCCTCACGACCAAGATAATCACGATGGTGTGATCACTCACCTAGAGCCAGACATCCTGGAAAGTGAAGTCAAGTGGGCCTTAGAAAGCGTCACTACGAACAAAGCTAGTGGAGGTGATGGAATTCCAGTTGAATTCAAGGCTATGGCTTTTCCAGTAGTCATGTATGGATGTGAGAGTTGGACTGTGAAGAAAGCTGAGCGCCGAAGAATTGATGCTTTTGAACTGTGGTGTTGGAGAAGACTCCTGAGAGTCCCTTGGACTGCAAGGAGATCCAACCAGTCCATTCTGAAGGAGATCAACCCTGGGTGTTCTTTGGAAGAAATGATGCTAAAGTTGAAACTCCAGTACTTTGGCCACCTCATGTGAAGAGTTGACTCATTGGGAAAGACTCTGATGCTGGGAGGGATTGGGGGCAGGAGGAGAAGGGGACGACCGAGGATGAGATGGCTGGATGGCATCACTGACTCGATGGACGTGAGTCTGAGTGACCTCCGGGAGTTGGTGATGGACAGGCAGGCCTGGCGTGCTGCGATTCGTGGTGTCATAAGGAGTCGGACACAACTGAGCGACTGAACTGAACTGAACTTCCTATTTGACATAGAATTGTTTGGTTTGTCATGTACCAATTTATTGCTGACCATGGAGAATCTCTAGAACATGAAGCATGTCAAGACTGGTAAGTTAATTAGCCTTGAAACTAAAATACACACACCTCTGAGATTTTCCTGGAGAAAGATACAGGACCCCTGACCACAGCCGCCCCCCCAGAGTAAACTCAGCTTCCTGGTTTGGGGAACATAAGGTAAATAAATTTTATCACTATTTAGGCTGTGTTCTTTTTAACTATTTTGATTGTGGTAAAATAAATATATAGCATGAAATTCCTTATGATCTTTAGGTATTCATGTTCAGTGTAAATATATTCACACTGTGTAAAATGGCTGTGCAACCAAAACTATAACCTGGTTCCAGATCTTTTCATGTCAAGCAGAAACTCTGTACCCATTAAACACTAAATTCCCATTTCCTCCTCCTCCCAGTCCCTGGTAACCTCTATTCTGCTTTATGTCTCAATGAATTCATTCTAGATACTGCACATAATTGGAATCATACCATGTTTGTCCTTTTATATTTGGCTTATTTAACTTAACATGCTTTCAAGGTGCATCCATGCTATAACATGTATCAGAATTTCATTCCTTTTTACATAGTATATTTTTATGCTTTTATATTTTTATACATAGTATAATATATTTTTATACTAAGTATAACCTTTTAACATAGAATAATATTTTATATTTATAAATTTTATAATATTATATTTATATTTACAATTTTACATAGGCATAATAATATTCATGCAAGTAGCTCAGTGATAAAAGAATCAATCTGCCATTGCAGGAGATGCAAGTTCAATCCCTGGGTCAGGAAGATACTCTGGAGAGAGAAATGACAATTTACTCCAGTATTCTTGCCTGGAAAATTCCATGGACAGATGAGCTTAGTTGCAGTATTTGGAGTCGCAAAGAGTCAAACACGACTGAGTGACTAAGCACAGCACAGCACAAAGAGTCAGACACAACTGAACACACAGGCAAAGAGGGCAAAGAGTAGTAATATACATATACACAGATCACACTTTATTTATCCATTCCTCTGTTGATGGACATTTGGGTGGCTGTCACCATTTGACTACTGTGAATAATGTTGCTATGAACATTGGTGTACAAGTCTTGGTTTGAGTCCTTGTTTTCAGTTCTTCAGGGTATGTACCTAGAAGGGGAAATGCTGGGTCATATGGAATGGCTACCCATTCCAGTATTCTTGCATGGAGAATTCCATGGACAGAGGATCCCGGCAGGCTACAGTCCATGGGGTCACAAAGAGTAAGACACAACTGAATGACTAATACTTTCAAACTTTTCATGGTAATTTTATATTTAACTTTTTAAGGAACTGCCATTGTTTTCTACAGCACTCATACCATTTTACATTCTGAACCAGTTACTATATTCTCAATATACTTACCAACACTTATTATTTTGTATTTTAAATATAACACCCAGAACATTGTACTGTGGTTTTAACTGCAAATCCCACCTCTTGTCATTTGCTAACAACATGGATTTGGATGAGCCATTTCACTTCTTTGTGCCTCAGTTTTCTCACTGGTGAAAAGAATCCAATAGTTTCTGCTATGCCTGTCTTACAGAGTATGGACCAAATGGAACAGTGCATATAGGTGAAATATAATATTTATGTGTTACTAATGTCAGCCTTGCTTCCCAGGTAGCAAAGTGGTAAAGAGTCCACCTGCCAAGACAGGAGATGCAAGGGACACAGGTTCAATTCTTGGGACAGGAAGATTCCCAGGAGAAGGAAATGGCAACACACTCCAGTATTCCTATCTGGAAAATTCCATGGATGGAGGAGCCTAGTGGGCTACAGTACATGGTGTTGCAAAGAGTTGAACATAACTGAACAACTGAGTACTCACTCAACATCAGCCTCTTTAGCAAGACCATGCCTGTTTTAAGATAGATGTACCAAGCTATCATAACCTAAGATTAAAATTGTATCATGTATATAACTTGATTTTTAAAACTTTCAATCAAAAAGTACATAAAATAAACATCTAATAAATGAATATTATAAAGTGATTACTCATATAACTGCTACCCAGGTTAAATGACTGAATATTCTTAGCACCCCAGAACCACATACTGCTGCCCCATAAACTTACCCACTATCCCGACTTCTGAATAGCCATGATGGTGTGATCACTCACCTAGAGCCAGACATCCTGAACTGTGAAGTCAAGCGGACCTTAGGAAGCATCACAAAGCTAGGGGAGGTGATAGAATTCCAGCTGAACTATTTCAAATCCTAAAAGATGATGCTATGAAAGTGCTGCACTCAATAGGCCAGCAAATTTGGAAAACTCAGTTGTGGTCACAGGACTGGAAAAAGTCAGCTTTCATTCCAACCCCCAAAAAGGCAATGGCAAAGAATGTTCAAACTACTGCACAGTTGCACTCATCTCACATGCTAGCACAGTAATGCTCAAAATTTTCCAAGCTAGGATTCAACAGTATGTGAACCGAGAACTTCCAGATGTTCAAGCTGGATTTAGAAAAGGCAGAGGAACCAGAAATCAAATTGCCAACATCTGTTGGGTCATAGGAAAAACAAGAGAATTCCAGAAAAACATCTATGTCTGCTTTATTGACTATGCCAAAGCCTTTGACTGTGTGGATCACAACAAACTGCGGAAAATTCTTCAAGAGATGGGAATACCAGACCACCTGACCTGCCTCCTAAGATCTGTAAGCAGGTCAAGAAGCAACAGTTAGAACCAAACACAGAACAATAGACTGGTTCTAAATTGGGAAAGGAGTACGTCAGGGCTATATACTGTCACCCTGCTTATTTAACTTATATGAAAAGTACATCATCCAAGATGCTGGACTGGATGAAGCATAAGCTGGAATCAAGATTGTCAGGAGAAATATCAATAACCTCACATATGCAAATGACACCATCCTTATGGCAGAAAGCAAAGAACTAAAGAGCCTCTTGATTAAAGTGAAAGAGGAGAGTGAAAAAGCTGGTTTAAAATTCAACATTCAAAAAACGAAGATCATGGCATCCGGTCCCATTACTTCATGGCAACTAGATGGGGAAACAACGGAAAGAGTGACAAACTTTATTTTCTGGGGCTCCAAAACCACTGTTGGTGGTGACTGCAGCCATGAAATTAAAAGGTGCTTGCTCCTTGGAGGGCTTCCCTGATAGCTCAGGGAAGGGATAGGCTACCTACTCCAGTGTTCTTGGGCGTCCCTTGTGGCTCACCTGGTAAAGAATCTGCCTGCAATGTGGGAGCCCTAGGTTCGATCGCTGGGTTGGGAAGATCCCCTAGAGAAAAAGGCTACCCACTCCAGTATTCTGGCCTGGAGAATTCCATGGACAGTCCATGGGTTCACAAAGAGTAGGACATGACTGAGTTACTTTCACTCACTCACTCACTCACTGCTCCTTGGAAGAAAAGCTATGAACAACCTAGACAGCATATTAAAAAGCTGATATATTACTTTGTCAACAAAAGTCCATCCAGTTATAGCTATGGTTTTTCCAGTAGTTATGTATGGATTGAGTTGGACCATAAAGAAATCTGAGCACCGAAGATTTGATGCTTTTGAACTGTGGTGTTGGAGAAGACTCTTGAGAGAACCTTGGACTGCAAGGAGATCCAACCAGTCAATCTTAAAGGAAATCGATCCTGAATATTCATTGGAAGGACTGTTGCTGAAGATGATGGTCCAATACTTTGGCCACCTGATGCAAAGAACTGACTTATTGGAAAAGACCCTGATGCTGGGAAAGACTGAAGGCAAGAGGAGAAGGGGATGGCAGAAGATGAGACAGTTCAATGCATCACCGACTCAATGGAAACTGAGTTTGAGCAAGCTCTGGGAGTTGGTGATGGACATGGAAGCCTGGCATGCTGCAGTCCATGGAGGTCACAAAGAGTCGGACACGACTGAGTGACTGAACTATCCAGACTTCAGTGGCAATTACTTCCTGTTTGCCACCTACGGCAAACAGGAAGTACATATTCTGTAATACTGTAATTCAGTTTTTCTTGTTTTTTTATTTAAATATAAATGAAATGAAGTATATAGTCCTTTGCCTCTGGCTTCTTTTGCTCAATTTCTGTTTGAGACTCATCCATATTGCTGTGTATGCATGCAGTTTGTTCATTTTCAATGCTGTAAAATATTCCATTGAGTGGACATTACAAAAACTGTCCATTCTTCCGTGAACAGACATTTTCAGTTCAGTCGCTCAGTCATGTCCAACTCTTTGTGACCCCATGAATCACAGCACGCCAGGCCTCCCTGTCCAACACCTACTCCCAGAGTTCACTCAAACGCATGTCCATCGAGTCAGTGATGCCATCCAGCCATCTCATCCTCTGCCGTCCCCTTCTCCTCCTGCCCCCAATCCCTCCCAGCATCAAGGTCTTATCCAATGAGTCAACTCTTCACATGAGGTGGCCAAAGTATTGGAGTTTCAGCTTCAGCATCAGTCCTTCCAATGAACACTCAGGACATTTTAGGTATTTCTAATTTCTAGCCATTATAAGTAAATGCTACTGTGATAATTCTATAATGGTCTTGATGCACATGGGCATACATTCTGCTTAGAATTATTAGGAATAAAATAACTGAGAAAATGGTAAACTTTAGTGGGTTATCCAAACTTTTTTAAAGGTAATGATGTTCATTATCATCAGCAGTGTGAGAGAGTTTCCATTACTCTACATTCCCATCAACTCATGGTCTGAAAGATGGGTTTCACGTCTCCCTGAGTATGAGCTTGAACATTTCAAATACTTACTGCTTTTAAAAATGCCTCTTCAAGTATCTTCCCCATTTTTCCATGGAGTGTCCTATTTTCTTCTTAGAAATCTGTAGGAGTTCTTATACAGTCTGTATAACAATCTTTTGTAGGTTAAACAGGTTGCAAATACCAACTTTCATTCTGAGGCTTGCTTTTTCATCTTAATGGAGTCTGCTAATAAACATATATTCTTAATTTTAATATAGTAAAGTTTATCTTTACATTTATAGTCTGTATTTTCTTGGCCTGATATTTTACACTCTTTGCATACCTCAAGGTCATGAAAAGTCTATATTTTCTTCCAAAAATCTTTAGTTTTGCCTTTCACATCTGTGTACTCAAAAATTTGGAAATGATTTTGTATATGGTGTAGGTAAATTCAAGTTTCTTTTTTTATTATTATTTGGAAACTCAATTGCCCCAGAACCATTTGTTTAAACAAAATTTTGACCAATTTGTTATAAGTTAAGTGTCCCCCTTTTGTCATAAATCGAGTCTCTATATAAACTTGGGTCTATCTATGGCCTTTCTGCGGTGGTTTCATCGCTAAGTAGTGTCCAACTCTTGCAACTTCATAGAGTGTAACCTGCCAGGCTCCTCTGCCCATGGGATTCTCCAGGCAAGAAAATAGAGTGGGTTGCCATTTCCTTCTCCAGGGGATCTTCCCAACACAGGAATTGAATCCGAGTCTATCCTGCATTGCAGGCAGATTCTTTACCAAATGAGCTATGAGGGAAGTCCATGGCCTTTCTGAATGCTTCTATTGGTCTATTTGTCTATCCTTTTGGCACAAGTGCACGGTCTTAAGTTCAGTTCAGTCGCTCAGTCATGTCTGACTCTTTGCGACTCCATGAACCGCAGCACATCAGGCCTCCCTGTCCATCACCAACTCCCGGAGTTTACCCAAACTCATGTCCATTGAGTCGCTTCTGTCCATTCTTCCGTGAACAGACATTTTCAGTTCAGTCGCTCAGTCATGTCCAACTCTTTGTGACCCCATGAATCACAGCACGCCAGGCCTCCCTGTCCAACACCTACTCCCAGAGTTCACTCAAACGCATGTCCATCGAGTCAGTGATGCCATCCAGCCATCTCATCCTCTGCCGTCCCCTTCTCCTCCTGCCCCCAATCCCTCCCAGCATCAAGGTCTTATCCAATGAGTCAACTCTTCACATGAGGTGGCCAAAGTATTGGAGTTTCAGCTTCAGCATCAGTCCTTCCAATGAACACTCAGGACATTTTAGGTATTTCTAATTTCTAGCCATTATAAGTAAATGCTACTGTGATAATTCTATAATGGTCTTGATGCACATGGGCATACATTCTGCTTAGAATTATTAGGAATAAAATAACTGAGAAAATGGTAAACTTTAGTGGGTTATCCAAACTTTTTTAAAGGTAATGATGTTCATTATCATCAGCAGTGTGAGAGAGTTTCCATTACTCTACATTCCCATCAACTCATGGTCTGAAAGATGGGTTTCACGTCTCCCTGAGTATGAGCTTGAACATTTCAAATACTTACTGCTTTTAAAAATGCCTCTTCAAGTATCTTCCCCATTTTTCCATGGAGTGTCCTATTTTCTTCTTAGAAATCTGTAGGAGTTCTTATACAGTCTGTATAACAATCTTTTGTAGGTTAAACAGGTTGCAAATACCAACTTTCATTCTGAGGCTTGCTTTTTCATCTTAATGGAGTCTGCTAATAAACATATATTCTTAATTTTAATATAGTAAAGTTTATCTTTACATTTATAGTCTGTATTTTCTTGGCCTGATATTTTACACTCTTTGCATACCTCAAGGTCATGAAAAGTCTATATTTTCTTCCAAAAATCTTTAGTTTTGCCTTTCACATCTGTGTACTCAAAAATTTGGAAATGATTTTGTATATGGTGTAGGTAAATTCAAGTTTCTTTTTTTATTATTATTTGGAAACTCAATTGCCCCAGAACCATTTGTTTAAACAAAATTTTGACCAATTTGTTATAAGTTAAGTGTCCCCCTTTTGTCATAAATCGAGTCTCTATATAAACTTGGGTCTATCTATGGCCTTTCTGCGGTGGTTTCATCGCTAAGTAGTGTCCAACTCTTGCAACTTCATAGAGTGTAACCTGCCAGGCTCCTCTGCCCATGGGATTCTCCAGGCAAGAAAATAGAGTGGGTTGCCATTTCCTTCTCCAGGGGATCTTCCCAACACAGGAATTGAATCCGAGTCTATCCTGCATTGCAGGCAGATTCTTTACCAAATGAGCTATGAGGGAAGTCCATGGCCTTTCTGAATGCTTCTATTGGTCTATTTGTCTATCCTTTTGGCACAAGTGCACGGTCTTAAGTTCAGTTCAGTCGCTCAGTCATGTCTGACTCTTTGCGACTCCATGAACCGCAGCACATCAGGCCTCCCTGTCCATCACCAACTCCCGGAGTTTACCCAAACTCATGTCCATTGAGTCGCTATGCCATCTAACCATCTCATCCTCTGTCATCCCCTTCTCCTCCTGCCTTCAATCTTTCCCAGCATCAGGGTCTTTTCAAATGAGTCAGCTCTTCACAACAGGTGGCCAAAGTATTGGAGTTTCAGTTTCAACACCAGTCCTTCCAATGAACACTCAGGACTGACCTCCTTTAGGATGAACTGGTTGGATCTCCTTGCAGTCCAAGGGACTCTCAAGAGTCTTCTCCAACACCACAGTTCAAAAGAATCAATTCTTCTGCCCTCAGCTTTCTTTATAGTCCAACACTCTCATATCCATACGTGACTACTGGAAAAACCATAGCCTTGACTAGACGGATCTTTGTTGGCAAAGTAATGTCTCTGCTTTTTAATATGCTGTCTAGGTTGGTCATAATTTTCCTTCCAAGGAGTAAGCGTCTTTTAATTTCATGGCTGCAGTCACCATCCGCAGTGATTTGGGAGCCCAAAAAAATAAAGTCAGCCTCTGTTTTCACTGTTTCACCATCTATTTGCAGTGAAGTGATGGGACCAGATGCCATGATCTTAGTTTTCCGAATGTTGAGCTGTAAGCCAACTTTTTCACTCAAACACTATAGCTTTATTATAATTCTGAGCACACTGTAGTAAATCAATCCTACTGTTTCAAGAATGTCTTGTCTATTCTTGTCTATTCTATTCTTTGTTTTTTTGTATAAATGTTAGAACAAATGTTAGTCAAATTCTTCACTTTGCAAAAAAATTGTCAAGATTTATGTGAAGAATATGTTGAATTTATAGATATGAAGAACTATCTGAGAAGAAATGACATATTGATATTGATTTCAATATCAATATAAGGTATAACTTTACATCTTTTACATTTTTTTGCATGAGGGTCTTACATGTTTTTGTTACTTTTTATTCTGAAGTACTGGTTATTCTTTGATGCTATTAAAAATGACATTTTACCTAATATGTTTGTTATTGATATAGAAAAAATATTGATTTTATTCACATTTTGATTTCATCAAAATTGGTAGGTTTACTTAGTAATTTATCTGTAGAGTTATTTAGATTATGAGTGCTATGAATGTCATCACAACCATTAGTAAGGAGTTTTATTTCTTTCTTTCAAATCCAGTGCCTTTTACTTTCTTGACCTGCTTCCTTGAGTAAGCCAGGCCAAGTATAATGATAAACAGAAGTTGTAGTTAATAGGTAATCTTGTCTTGTTTCTCTTCTCAAAAGAAAAGCCTTCAACATTTCACCATTAAGTATATGCTTGTAGGGGTTTTGTAGTTACTCTTTATTAGATTAAGGAATTTCCCTTTTGTTTTTAACCTGCTAATCATTTTTTAAAGCAAAAATGTATATTGAATTCTATCAAATGACTTGTCTGTGTATTTTAAATGATTTTTTATTCTACTAAAATTACACTAATCACATTTTAATTTTATTGTACCTTTAAATAGATTCAATAAACAAGTTTGTCATGATACATTATCCTATTTAAGGTTTCTGGGTTCATTTTGCTAATATTTATGTAAGACTTTTGCATCTATGTTCAAGAGTGAGACTGAACTTTCAGTATCCTTTGCCATAATATCCTGGTCAGGTTTTAGTATCAAAGGTATGGTAGCCTTTGGTATTGGTAGCCTTCTATATTGTCTTGTGTCATTTTGGTAATATGTGTTTTTCAAGGAATTTTTTAATGTAAATTACCAAATTTAAGAGCATGAAATTTTTAATATTTGTAGTATCTATAGTTATGTCTCTATTTCTATTCTTGATGTTAATTGTTTCTTTTATATTCTTGATCAGTCCCAACAGTGATCAATTTTATTAGTCTTTGTAAAAACCCACTTTGCCATGTTGATCTTTATTCTGTTTGCTTCATTATATTATTAATTTCTGCTATTGTTTTTATTATTTCCTTTTTCTGTATTCTTTGGGTTTACTTTAATGTTATTATGTCATCATTCAAGATGATAGATCATTTAATTTTTGCCTTACCCTCCCTAATATGACGCTGAGTCATCAATCCTTCAGTGCTCCCTGTGATAATGATAACTTCAAGTTTTTATTTCTAATATTGTTGTTACCTAAGTACATTTACATCCATTATGGTTTTATTTTTTATCTTTCCAAAAAGGATGGATTTTGTTACTTTTAAAGGCCTGTGATGATATACAATACTTTGCATGATTTCAATTTTTTAATGTTTCATCATTCTACTAGTTGATTTTTATAAAAGATTCAGGTATGCTTACTGTATTGTATTCTGAGGTGATTGACTTCACTATTATGGGACAGTTAAATCTGTTAATCATATTGTTACAATTTTCTTTGTTTTTAATTCTTTTGAGAAATATATATTAAAATCTCCCTCAATGGTTGTAGATTTGTATATTTTCCCCTGTAATTCTGTCAACTTCTGTTTTGCAAAATGTTTTGGATATTATTACATGTAGGAATCTATGCTGTTTATCAATGCCCCAATCTTTGACAGGTCCTGAACTCCTACTTTTTTCTCTGAGGTCTATGTGTCTGTCAAAAGCACTATTCAGTACTAAAAAGTACCTGGTTTTAACTCTCTGATGTTTTCACGGCAGATGTTTTGTTGGTATTTTGTCCAGCTTTTCCTATCAACATCAGAGGGAGGATTTGTCCAAACACCTAGTGCTCTTCTGCTAAAGGCAGAAGCTCTAACTCAGAGATTTAAAAAATGACTTTAGCCACAAAAATGAGCTTATATGAAGGCTCAGTACATAAAAGATAGAAATACAGAGATGCTGAGACTAAGAATTGTTTGGCAATCCCAAAGCCTTTGAAATAAGGCTAGCTATAGTGCAATATTGAGCTGGTCCTAAAGACTCTAGTATCCTAGATATACGGCTATAGATATGCATACAGATATAGAGACAGAGGTAGATTTAATGATCCAAGTGTGAATATCAGTTAGTTTGCTTAGTTATGAGTCCACCTCTGAGAAACAGCTTCTCAGTTGGTATGGCTTTTTTTTTTGGTCACACCACACAGCATGCAGGACTTTAGTTCCCTGACCAGGGATGGAACCCATGCCCCTTGCACTCGAAGTGAGGAGTCTTAACCACTGGACCATCAGGGAAGTTTGTGGTATGTCTATTAAATTGCTATTTTTCTGAGACTGCAAGGTTGAAGCCCACTCTCTTCCATGTAACAGGTGCTACATATAACCTTTAATATTTTCTTAAGAAATATTAATATCCTGCAGATGTGTGGCCAAGATAAAGGTGGTCCATTAACCTGACTGATGTGAGCTTTATGTTCTAATTTTACAGATAAATCAGTCAAATATATGTTTCCTCATGAAATATTTAGTTATACCCTATCCATTATTTATATTAGGCATACTTATGAAAGTGAAAGTGAAGTTGCTCAGTCGTGTCCGACTCTTTGCAACCCCATGGACTATAGCCCACTAGGCTCCTCCATCCATGGAATTTTCTAGGCAAAAGTACTGGAGTGTGTTGCCATTTCCTTCTCCAGGGGATCTTCCTGTCCCGGGGATCGAACCCTGGTCTCCCACATTGTGGGCAGATGCTTTACCATCTGAGCCACCAGGGAATCCCTATACTTATACTTACTTATAAATTTATATTTTACTAGGTATATACTTTATAAATAAAATGTATCAATCTATTGTTGTTATTGTCATTCAGTTGCCCAATCATATCTGATTCTTTGTGACCTCATGGACTGCAACACATCAGGCCTCTCTGTCCCTCACCATCTCCCAATGTTTGCCCAAGTTCATGTCCCTTTGCACCGGTGATGCCGTCCAGCCATCTCATTCTTTGACACTCTCTTCTCCTCTGCCCTCAATCTTTCCCAGCATCAGGGACTTTTCCAACGAGTCAGCTGTTCACATCAGATGACCAAAACACTGGAGTTTCAATGTCAGCATCAGTCCTTCCAGTGAGTATTCAGGGTTGATTTCCCTTAAGATGATTGGTTTGATCTTCTTGCTGTCTAAGGGACTCTCAGGAATCTTCTCCAGCATCATAGACTGAAGGCATCAATCCTTCAGCACTCCGCCTTCTTTATAGTACAGCTCTCACAACCGTACATGACCACTGGAAAGACCATAGCCTTGACTATACGGACATTTGTTGGCAGAGTAATGTCTCTGCTTTTCAACACACTTTCTAGGTTTGTTGTAACTTTCCTGCCAAGAGGCAAAAGGCTTCTGATTTCATGGCTGCATCATGAATGCAGTCACCATCTGCAATGATTTTAGAGCCCAAGAAGAGGAAATTGATCTCTGCTTCTACCTTTTCCCTCTCTATTTGCCATGAAGTAATGGGGCTGGATGTCATGATCTTAGTTTTTTTTAATATTGGTGTAGTCTATGAAACAGAGGTAGATATTTTGGTAATTTCCCAGCTTTCACTATGAACCAGCAAATGTTGGCAATTTGATCTCTGGTTCCTTTTCCTTTGCTAAACCCAGCTTAGATGTCTGGAAGTTCTTGGTTCATGTAATGCTGAAGCCTAGCATGCAAGATTTGAAGCATGACCTCACTAGCATGGGAGATGAGTACAATTATCTGATGGTTAGTGCATTCTTTAGTGTACCTTCTTGGGAACTGGGATGAGGATTATCCTTTTCCAGTCCTGTGGCCACTGCTGGGTCTTCCAGATTTGCTGATATATTGAAAGCAACACCTTGATGGCATCATCCTTTAGAGTTTTGAGGAGCTTACTGGAATTCCGTCAATCTATTAATAAATATCAAATTAATTGACTCCTATATACAAAGTAAAATGCTATAGGTTCCTAATATACAAGGGGAAGAATGTGCAGCCACTTTTCCCATTTTTTAAAATCAATGTGACATTAACTTGGACTTTAATAGCTTGATATTAGATGTGCTCAGTCACTCAGTTATGTCCAACTCTTGGCGACCCTATGGACTGGGGCCACCAGGTTCTTCTATCCATGGAATTCTCCAGGCAAGAATACTGGAGCAGGTTTCCATGCCCTCCTCCAGGGGATCTTCCCGACCCAGGGATTGAATCTGGGTCTCTTGCATCTCCTGCATTGGCAGACGGATTCCTTATCACTAGCGCCACCTGGAAGGACATGTTCATTTCTCTCTCTTTGTGTTTCCAACTAAAACTTTGACCAGTATAAATTTTCTGGGCTCTAACCAGAAGTAAATTATTTGATTTGCAGGTTTAAAAGAATGAATCAGTCAGGCATGGCTCAGCCCCTTTCTCTTTTTATATCAGCCTATCTGCAGAAAGAATGCATTTTTACTTGCTCTCCTCCCAACACTAATAGAATAAGACTTCATGGATAGTGCTAGTGGAAGGTTTGGGTTGATAGAGTTCTGTCTTTGACTGGATGGATACACTTAATTCTAGAATTCAGCATTAGAAAACACATGACTCTCATCTATATCATGTCTCTCAATAGCTTTTTTCAGTAATGAAGCTACATTTTCATGATCATCTGTATGATTCCTACATTTCTCTCTCAAATGGTTCTGAACTTAGCAAGGAATGAAGGATGTGTTTACTGACCTCTCTCCCCTAAGCAGCTTATAATCACTATACTGGGGAAATGCTGAACATTTTCAGGGTCCATAACTCAAGATCGCAAGGGGAGAAATATTTCTTCCAACCAAAAAAAGGGGAGGAAAATTTTTAAAACTGAAGCAACTGTAAGGTATAATTTCTTCCTCCAGAATAGCCAGCAAAACTCATCTTATTTTGCTTAGCCACAAAAGTTACATGATCCTTCAACAGAAAATAGGTTATGAAATCTGGATTTTTAAGAGCAATATTAAAGAGTTTGAAACCATCCTTCTTAGAGCAGAGTTAAAGGTTTTCTTGATCATGATCCCAGAGTATTATTCTTAAAGTGAAGGCCCTTCACTTATATGTTGTAATGTCTTAAAGATGACCATCATTTTTTAAATATCATATGAGAATATTAATAAAAGTAATATGAGCTTTATTCAATAATTTGCTCCTGTCAAACCATTGAAACTACAAAATACAGCTTTGGTATTTACATATTTTAAATATTAATGTCTAACTTTACCTCCACCATTTTTAAAATTAATCAGCTTCTGTTTGCAGGGGGAGAATTACTGCATTATACCTCAATAGTATAATGACAGGTACAAGACAAACAAAGGTTAAATGTATATCTCTCAATACTTTTTGTGAAAAGCATTCCAAGCCATTCTGCTGTTGCAGGTGAATTTTGTAGAAAGTTAGCTATATTATATCTCCATGATCTTTTTAATAAACAGATCAATTTTTAGATGTTTCAAAAAGGAAACCCAAGCTATGGTAGTTCATTTTCCTCACCATCTATTCAATTACTGCTGTTTGTTGTTTACTAAGTCATGTTTGACTCTTTTGTGACCCCATGGACTGGAGCCCACCAGGCTCCTCTGTCCATGGGATTTCCCAGGCAAGAACACTGGAGTGGGTTGTCATATCCTTCTCCAGGGATCTTTCCGACCCAGGGGTTGAGCTGACGGTCCCTTCCCAGGTGGCGCTAGTGGTAAAGAACCTGCCTGCCAGTGCAGGAGACAAAAGAGACTTAAGTTCGACCCCTGGGTTGGGAAGATCCTCTGGAGGAGGGCACAGCAATCCACTCCAGTATTCTTGCCTGGAGAATCCCACGGACGGAGGAGTCTGATGGGCTACAGTCCAAAGGGTGGCAAAGAGTCGGACACAACTGAAATGACTTAGCACGCTCCTGCACTGGTAGGTGGTGTGGTTGCCACTGAGCCACCAGGGAAGCCATTCAGTTGTTACCAGATCCTATTATCTTTTGACTATCACTTAGTTTTTCAAAATCATGGGTTACTCTTCTCTCTTGATAATACTACAAAAACTTACACATACTAAAAGTCACATGAAAGAGAAAGTGTTAGTCTCTCAGTCATGTCCAACTCTTTGAGATCTCATGCACTGTAACCCGCCAGGCTCCTCTCTCCATGGAATTCTCCAGGCAAGAATGCTGGAGTGGGTTGCCATGCCCTTCTCCAGGGAATCTTCCCTACCCAAGGATCAAACCCGGGTCTCCTGCACTGCAGGCAGATTCTTTACCATCTGAGCCAAGACATTTGTCTTTAATTCTAATGGGAACTACGATTGTCTTGAGAAGTGCTAAAATGTACTTCTTGTTTACTCTGTGTATTTTTGCAGTAAACAATATCTTCATATTTTTAGAAAACTACCTATTTTAACTGGACAATATTTATAAAAGTCCAATTTTTAAATGGATCTTAACAAAATCCACCTCTCACAGACCTATTTGGTGATAAAAGGAATAGTAGAAGCATACTGAACATTAAAAATGAAACTAAAGGCATCTTCTCAACTATATTAGGATAGAGGAAAAAGACAAAATATCCCGGCTGAGGGAAAATTAAATTTATTACCATTTTGTATGCTCTTACTTGGCTTTTGAAAGAAAAGTATGTTAAGTTAAATAATATCATTTCCATGTAGGTTATCTTTGTCATCTTCAGGTTTGTGATTGCTGTTCCTGTTCAGTCTTTTAAAGGTAAAGATTGCTCAAGTTAAAAGAATCTTGTAGATAATAGCAAGTATAAATTTTTAGTCTTTAGCTTTTCTTTAGCCATCTAGACAAAAAGAGACTTTCACTTTGAAAGTGCGTTGCAGCATTACTTTATATAAAACACACAGGATCTAGGAAATGTAAAACAAGTACCTGGAATTACCCCAATCAGTACCAATGCCTGAGAGTGATCCTCTTGAGTCACTTGCATATTTGTAAACCACTAGCAGGCACTGTTTACAAAGCTCGACCAGGCGCTGGCAACATTGAAGCTGCAAAGGAGTCACCATTTCGGGGCTTTTATTGAAAATACTCTCCCAAGAGGATCTGTTGGCATGGAAACAGACATGATCTCATGTGGCTGTTAAAAATGGCAACCAACAATATCACTTACCTAGCAACAAACCAATAAAGAAAAAGTATAAATGGCCTCACACATTTGAGATGACTACATATGGTTAAAGTTATCCAGTAAATATGCAAAATGAAAGGTAATCTTTATGTTAAAAAATACAACACAGAATTCCTATCTTTAAAGACTTAACTGATGCCAGCTCTGAGTAGCTAACAGGATGGCTTCCCAACAGCTCCTAAAAACTGAGTTACTTTACATTGAAGGAATTGTAATACATTGAGCTAATTTCTCAAAACTTAGGTATTCTAGAAATACAGATTTTCTAGGAAGCTATATTTATTTTTATATTAACGATGATTCCAGATTAAAAAGTCACTGTAACTTAATTTGTGATCTCTCTGAACCAACAAAATTTAGATTAATCCCATGATTATGACCACCCCTTTCAAAACATGTTCATGTGTAATTATGTCCATGATATTCCTAGAGCACACGCTCTATACTGAAGAAGTAATGTAATCTCAACAAGTGCTGCCCTGCCGCAGTTCCAAAGGCAGTGGTGTCCTTCAGCACATTCAGCTTAGCGCACAGCACGCGGTAGTACACAGTGCCTTGGTAGACTTGAGTGAGCACACGTGTGTGTGTGTGTGTGCGCGCGCGTGCATGTGTGTGTGTGTGCATGTGTGCATGCATGTGTGTGTGTACACATATATATTTGTTCACAATTCCTAAGCTGACTGTTGTGACCCAAATGAGAAAGCATGTTACTACCCCACCAGCATTGGGAAAGAGAGAGAGAGACTGATTTCCTTAGTGTAACTGAAACTCCTTTCAAGCTTCAAGGGAAAAGTTTGCTTTGAGATTTGGTAATGGCTCAAGTCCCATTTTACATAAACCAATTCACTTAATCCTCAGAGAAAGAAAAGACTAGATTTTAAGAAAGAAAAAAATGTTAAGAAAAATATTTTTCTGAAGAACTGCATTTCCCAATGGGAAATTCAAAGACTCCATTTTCAATCTTCTGTGGATATTTGATATCTTTGGAATTTTTTAAAAATGCTGTAGGCACTCATAAAGGTATTTTTTAGTCTATTGTTTATTTTTTCAGGAGAAACATGGTCTCAAAAAGACAGCACGTCATCAGTGAATGACACATTTTCTTAAAGGCAATAAGATTCAAATAAGTAGACTGGAAGGAATAAACTTTCTTCTATGTTCTGAGATGTTCAGGGCTAATTATATAATACTGTTTTTATTATTTAAAAGGGATTAAAGGTTATTTTCATTCAAGAAACAGTAATGTGTTAGTTAAACTAACTCTAAATTTTTATTACTAAATATAAGAAAAACTAGATATGACATACATGTTTATATATCTATATTTGTACATATATACACATATATGTCACCAATTTACTTTGTGTGATCAAGAAAAATATTGGAGAATACCAATTAATAAGGGAATTTGTTTATAATATGTCCTGGCGTAGCAAGTCTTACATGCCTGGGTTCAGAGAAATTAAAGTTTCATATGAATGTAAATACACAAAGAAAATGTTCTGACTCTTGACTGAGCACTTTTACATTCTCTTCCCTGGGGTTCTAGTTATTTCCATAAAAGCTTACCTCCATCACCACCTTCTCTTCTGAATAAGAATATATTTCTATCTTAATACTTTGGAGCCATTTGATTAGATTCACTATCAGATCACTTACATCATGATAATTTTTGTTTTACTGACTTGAAGTAGGAAAAGAACAAACAAAATGGAAGAAAGACAAACGAGCTTCTTTTATCAATCTAACACCTTAATCTGACATAACCTTCTGAGTAATATGTGAGTTATAACATGGGCAGCTTTGGCTTTTCATTCTGTCATTGTTTCTTAAATACTGAAAATAAACATGACAAAGTTCTCTACCTAATTTTGCTGTGTATGTTCATTACCACTGACCAAAGGCTACATTCTACACTATTAATCCATATTTAAGTGTCAGAATGTCAGGATCACTCATAAAGAAAAAAGAAAATGACCAGGACTTGCTTTGCTTGGCACTAGGCTAATGGTACCCCCTCTGCAGAAAAGAAACCTATTCTTCAAAGAGTGTTTAAGAACTGTGTCCCCAATCTCCTCACCTGCCACCTGGCATAGCTGAGCAATGTGAAATCCCTCTAGAACACCACAGTATCTCAATTTTCAATACTAACAACACAAAAAATTTGAAGTTACTGAAAGGATGGAGAATAATTTATAACACTAGTGCCTTTATCAAAGAACCCAAGGTCTTATCTGCCTGCTTTCTGAATCAAAATTCCAAGGAAATGGGAGGACCAAAATCCACAAATTCAGAAAGAAAAATTAAATGCTTAAAAAGTTCTCTCTGGCACTCCTGAATCCTCAGAGAAATATGAAAAGTAACAATTTCAAATGACATTTTAAAATAATATAACAATAAGATACAGAATACTGAATAACCTCCTGGTAACAAAGGGGAATCATTAATGAAATCCAGAAACTTGAAAAGCCACATATTATCCAGTAATCCAATAATTTTCACCACCTTTTTCATGAAAAATATTTAATAAAGCAGCTATCTAAAAAATAAAACATTCATTTCTTTTTCTTCTGGTAGGAGCCCTAATGAATGATCGAGGAGCCCAAAGTTAAGTACCAGAAAGAAGAAAGTAAAAAAAAAAAAGAAAAACTGGACATTACCAACTAGATATCAGCTCAGAAAGATTAATGAGCTGCAAAGTACTAACAACACAACATCCAACTAAAGTGATAGAGAACAGTAAGAGTCACATCATTTTATTAATAAGTAGCATATATGATATGCATAATTTTCACATAGGCATATAATTCAGCCTAGAAGCAGACCCTTGCCTTAGAATATTCCTTACAATTTCTTCCCCCAAGATTGTTAAAAAATAAAACAAATAAAAATAGAAAGCATTTCTATGATGAATTTCCATAAGAAAATGTCTTTCACTAAATGGTCTAAACTAGATTCTTTTCTCTGAGGTTTGCATATCAGGATTGTGAGTGAAGACAGGGTTTTTCCAAATAACACATTCCTTCTCCCATAGGCCCCTGCCTCCTCTTTTCCTCCTCCTGCAAGTCTAGGCTGCAATGTTCCTTCCTTTGGACACATCTTGTGAGCTCTATGGCCCAAGTTTAAGTCCCATAGCTCCCAGGCTTGCCCTATCTCAGTAAAACGTGGTGGGTAACTTTATTTATGAAAATTCCAAGAGCTAGTCCCTTGGAAAGGACACATTCAGAATGTGGAGCATCATTCGGAATAGCACTCCCAGGAGGCTGCATGTGATTAAGAGAGTCCCTGGGCATGGGCTTCAGCAGCCTGAAAGAGCAAGAGAAAAGGGTGAGCATGTTTTCTGTTCAGTGCATCAGCAAAACCCCTGGGCCAACTGTCAGAAAACCAATGACAAACATCCACATTATTTGATGTTTTGAGATGTGGACAGGGAATGGTTTATTCATTTTGTTTTATTATTGGGAGTTGAGACAGGCAGTGGCAGAAATCAAGGTGGCTCAGAGTTATTTGGATTATATTTTTTCCAACAGTTTTATACCTAACTGTGAAAGCTGCACCTTTTATTAAAATCATTCCTTTAGAACTAAGCTAAGAGTAGATTTTTTACCTAGACCGCTAGGTTGTTAGATCAAAGGTTAAAGAAGTATACATTGACTGGACATGATTCAAAGGAAAAGTAGAACTATTCTGGATTCAAAGTGCCAACCAAACACACACACAGCATTATCTGACTTCATTAAATTAAGGAACCTGAGGAATATCACTTGTAAAGGTATAAAACAAAATCTGGTGTAAAACTCATCTTTACAAACCACCAAGTTTTTAAAGAAATGGTTAGAGAGAGGAGGTCAAATCAGATACAGAGCTATTCCTGCTCCATCTGCTCAGTTTGATGGGTTGAGGATTTGGCTAGTGCTACAGGGCTTGCAATATAGTAAGCTTGGCAACCACTGGCAATCCTGCTTTCAGAACAGTGAATAAAGCACAGTTAAGAACTTGGACTCTTGACACACATCCTAAGTTTAAATGCAGGCTCACTATGAAAATTTGGGCAAGTTATATACTTTATGCTTGAATTTTTTTCATCCATACAATGAGAATAATAATAATAGTTTACTCAAAATATTGTAGTGGCAATTATAAAAATATTTAATATATAAAACAGTATCAGACAGTTAGTAATCCTTCAAAAAATGTTATTTTCTTTCATTATCATTATCAGTAGTAATAGACACCACCAGAGAAATGTGAGTGGAGTACTGTTCCAAGAGGAAGAAAGGATTCTGAATGGAGTTGAAGTAAAGTACCAAAATAGAGTCACCAACACCCATTTCAATAGCTGACTATCTCACTGTCTTCCATTTGTGAAAAGAAGCTGAAATTCATGTTCAGCATTCCAACCAACGGATCAACAAACAGAAAGAAAAAACTCTAATTATGATTTAAAATAAGAGAAATTCTGTAGATAGTCAGCAACTAAGGGTCATGGAGTACAGTTCAAATGTTTTATTTAAGTCTCAGTAGAAATAATTTATAGCTGAGACTATTCTTAGATTTCATCACAATCCAGAGCACCTTATGGATTCTCCCTGTTGGTGAACGATAGCTGAGGAAAATTATGGTGGTGAGAGTAAGGCTACAAATGGTATAAACGATTCAGTACTAGATGATGTGAATATTTAAACAGAGGACATTCAGATCATTTCAGACTAGAAAGACTGTTAAGGTTTTATCCAAAAAAGACATAGTCTGGGTCTTTACATAGGATTCAAATAATGGAGATGAGATTGGATAAATGGGTTTGTAGAAGGCAGTCCAGTCAGATACTCATGGACATTAATAGTTGGAAGAAAGAGAAAAGAAAATTTTTAAGATATTTGAAAAAGAATCAATTTGTTTGGGGGGAGCAAAGTTTAAGTAGGAGAGTAATGAGAGAGACGACAGGAAAAATAATAAGAGATTTCGCATATTAGAGAAGCTTGTATCTTTAAATAAGAAATCTAGACACTAACAATAAATGAAGGAAACGATTACAGATTTTAGGAAATGACTGTGACATTAGGATGGATAAGGGAAACAAAAAGCTAGAGGCAAAAATGCCTAGGAATCTATCAATTTCACTTAGCCTTTGTCCCTTAAAGGCTCATCATATACTACAATACTTTGTGTCTCTTTCATAATCATGACTTTTCATGTATCTTATTTTGTCTATTAAAGACAGCAGAGTTAATTGATTAACAGAATGAAGACTGGGGCCAGGCTGTCTGAGTTCAAATCTCAGTTGCACTAGGTCCTTAGCACCTATCTGTGCCTCAGTTTCCTTATCTCTGAAATGAAGATAATCATAAAACCTGCTTCAAAGTGATGCTATGTGGATTAAATCACTTAGTACATGCACAGTGCTTAGAACAATGTCTGGCACATAATAAGTGGTAAAGCATTAGCTATTATCATTTTTAAGTTTCTTGAGGGCAGTGTTAGTCACTCAGTCATTTCTGACTCTTTGTGATCCCATGTACTGTAGCCTACCAGGCTCCTCTGCCCATGGGATTCTCCAGGCAAGAATACTGGAGTGGGTTGCCATTTCCTTCTCCAGGGGATCTTCCCAACCCAGAGATCGAACCCAGATCTCCCGCATTGCTAGCAGATTCTTTACCATTTGAGCTACCCCTGGAAGCCTCTTGAGGGCAGGGACTGTATCAAATTCAGCACTATATCTCCAAAAGTATTTAAACTATCAAGTAAATACTAGATAATTGTTAGAAACAATGAAGAACAATCTTGAATTAAATAATTGAGAACTGTTAAGAAAAATGAAAAATAATCTACAGTAGCTACAGTGGGGATGTGATAGAAAAACTAACAAGATTAGCCCATGGCTAAAAAGACAATGAAGGATAAAAAGGACATGGATGCCCCTGAGATACCAAACCTGTATGACTGGGAGAGTAATAACGGGATTTTGGGAAGTCCAGAAGGGAAGCCATTTCCGAATAAAAGGGAGGTATGGAATGCTTGGCTTTAGATACCTTGAAGACAAAATGACAGTGAGTCACAGCAGCTTTGACAGGACTGAAAGTCTGGAAAGGAGCAGCAGTGTAGCCATGATTTTGGAAGATGGTTACATAAAGGAAACAGCGGAAGAACCATAAGGATACTGATGTAATTGAGTTTTTTCATTAGAAATACTTTCTCTCCATTGAATTCAAATTAGGTGGTATTGTGTTCACAGCCATCATCTCATCTACATCAGCTTAAATATTATAAATTATAGTTAAGCACTGAAACTTATATGCAGTTACAAAACTACATTTTAACAGACTAAAGAAATTCAGCCATTTGATTGGGCTATCTTCATAATTAAATAGTAAAAGGTTAAAAAAAATGACCGTAACAGAAAATAGCTTAAAACTTACCCTGAATCACAAAAACAGTTCCATAGACCTTGGCCATGACTCCAGAGTAAGCGATTAAAAACTCGGTTGAAAATCCTATACAAATTCACTTCCTCAACATCAGGTACCTTCCAGATACGTGGAAGAACTGTGCGGATACTTGTTTTTACTATGTCCAAAACCTAGGGCAAAAACCAAAATATTTAAAAATCTAGGTGTATATGTATGTGTCTAAAATTCAAAGATGAATATATTTAATTCAAATATGACTACACACACACATACTGACTCACTCATTCACTAAAAGACAGTACAGAATGAAAACTCCAGAAATAGATCCAGTATTTATGAAACTTTGGTATATGACACAAGTGGCAAGTCTGACCATTACAGTAAGAAGACATTAAATTTAAAAATTAAATTTAAGCTTCTAACCAATTGTTAATATACACACCAACAAATTAATAGAAAAAAATGGACAGAAATACATAATTCACAAAAGAAGAAAAATATGACCAATAAACATAATGAACAAAAATTGAGACTATAATTAGATATCATTTCCTATTCATTTAATTGACAAAAATTAAAAGTCTGACAATACCAAGTATTGGAGAAATATGGCACAAAACTGGCAGGAGTACAAACTGGAAAATATTAGCTGGGCATTAACTCCTAAAATTGAAAATGCATATATCCTATGACCCAGCAAGTTTATTCCTAAGAGAGATTTTCTCTTGTACAAGCAAGAGCATGTACAAGAATGTTCAAACAACTGGTCACAATTATAGACACCTGAAGAAAACATAACCCTCCATCAGTGAGAAAGTGAATAAATAAATAGTCATAGGCTCATTCCCTTAAGACTTTTATACAGCAGTTGAATGAAATAAAAGGGCAAATAACATAGAGCATCTTAATTATTAATGGTTAAGTTTTTAAAAAATACATATCAGTCAATACATACAAGGTGAAATTTTTTATGTAAGTAAAATAGTTAAATTTTTAAAATACTTAGGAATACACATAGATATAAGATCATATTTAAAAAACTAAGGAATACTGAATTCCAGAAAATGGCTACCTGAGACATGAAGGGCCAGGGGGTAGGAAGGGAGTCATTTGATAATAGGTTATTGCCAAAATCCTTGATTTGGGTGTTGGGTTCACAAATGGTACAGTAATTTAAGAACACTATTTAATAAAAGCAGGTCATATATGGACCAGTAATGAAAGAGTATCACAAAACATTGGCTAGGATTAATCTAATACTGGGCAACTAAAATCCTAGATATTCTAAAAAAGTATAAATCCCAGAAAGCTACTTTGTCTAGTTTGACATATTTAATATTTTTGCAATTCATGAATTTCCAATGAAATTTTTTCTTAAAATGTAAATATCACAAATGTAGTATCCTAATTTCAATTCACCAAAGTAGATTTTTCATTTCTTATTTTATTCATCTAATATAAGGAACTGACTGTAAATATGATAGTAAAAGATGAAAAAAGAACAACTTTCAAACATAAAGGCTGATAGAAGATACAATTTTTCTCCATAGGCACTACTGTAAAAGAGAATTGGAAGCAGATAGAAGAATTTAATTTGTTTCTCTTTAAAACAGCCATATTTAAAGAAGTGATATTAGTTCTCTCTGATGAAGGCAAATTTAGAATAAACATATGTTTAAAAATCAATTTAGGAAAAAATATCTCCAAATAACATTTTATTTATAGAAGAATATCAACTACAGCTTCTCAAATTAGTTGTGTAAGCACCACGGTGCCATCCCTTCCTGCTCCAGCTTCTTTCACGGTCAAGTGGGAACAGTATGTAAACTGAAAAGGGATCAGGGGTGTGTGGGTTGAAGGGGAGAAGAATGAGGAAAGATAATACCATCTGTAATAAAGTAGCTTGTGAAAAAAATTGTCCCAGAAAACCTTGTTATTACAGATAATGAAACCTTAATTATGAAGAGGGATTTAAAATTTTTATTATGAATTATTCACAATAATACTGATAAAATATGCACACCAGACATTCACACCTTTTTTTTTTTTTTACAATTGCAGTTGAGCTAATAGTTTAACCTCTTATATTTTTAATGTGGCAAACAGGACTTATGATTGATGTGATACAGGAATCAACACTAGCAGTAAATGATGAATTTTAATCAATTCTCTTCTCAATTTTTCTTCCTCCTTTCTATGTATTAGTGAGTAATAATTTACCCAAAAGTCATAATGCAGGAAGAATTTTTAAAAGTAGCAAAGATAATCCATAAACTGGTTTTAAGAATAAATATGAGTTCTATATAATAAATGAAATTAAAGTGTTAAAAATTGTTAACTATCTTCATGTTGTATTCTATTATTAATTATTCAACTTTAAAGTGACATAGGGCTTCCCCACTAGCTCAGTGGTAAAAGAATCTGCCTAAAGTGCAGGAGATATAGGAAATGATAGGAAATGCAAGTTTGATCCCTGGGTGGAGAAGATCTGCAACCCGCTCCAGTATTCTTGCTAGGAAAATTCCATGGACAGAGGAGCCTGGCAGGCTATGGTCTATGGGGTCACAAAAAGTTGGACCCAACTGAAGTGGCTAAGCACCCACGCACACAAAGTGACATAGCATTTGAGATGACAGGTTATTCATTTCTTTCTGGATATGTGTCAAAGAGGAGGGTGAGTAGCATTATAGGCTGCTTGCTCCGTGCCGAGTACTGCACTAGTACATCACTCAGAGGAGACTCTCTTGGCCACTACTCTGTTTATGTTTTATTCTTAATTTTGATGGAATTTTAAAGCATGGTACACTAATATACTCGCCTTGCTGTTATTATTTGTTGTTTTAGTTAATAAGTCATCTTCAGTTCTTTTGCAGCCCCATGGACTATAGCCCACCAGGCTCCTCGGTCCATGGGATTTCCCAGGCAAGAATACTGGAACGGGTTGCCATTTCCTTCCATCTTCCTGACCCAGGGATCAAACCCGCGCCTCCACATTCGTAGGTGGATTCTTTACCACTGAACCACCTGGGAAGCCAAAACACATGGCTAAAAGCAGCAACTTCAGAAGTGGTCAGAGAGTTAGGGGTGGGGAATGCAGCTGCTGCACTCCTAATGTTTCCTCCAACATGAAGATGGATAGACCTTCAGGCTTCTTGCAAGCCAGCAAACATCACTGCCTGAAGAGTGATTTCCCTGACTGTGGGACTAGCATGGTCTGGGCAACCCGCAGATTTGTGTCTTTTTGCCAGAGTGCCTACTGGAAAGATACATTCTCTTTTGCTTCCTTTGCCTTTCAATTTCAAGCTCTGGTCCTGGAGAAAGGAGTGGTTTAGAGAGACCTGTAATTTGGAAACCATAAGAGAATAAAAACCAAGGGATCAAGAGCCTAAACTCTTCATCTCTCCTCTGAGTCTTCATATAGATTCTCCACTGTCTATGTTCACCTAGTGAATTTCCATGTTTTACCTCAAACATCACTTCTTCAGGGAGACCTTTCAGTTCAGTTCAGTTCAGTTCAGTCGCTCAGTCATGTCTGACTCTTTGCGACCCCATGAATCGCAGCACGCCAGGTCTCCCTGTCCATCACCAACTCCCGGAGTTCACTCAGAATCGCGTCCATCAAGTCCGTGATGCCATCCAGCCATCTCATCCTCGGTCGTCCCCTTCTCCTCCTGCCCCCAATCCCTCCCAGCATCAGAGTCTTTTCCAATGAGTCAACTCTTCACATGAGGTGGCCAAAGGACTGGAGTTTCAGCTTTAGCATCATTCCTTCCAAAGAAATCCCAGGGCTGATCTCCTTCAGAATGGACTGGTTGGATCTCCTTGCAGTCCAAGGGACTCTCAAGAGTCTTCTCCAACACCACAGTTCAAAAGC